>JARFIW010001392.1:4860000-5285000 GCA_036346225.1 Platerodrilus igneus | reverse complement strand
GTTTCAGGTAACTTATGCTTTGTTGTTCGATTTTGATGTGTTGGTGTGTGTTGAATAACTTTATAATTGATTTACTTAAATGGACAGTAGTGAAATTGTACTAACAGCAAATTTTTAATTTTAAGGTGAAATTTTCTTGTTTAAGTAGAAAGGGGTATTTAGTATTTATGTTCTGATTATGATGAAAATTTGGGTATGTCTTTGAGCTCAATTAGACGAACCTGGTTAATTAACGTAAAGGTGGTAGATGCTTTTGTATTCAGACTCAGGTCTGCATATATTGTTATATTAATTAGTAGGCATCCTACAAGGATTTAATTCTGGATACATTAAAATGTAACAAAATTTAATCTTGAAATTTTCTGACACTGAAATTTATGCTGAATTTTAATTTTGAAATTTTAATGTATTGTGAATATTGATGTAAATAGAGTTAACGTTGATGTTTGTGGTAGGAATGTGTTTGTTTTTTTATGAATGAGGATGAAGGTTTAACTAGGTGAGCAGCCGAGGCGGAAAAGAGTAAAGAGGCGATTAACAGAAGAAAGTCAACGGACCAGTTAAGTTAATAGCTTTTGTAGGTTTCACAGCATTCTTGACGCCCAAAAGGTGAGGCTCGATTCAAATAACTAGGTGACACAGCATTCTATATATATATATATATATATATATATATAAAATTTATGAAATAATATTTATTGGAAATCTACGTTTACTTATATAAATTTTATAAGATTAAAATTTAAAAATTATAGTGAAAACACAGTATAAACCTAATTAAAATTAAAGAAACTTACACAAATTTGATGTTAATACAGTCGATTTAACATTAAAGGGATAAATAAATAGTAATAAACATTTAATGTAAATAAATGTAAAGAATAAATTAAAGACTTACAAAAGATACAATACGACAAACACAGACTAAGAACTAACGTCTAACAATTAAAGAAACTCCAACAGCAAAGTGGGTTTGTTCTACAGCAGAGTTGATAAATTCGCCAGGTGATAGATAACAAACAAAAAACTTAATATCCAACTATTACAAAGACATAAATTTAAAGACCCATTCCATTTTAAGTAAATCAATTATAAAGTTATTCAACACACACCAACACATCAAAAATCGAACAACAAAGCATAAGTTACCTGAAGGTTACTGCACTCGTAGCTTCAATGTACATCGTCCCTTTGTTAATCACACCATTCCAACTGGGTTATATTTACGGCTTCTGATTCTCAACGCTTTTAAAATTTTCTCCACCACCATTCATCTAAAGTTGTTTCAGGGCTTTTCCGGAACTCATCTGTGTATATCTGAACCTTGTTTTGTGGATCCAGACACGTTTATGAACCATTTAATTATTAACACCCCGAAAAATTGCAAAGAAATTCATACTTTTCAGAAATATACGCCAAAACTGCCTACTTTTGTGTATTCATTTGTCGTTGCCGATTTGACTAATTGGTACAGTGATACTAAACTTTATTACCTTGTATCTTCTTTTCTAAGTGCACTAAATTACATTCATTGTAGCACGTAAAGAACAAACTGTTTTAAATCACCAAAATATACGAGCAAACTGTTTAAATTATTCAATCAAAATCGGAAACTAAAAAGCACTCTTTAACGCATTGAATCAATTCGAAAATCTAAGAGAGAGAAACTCATATTAACCCGGGTATATATAGAGGTTAGCCCGTCTGTCGGTCTTGTCCCCAAAACGGCCAGTTTCTAGAATTTCGTGTACTATGTTCCCATCTCGCCCGCCTGTGCGTCGGTTCTTATTAAATTCGCACTCGCACCAATTAAATCTCAGAAATTTCAACACGGCTCGCAACGTCTGGAAATAACTAATTAATTTTTATACAGAAATGTTATTTTTACCTCTCAATTTTGCCTTTTATTTTCAACCAATCGCAACCTAGTGACGTTGCTCCACTCACGCCTTTTACTATATGTGTCTCGGTCTTGCGCATATTATCTGTCTCTATCTACCCTGTTCTTATTGGTGCAAATTGATATTCTTTATTATCGATTATTTTCAGTCCACGTGTTCTTATCTGCTAAATAATCCCGTATCTAGCCTTCCCGTGAATATTAAACGACGGTTTCTCCAAGATTCTCTGTAACCATTCGTTATCTGCAAAATTTACGCAGAACGAGCTTTTTAAATAAACCCTGTTTTGTATTTCGTGCTAAAGCATCCGACCGTTTCCAATATCCGTAGAATCGACATGTTTATCTAAACAAATTAAACTGAAATTGCCTTTAAAAATACGCAGGTGTGTTCAAACGTAACATTTTAAATAACCCTTCTACGATTTGACTATTATTGGGTTTTCACAAGCTTTTATGCTTATTATATTATTAATAATGGTTCCATTAACTCCAATTAAAATAATACCTTTAATTTTTTAGTGACTCCTAATCAAATATTAATTATTATCTGTACGTTTTGTTTAATACCGGTTACTTAAAATTGAGTTAATTAATATAAATTTTGCACGTAATTTCCATTTGTTTCTTCACTCGGAATAATTATATTACACGTGGAGCATTTTAATACTGCTTCTTTTATATAAAGCGTCTTGTAAATAATTTAAATCTCTTATTTTTAATGAAACGAATGAATTTTTATTCTCCACGGTTTTTTTTTTAATAAAGCGTATTATCTAATAAAATTCCTTATACACGGTGATTAAAATTATTTGATGTAATTCATTAATTTTCTACCCTGGTCTAAATATGAGTAATATATATATATATATATATATATATATATATATATAATGTTATGTACTCTAGAATAAACATACTATAATTTACTTAAGTTCCCAAATATAAAGAACAGTTCTAACTCACTCCAACTCTGAACGATTAAAAATATTGCATTATCAATTCTATGAGGGCTGTCTTCTTCATCTTTGACGCGCGGTCGTTTCTGGTCGTTCTTCTTCTTCGTGTTAACTAAAAAAAGATTCAAATGAATATTATATCAAGTAAATGCATTAAGAAAATTAAATCTATATATATTAAGATAACGAATACATACTCTGTATTGGTGTCATCATATCGTACGTTGCAATTGGTGGATCTGCTCACGGCGTCAACGATTTTTTCTCCAGTACTTAATTTGGATTGACTATAAACTACTCAATAATTTTAACCCAATCACTATCATTATTCTTTCCTGACAAGGACAATTTTTTAAAGAAAAGGTTTTCATTTTTGATTTGTTCTATAGAACACACAAATACAACTTGGCAATAAAGATTGAACGATTATCACACACACACACACACACGCACACGCACACGCACACGCACACGCACACGCACACGCACACGCACACGCACACGCACACGCACACGCACACGCGCACGCGCACGCGCACGCGCACGCGCACGCGCACGCGCACGCGCACGCGCACGCGCACGCGCACGCGCACGCGCACGCGCACGCGCACGCGCACGCGCACGCGCACGCGCACGCGCACGCGCACGCGCACGCAGCACGCGCACGCGCACGCAGCACGCGCACTGCGCATCGCTAACGCGCACGCGCACGGCACGCGCACGCGCACGCGCACGACGCACGCGCACGCGCACGCGCACGCGCACGCGCACGCGCACGCGCACGCGCACGCGCACGCGCAGCGCACGCGCACGCGCACGCGCACGCGCACGCGCACGCGCGCGCGCACGCGCACGCGCAGCGCGCACGCGCACGCGCGCGCGCACGCGCACGCGCACGCGCACGCGCACGCGCACGCGCACGCGCACGCGCACGCGCACGCGCACACGCGCACACGCGCACACGCGCACACGCGCACACGCGCACACGCGCACACGCGCACACGCGCACACGCGCACACGCGCCACACGCGCACACGCGCACACGCGCACACGCGCACACGCGCACCACACACACACACACGCGCACACCGCACACGCACACGCACACGCACACGCACACGCGCACGCACACGCGCACGCGCACGCGCACGCGCACGCGCACGCGCACGCGCACGCGCACGCGCACGCGCACGCGCACGCGCACGCGCACGCGCACGCGCACGCGCACGCGCACGCGCACGCGCACGCGCACGCGCACGCGCACGCGCACGCGCACGCGCACGCGCCACGCGCACGCGCACGCGCACGCGCACGCGCACGCGCACACGCGCACACGCGCACACGCGCACACGCGCACACGCGCACACGCGCACACGCGCACACGCGCACACGCGCACACGCGCACGCGCACGCGCACGCGCACGCGCACGCGCACGCGCACGCGCACGCGCACGAGCACGCGCACGAGCACGCGCACGGCACGCGCACGCGCACGCGCACGCGCACGCGCACGCGCACGCGCACGCGCACGCGCACGCGCACGCGCACGCGCACGCGCACGCGCACGCGCACGCGCACGCGCACGCACGCGCACGCGCACGCGCGCACACGCGCACACGCGCACACGCGCACACGCGCACACGCGCACACGCGCACACGCGCACACGCGCACACGCGCACACGCGCCACACGCGCACACGCGCACACGCGCCACGCACACGCGCACGCACGCGCCGCGCGCACACACACCACGACGCACGACGCACGCACGCACGCACGCACGCACGCACGCACGCACGCACGCACGCACGCACGCACGCACGCACGCACGCACGCACGCACGCACGCACGCACGCACGCACGCACGCACGCACGCACGCACGCACGCACGCACGCACGCACGCACGCACGCACGCACGCAGCGCGCGCCCGCACGCACGCACGCACGCACGCACGCACGCACGCACGCACGCACGCACGCACGCACGCACGCACGCACGCACGCACGCACGCACGCACGCACGCACGCACGCACGCACGCACGCACGCACGCACGCGCGCACGCGCGCGCCGCACGCACGCACGCACGCACGCACGCACGCACGCACGCACGCACGCACGCACGCACGCACGCACGCACGCACGCACGCACGCACGCACGCGACACGCGCACCGCACGCACACGCACGCACGCACGCACGCCCGCACGCACGCACGCACGCACGCACGCACGCACGCACGCACGCACGCACGCACGCACGCACGCACGCACGCACGCACGCACGCACGCACGCACGCACGCACGCACGCACGCACGACGCACGCACGCACGCACGACGCACACGACGCACGACACGACACGCACGACACGCACACGCACGCACGCACCACACAGCACGCACGACACACACACACATAATACAACAACAACACTATAATATAAATATATAAATAATATATATATATATATATATATATATATATATATATATATATATATATATATATATATATATATATATATATATATATATATATATATATATATATATATATATATATATATATATATATATATATATATATATATATATATATATATATATATATATATATATATATATATATATATATATATATATATATATATATATATATATATATATATATATATATATATATATATATATATATATATATATATATATATATATATATATATATATATATATATATATATATATATATATATATATATATATATATATATATATATATATATATATATATATATATATATATATATATATATATATATATATATATATATATATATATATATATATATATATATATATATATATATATATATATATATATATATATATATATATATATATATATATATATATATATATATATATATATATATATATATATATATATATATATATATATATATATATATATATATATATATATATATATATATATATATATATATATATATATATATATATATATATATATATATATATATATATATATATATATATATATATATATATATATATATATATATATATATATATATATATATATATATATATATATATATATATATATATATATATATATATATATATATATATATATATATATATATATATATATATATATATATATATATATATATATATATATATATATATATATATATATATATATATATATATATATATATATATATATATATATATATATATATATATATATATATATATATATATATATATATATATATATATATATATATATATATATATATATATATATATATATATATATATATATATATATATATATATATATATATATATATATATATATATATATATATATATATATATATATATATATATATATATATATATATATATATATATATATATATATATATATATATATATATATATATATATATATATATATATATATATATATATATATATATATATATATATATATATATATATATATATATATATATATATATATATATATATATATATATATATATATATATATATATATATATATATATATATATATATATATATATATATATATATATATATATATATATATATATATATATATATATATATATATATATATATATATATATATATATATATATATATATATATATATATATATATATATATATATATATATATATATATATATATATATATATATATATATATATATATATATATATATATATATATATATATATATATATATATATATATATATATATATATATATATATATATATATATATATATATATATATATATATATATATATATATATATATATATATATATATATATATATATATATATATATATATATATATATATATATATATATATATATATATATATATATATATATATATATATATATATATATATATATATATATATATATATATATATATATATATATATATATATATATATATATATATATATATATATATATATATATATATATATATATATATATATATATATATATATATATATATATATATATATATATATATATATATATATATATATATATATCACACACACACACACACACACACACACACACACACACACACACACACACACACACACACACACACACACACATCTTAAGTATATAAGGATATTAAACAACAAGAACAGCAGAAAATTCAACTCATGTAAGCAAGAATTTAATGCTAAGGTATTGTCTAGATAGCAATTGTAGAAATATGAAATCTATAGAAAATTTAATAAAGCCAGTCATGTATAAATTTTTTTAATGCTGACATGTACAGGAAAAATAAAAAGCGAGAAATTTAATGCTAACATCAGCAGAATAATAAATAAATCCACTTAGTCAGCATTAATGGAAGACCGGTCTGGCTTCGAAACTGTGCACGCGTATATACCATATTTTAAAATTAAAATTGCAAAACACAAAAATTAAATTTTACCTAGAAATCATTTGAAATATTTACTTTTTTTCAGTACAACTGAAAGAACTTGACTTTTATACATTTTTTTAATCGATATCATAGACTTTCTTTCTATACTGTTGATAAAATCTACGTGAAGTATTTATATTAAATAATAAACTGACCTGTTAGAAAAAATTAAAAATTTGCATCGTTTTCTGGAAAAAAATTGCATACTTTTTTCAGTACAACTGAAAGAACTTGACTTTTATACATTTTTAATCGATATCAGACTGTACAGAAACAGCAATGTTTAATTATATCAGTCAAACATGATGTGTTTACTATTAAACAAAACAAAATTGTTCTTAATCCAAGTGATGATAAAAGAATTCTTAGTACCTCAACCACTGATACTAACTATTGCCTATTTTTGTAGTATTGATTACAAAAATTACATACGACAGCGAGTACTGTGTTAAAAATTGTTTTCGTTGCAGAAAGTAACATCAATACTCGTCAATATTACTGTATTAGTCGATTAAGGCATGAGTTAATTTTTTAAGTTGGTCCATAGATCTGCAATACCGACATTCCCAAATTTGTACTGGTGGAAAACTATATTTGAAAGAGGAATGTAACAGAGGATTAGGTCTAGTAAGCTGCCTTATGTTTGCATGTACAACGTGTGATAAAATATACAAGCATTACACTGAAGATATTTCACAAAAATCAAAAATTATTTATGGATTTGTTTGGGGTACTCTGGCAACTGGCAGTACATATGGCCATTCTCAGGAACTATTTGCAGTTATGGATGTACCTCCCATGACACTCTACCAATTTAAAAAAATTGAAGCCGAATTAGGCGCTGTAAGAAAATCAAATTGTTTAATATCTTACTTGACAGTTTGTTTAGGTATGGAAGGACAATCTTATGAAAGATATGGAAGAAAATGGAAAAGTAGAGTTAGAGTTGGCAAGACAAAACCTTGATGTTGATGCGGATGGAATTCCATATATTACAGTATATCTGGATGGAGGTCGGAGCAAAAGGTCATATGGCCATAGTTATGATGCTGCTTCGGGAGTGGTGAGTATCGTTACTATAACCTTTAATGCAATTATAATAAAATAATATTTTCTACTATATTTTGAAATACTTTACAGTATTTGTACTATAACAACATTTTTATGTATATCTGGACATTAGAGAATTAATTAGCAAACACTTATAAAGATCATTATATCACAGATTTATGTATGCATAATTATTATGACTTCTATTAATTTAGCTATTAAATAAATAATAAACATAAAACTTAATATTGCTAGAACAAAATGTTATATGCACCCTGTATATCAAGTGTTTATATTTTTGTTGTATAAGGTGTCTTTGCATGTATATTATGAACTTTCAAGTGATTGATGTTGTTATGTATAAAGTGGAGGGAGAGCATTAGGAAGTCTTATGCCAGAGTTTGGCCAAAACGGTTTTGCTCTGTTGAGCAGTTGTTCATTACATAAACACAATTTGTAATAACTTTATCAAAATAAAGGTTATTACAAACTGTGTTTTAGTATTAATTACGTTTAATTAATAATACAAGTAATAACATAACAGATGTAAAACTCTATTTACAAATATAATAATTACATATAAAAATTTCCATTGCGTTGTTCGAATATTGCAGTAATGTTTTATATTTTTTAGGCTGCTATCATTGGAAGGCGCACCAAAAAGTTATTGTTTTTAGGAGTTCGTAACAAATATTGTTCGATTTGTGCTAGAGCCACCAACAAAAAACTTCCTCTAAGTAAACACATTTGTTATCGAAACTGGTCTGAAAGTTCATCAGCAATGGAAGCTGACATAATAACCGAAGGTTTTAAAACATCAATCGAAATGCATGGACTTCGATACAAAACCTTCATTGCTGATGGAGATTCTAACGTGTTTGCTAGTATTAGACGAAATGTGGAATATGGTACGGCCGTACAAAAAATAGAATGTGTTAACCATGTTTTAAAAAATTATGGAAAAGCACTAAGGTGCATCAAAAAGGATACTAGTGTAAATTTGCCTGCTAGAAACCAATTGACAAACAACATAATTGCAGAGCTGGAAAATTCTGTTCAAAGTGTGATTTACAGTAATGCAAATGGGGATGTGGAGGTGCTAAAAGAAGATATTTTAAATACACCCAACCATGTTTTTAATGATCATCGGAACTGCAAAGATTCATATTGTGTCAATGTTGGTGAAAGCACACAGAGCCAAGTCACAAATATTCAAGCCACTGGTCTGTTATTGCATATAAATGGTATATTATTACAGATTTTGAATGATTAATCCTAAATTGTGTCATTTTTTAGGGGTATTCGATTCAGTTGTACAAAAAGCACATAAGTTGTTGGACGTTGAAACAAATAATCGAGCAGAACTGTTTATGGGTATCTTAGCACGATTTAATGCTGGGAAGAGGCTTAATCTTACCCAAAGAGGATCCTTTGAGAGTAGATCACATCTAACAGGATTGCGATATGACAAGGGCTTCGACTGGCATTCTACACCATGGAAGACTGCTCTCAATGTAAGTCCGGATCACTATTTTAAAAAGTATCTAGCTGAACAAACACATAAAGCGCAGTTGATTGCTGCAAGAAGACATATTGTAACACAAATGACCGAGAAAAACAAAGATCAAGTTACCAAAATTGTAAACAATTCATATGGACCAAAAGCAGAGCAAGCAGAGTTATCATCGACAGAAATGGAGTCAGAAAGAAAAGATTATTAAACGCCATGCAGGTAAGCATTTTTAAAAACATGTATTGTGTAAGTATCATTGCTTTTAACAGATAACAAAACAATGCAGGAAGAAATACAGTGTAAAACAATTGGGCAATTTGAAAATCCAATTTTTTTATTAAATAGAAGAAATAGGCTGACGGCGTCTCACTTTGGGTCAGTTGTTAAAAGACTGGACCATACCTCTTGCCATGGCCTTGTCAAAACTATTCTATATGAATACTTTTCCAATAGTCGGGCTATAGAATATGGTAAAATGAAGGAACCAATGGTCAAGGAAAGATTTTCGATGGAGAGGAAAATTTTGGTAAGAGAATGTGGCCTATTTGTAGACTTAGCAAGAGGATATTTGGGAGCAACACAAGATGGTATGCATTGCTTTCAGTATAGATATACAGATATTCTTTTCTAGGACTTATAGGCAGTAATGCCATAATGGAAATTAAGTGTATGTACAAAATTGCGCAAGAACATTTATCTTTAATTGAAGGAATTGCTAAATATAAGACAACATGCCTCCAGCTAGTCAATGGCGAAATAAAACTTAAAAGGACTCTCAACTATTATTATCAGGTATACAAATATGAAGTACATTTTGTGGGCGAACTGTGTGTGTGTGTGTGTGTGTGTGTGTGTGTGTGGCGCGCGTGTGTGTGTATGTGTGTATGCACTAATTTTGTAATGATTATTGTTGTAGATTCAAGGGCAACTGAACATCTCAACAAAAGACGTCTGTTACTTTGTAGTGTACAGCGGTGATAACAATCCACTGTTGGTGGAAAAAATTTACAGAAATATTAGCTTTTGGGAAACTATTATGGTTCCAAAATTGGACCGGTTTTATTTAAATTGCATATTGCCAGAGATTATTCAAAAAAATGTTCCTGCTGGAAAGAAATGCGTTGATCCTGCTTATATATTACAAGCACAGGCAAAGCAACAAGATAAGTCTCCACAAATAAAAGCAAATATTAAAAGCTGCACAACATCTTTGTTACCAAGCAATTCTAACCTATAGTCAATCGATGTTGCCGAGTTAAGCGTTACCCTAGTAGCTTGATTGACCATCTGTGTAAACCCTATATCTTCAAAAAGCACATTTACTTTCCACACTACCAAAATACAACAAATCTACATTCGTATCACCCATGCAAAATACTGTATCAACCTCGAGTAAAGTATCTCATACTATCATCTAATACATCAAAAAGTTCCTTATAATACCTCCTATGGGGATTATTTTGCCACTTGTTTGTATAATATCATATTTAATGGTATTCTTAACATATATTGCAATTCCCCCTCCCAAGTATGTCTATCTTTACGAACAATATTATATTTCACAATACTAACTTTGTCCAGATGTAATATGTTGCTGAAGCCAAGTTGCGCTAGTTCCGAATATGTCAAAATCATTCAACAAAATCACCTCTTTAACTTGCTGAAAATGTGGCTGCAATGAGCGAACGTTTAAATGTGCTAACTTAAGTTGTTGCATAATTACAGTAACTGCTTAAATTAAATTTGTTAATTGAGTGTAAATACTGAACAACAGGAATAATCACTTGCTATAATTGGGATTGCTGTAAAAACTACTTGCTGTCAATCACATGCTAAATAAATTGATTACACTATATAACCTGCCTACCCTACACCAGTAATAAACAATGATTTTTCTTAAACATTACAAACTAAATTACTATATAAAACCAATAAACAAGGAACACACAAACTGGACGTAAATCTATTCTAGTTTATTTGTGGGATATCAGTGACCTTAGTTCGTTGACCATTTTTGATAACATATATTTCCATTCATTGACCATACCTCACATTTTTGATATCTTTTTAAGCATTCCTGGTAAAGCAAATATTTATGCCTAAATAAATCTTCTACTATTCGAATACTGGAACCCTTTAACAATTTTTTATTACTTAAAACCTTATATTTACTTCTGTGAGCCGTGAACTTCACAATAACAGCCCGTGCCTTTCCACTGATTATTTTTCCAACCCTGTGACACACATCTATATTAGCTTCTGTAATTCTAATACCTAACTTCTCCGTATACAATTTAGGAATCATAGTTAACAGTTCCTCATCAACCTTTTCTTCCATACCAAAAATTCTTATATTATTTCGACGAGTGTAGTTTTCTAGGGCATCTAGCTTTATTTTTAAATCGACTTTTTTTTTAAGTTCATTTATAATTTTGTGTAAACCAGCCAACTTATCTTCTAACGGTTGCATTATTCTATCGGGCACTTTTTCAGTGTTAACCTCCATGAATTTGACATCTTGCATTAAGTTAGTTATGGATTGTTTAATGTTATCAGTAATATCATTCACCTGTTCTCGAGTAAAAGGCATAGTAAGATAACGGTAATAATACACACATAAAATTATTGCAAGGTATTAAAATTGATATTAGCACAGAGCAACACCAATACGTCTCTACACCGAAGCGTACATCGCGCAATTAGGTTGCGGTATCCTAACGTCTTTTGTGGGTTGCTAATTTATTTCAATACTTAAACCTGTTACCATTATTGACAGTTAGTGAAAGGTACGGTAGCTATCATACCGACTCTTGGTTGCCACATTGGAAGGAGATCTGCCTATGATAGATCTTGGTGTTTCAATTCTGATATCCTTACACTGTCAGTTATAACTTCGTTGTGTCCTGGGTTTTTATAGAGAACTCCCAGTTAGCTATTGGTTGGTTTGACGTTAAGGGGCATGCTAATATATTTCTATTTAAAGGAGTGCTGAAGATGTTCAGCCTCATGATTTTCGTTCAAAACTTTTTCAAAGTGGCGAATGAAGTAATCTGTACTGTTTCTAAGTGATTTCTCATTGGTCGATAATTATTACAAATATTTTAGTGTGCATTTTGATATTCGAAGGTATTTGTTAGAGTAGCTTAGTAATCACTTGCAGGCTTCTGAATGCATTCCATGACGTCAGAATTTACAGTATCAGGAGGTGCATGTGTCGAGACGGTCGATCGAGTCGACAGTCGGAGCATTGTTTTGAATATGATGTTGGTATTTGTTGTAAAACCATTAGTTATTTAATCATTGAACAGAATATTTATGTGTTACCTGTTGCTTTTGGCTTAGAATTTGATGCCGGTTGTTTTATGTATAAATGAGTGTGATTTTAGATTTAGAGTTGAAACTACAATTGCATTGCACTTATTGCAGAGGTACTTTTTTTTACTATAAATCAACAGGGCATTATGACTGGAATATGTCAAAAAAGAACTTACTGGGATTGTTTAACTTACAAACATTGGAATTCAGAGAAAATGTAAACGCTGTATTTTACCTGCATAAACTAGTACATGGGAAGGTAGATAACTCACATGTTTTGCAGTACATTAGCATATATGTTCCGACTTGCCCCACTCGGTTACCTAGTACCTTTTATCTAGCAGAAACCCCTAGGACAAATCTTTTGATTAATTCACCACTATACACAATGTGTAGGTTGTACAATAATATAGCAAATCAGTGTGATATTTTGGGCTGTCTTACAAGGAGTTAAGTAGCATGTTAATTAACTTGTTGTAATATTCTAGTTAGTACTATAGATATTTATTATAAAATATCTGTATGTATCGTTACTCTATAATTGGATTATTCCTGTTGAATACGTAATAATAATAAATAATAATAATTACTGTAATTTTACGACAATTAATGATAAATACTGACATTGTATTGAATCAAATTATTAGGCAAGTTTGAATATGAACAGTGTTATATTTCTATGTTATATTTATTTTGGTTTTAAGATAGAACTTGAATTCACCACAAAATTGTTGTGTATTTTTTTTTAGTTAGAACTTGTAATGCTAGGATGTGTTTAAATTTTAAAAGGTACGTTTTAACTGATGCTATCAGAATGAATATTTTTTAACGTTCGCTTACTAGGTTTCATATATTTAACTAACATGCATTTATATAAACATTTAGTGTCTGACTCTGGGACTGTATTTGTGCTATGGAATTTTGGCATGTATTTGCTGTCAACTTATTTAATAATGTTTGATATTTTATGTTTCATTTGTCATTTTATCATGTGTAATTGTTTTATTTCAGCTTATTAACCACATATTCCACTGCATCGCTCATATCTCGGTTTAAAGTTAATTATATTGTTTGTTGTTTTGTATATCCTATTATCTAGCCGATGTTCCTATATAATTAACTAGTATTTAACATTTGTGATAATTGTTGTGATGTAATTGAATTGAACCTCTGATTTTATCTTCCTGGTGTCCCCCCTCTTCAACTTTAGCTGGGGTAGTATTGGTTATGCAACCTCGGTACCTACCAGAAAAGACTAGCTGGTTTACAGTAACGTTTCTTCAGTTGTCATGTGTGGTATGTCTGGGTAACAGTTAACATCCCATTAAATTCAATGTTGGTGATCTGGGTACTTGTACGTTACCCGTCCTTGTCGAGATGTGCTAAATGCAGTTGGAAGTGTGAGGGCAGTTTGGGGTTTTCTGCCGTGCTCTTTCCCCAATCACCCAGGTTGAGTACGGCACTGTTTGCTTTGTATGCCATTTTTTCCATGCGAATGGCCTATTTAGTGGTTATTCTTTTGATTAAACGTAAAGTTAGGAAAATACTGTAGTTTTATTTCAAACCTTTCCGCCACTGCCACTAGATGTTAGATCATGGAGCCCGGTGTACGGTTTATAGAGAGCGTTTGGGTCAGCCTTCAGGTCGGTTACACTACAAGAGTTTGTATATAATAGTGAGTCGAACGATGAATCTAGTTTCCCAAATAGCCTTACCCAGAATTGCTAATATACTCTTAATGTCTCTGAAACTAATTTATCGATGAAATTAAGCAATTGGGTAACTGATCGTAACAAATCCCACTCAGCTACTACCAAGTTGCTGCGAATTGTGTCTGCATACCATTTATCCGACCTCTGGACTGCAAAACTTTGTTAAAACTCATACTACTCAATAAATAAGGATATTGGTCAATTAGAGTAGTAAATTTATTGCTGCACATCTCATTAAATAGCGTATTTCCTGATAAAGAAATCAAATCGAGTTTCAATATTGATGGCATACCCTTATTTCCAAGTTCTCACATTCAAATATTTGGTTCCCAATTAGCTAATAATTCACTTCTTACAGATTTTGTGAAATATTGTGAAATTTTTATGGGAAAAAATTTTTTATGCGTACAATATCCACACATTGTGTCATTTGAGTAAAGATGTAGAAAAGTATGATCCATTAGATCAATATTCAGTCTACAAAAAATTAGTAACATGTCCACATAAGCCATTACAACAGGTGTTCTGTAGAAGAAATTAATACTGCAAGTACTACCAACTGTTCATCTGATGATCATTCACAATTCATATATATTCATTATTCTGGTCCATTACTACGTGAGTGGTCTACCTGCTCCCAATTCAAAAAATTATTTGCAAAGGCTATACATTCATTATTTGTTCATATTGTATTCTGACTCGTACTTTATGATGAACGATAATACTATCGTTCAAATACACAATATATTATTAATTCTGAAACTAATGCATTTGTGGTTGGAAGATATTAAATGACTCGTTTTGCAATATCGCGAGTATGTCGAAGCAGTAAGACGTGTGAATGTGTTACTCTTGTAAACAAATCATTTGGATAAGCAGGAACACTAATTTTTCTTGTAGAAATATGTAGTGGTGTAAAAGTAGTCTATGACTAAACTTCGCCTGAATGGACCTGCAAATATGTCTTATATACTAATATTGAATGTAATATTAAAAACAATAAAGTCAATTTCAATTCGAAAGCTGTTAGTATATTTATTATTAAACATTTATGTATTGACCTTAAAATTTGGGGTTTAACAAATATTTAGAAATGCCTGTTATTCCCTCTTCTTACGGATAGTTTTATATCATTTACATTGCTACGTATGGTGTAAAACAGTGTTCCTTTTAAATTTTTGGTTGGTAATGATTTAACGGTTAAAAATACCTGTATACACATTAGTGTAAATATTACAACAATTGAACCTATTTTTATTTTGTTAGTTATTCATTAAAAATAAAACATTTGTAGTAACTTTGTTTTAATAAAGCACACTTTACAGGTAACAAGTCAAAGTTTTTTGTATTGGAAATACTTTCTTCGATATTAGCATTTGATGAAAGATATTAAACCGAAGACCCCAAATATTGTATTAGTTATGAAATATTTATTGAAATAAACGTTTACTCGTTTTTGACAAAGCAATTTAATGTAACAAAATAGCTATTTTTTTGACAGAATAAACCAAAAAGGAATTCTTTTATGGTTTATTTCTAATCACCTAAAGATAGGTCTAGTTTTGTAATTCATTTAATCCTAAACAAACTTTTACGCTTTTATTTTTAATTTAGCTTAATATATATTTCATGATTAGTGGGAGTTTTGAAGCCTGCTATGTGGGGGTAAAGAATGGAAAGACTAATAAGTTGCCTATGTATTTAAAGCTGATTTTGACACTTTTCAAATCGAAAATATAATTACCATTGCAGACCCCTGGTAAGATACACAAGACAATGAACTTCCCCAAAGTGAAGTGTAAAATTTACTCATCGCTTGTAAACATAAACATGGAAGTTTATAAACTGTTATAAACAACCATGGATGTTGAGGTTATATCATTTTTGGCTTCATAAATATTCGCAATTAATCCAATCATTATTATATTACACTTATCAAATGGTATTTCAATGCGACAAAAACAAAGTCCAAAATAATTTAATTTGAAATATTCTGGTTTTAAACCTTATTCTACACATCATTAACAGTGCCATCTTCGGAAAAAGTCGTGAACAACTTCTATTAAAATGGCGTACAATTGATGTAATAATTCAATAAAATCCATTCAGTACACTACGGCTATCATGATCAATATTTTTGAAATTTTTTTTAACAGAACGATTATATATGTATTCTGCTATCCAACGAATGCTTTTTTTTATATACAAATTGATTCTGTTAGATGTAGTAACTAAAATAAAGTAAGTGAATTTTTACCATTACTTTTAACAGCTATTTCTTGCGTATTACTCCACTTTAGAAAAAAAAACAAACCTTCGTTAGAAAGTACAAAGTTTTGTGAGTCTAATGGTGAAGTTACATTTTGCATATTTTCAATCCAACAAAAGTTATTTACCAAACAGAATAACCTGTTTTTTGATGGATTTTAGGCAGCCAACCATACATCCGATCGCGCCCTTAAGTTAAAGAAACGCGGTAGAAGTAGCCCGCTACAATACATTTTGCTTTTAGGGAAGATTCGTGTGTATTAGTTTTTGTAACAAATAGTAGAATAACGGATAACCTATTTTTATCTGAAGCGTGGATTATGAATATGTCTCTACTAAGTGAGAGGTTTTAGAAATAAGAATGCCACTGTCACTAGGCATAGATTTTCAAATCCTTATAAGAATAAAATACGTTTTGACGATTGCTTTTTTTAATTTCTATATCAATGGCCTGTTTTGTTGTATTTGTCATTTGTACTTGAAATTAGTTTTCTTACTAAATATGCAATAAGGCAATAACATATTTTGGTAAAATGTTCGGTTTATTTCATTTTTTAAAATGTATATATAATGTACAAGTTTATATTATTCAGTTTTATTAATTTGAAAATCGGCCATAATTTTTTTCTTAACCACCCTCCCGAGTCTTTACGTTTGAACGAGTTCCGCGATAGGTTTTTTGAGGTTAGGTTACTGTTACAAATAGATATTATTATTAAAAAATACAAATCTCTTAACATTCATATCAGAACAGTCTTGTTTTTTCTGTTGCTAAAACTATTGCAGACTGTTCTGATATGCGTGTTAAGTGATTTTTGTTTTTTAATAATAATATCTATTTCTAACAGTAACCTAACCGAGGACAGTTCGAACGTAAAGACTCGGAAGGATGGTTAAGAAAAAAAATTACTGTATGTAAATCGTTTTAGTGATATATGGAAATATAAGTTTTTGCATCTCTAAGCTTTCAAATTAATTTGCAATGCTATCTTAGTAAAGTTTTTAACCTTTTAAGTATAGTGTAGATGCAAACCAAACCTATAATTTCATGCGAAGTATTAGTGTTTATTGTATTTTGAGCAATTGTACTTCTTGAGGAACTTCTAGTGTGTTTTCGGAAAATTGATAAAACATTTTGGAAGTTTTCAGTAATTTGTAAATTGTGGCAGGCTTTCGTTTTCTTAGTGAATTTAAACTTGAAATATTTTCAGAACTGAATCACTTTAACTGCTTTTGAAAACATGTGGTTCTAACAACCGCATGGAAGTTTCCACAGGTGTTTTAAATTTTACAATGCTTTCCTTTTTATTGCTAATCCTTTCTTTTTGTATTTCATCTAAAATTTTAACTGAATTTGATACATTTGCACTAGTTGTCTGAACTAATATGTTCATGCTTGTAATAAGTTCTATTGCACTTTACTGAACTGTATGATCAAATAAGTGCCGTTCAAATTGATTAGTAATGTAGTAGTCCGTATCATTAGGCGGTTAATTAATTTGAGTTAAAAAATTGTGGATAAAATAATGACCATAAAGTTCTAACCTTAAAGGACTTGCCCTTAAATGACAGTAAGGGTACTGTTAGATACAAGCAAAAATATAAGGTTTACTTACCTTGAGTTCTAGTTGAAATTGGCTACAAACGTGTTTATGATTAATTGTTAATTAAGGATTAAGTTAGAGAGGAAGGAAGAAAAATATACGACTGATTAGCCCTGAATACAGTGACTTTACTAGGATGAGAAAACTTGAATTTTAATTGTAGAGGAAAGCGATTAACTAGAACTGCAAATGTATTTATTGTATTGAGTCTGGAATGCAACTGAACTGGTCTGAATAACATGTTAAAAAAATGGAGTGGTTAAAGTGGCGTTATACAAAGTACTGGAGGGATGAAGTACTGTGAAAAATATAAATTGAGACCAGCATAAAGTGAATAATTATAATATACTAATAAAAATAAAAGGACCATTCACTAAATATACTGCCCATCCAAATGGATATCATTTGTAGAGATGAACAATAATCAAAACCAACTTACTATTCACCTAGGCCAATTATTAATTAAAAACATTAAAATAAGTTAACTCTAGCTAAAATATATCTTCATATTAGCTACCGCTCTAACCCTATCTGCATCAATTTTGGTTCCTGCTTCTGAAAACTCATGACCAAGATACTTTGTTAACGTTATATTGAATTTTATTTTTGTTAAATTTTATAATTAACTTTCTGGCTTCACAAACAAAACAAATGGGTCTTTGGTTGATAGAATAACCACACTGCAAGTTTGACCAATGCAATCAGTTTTTCCCTAATTATGGCAAACCTATGTTGATAAGTAATTATAAGATTACATTCAGGTTTACTTGCTTACTGAATATAAAAAACAATGTACTAAACACTACATTATTTCTTATCTGAAAATGAAAATACAGGTACTTACTTTTTTTTTAATTATATGCTTATAACGATTTCATGATTTTGCTAAAACTATATTTATAACGTTCTTATCACATAAATAACTAAATATCAGCATATATACGGTTTAAAAAACCTTACTAAATGTTGTTTACACATGAGAAATTACGTTACACACAAAGAACAATAGAGGAAAATGACTCAAAATGGTTACCTGACCTAGTAGTGGTGATCACTTTCACCAATAGAAAAGTTTTACCCTTAGATTGTTTTCTATGGTTGCTCCCTATCGTCGCCGCTGCTTTTATAGAGTTACTGTAAATGAAATAGGATACATGCGACCTCTAGTAGTAATAAAAATAATGTTGTATACCAATTTAACGATTTCTATTTCATGTAGTTGTCACTATAAAACTCAATCTCAAATAGAATTATAAGATACTACTTCTAATGTACGTTATCAACAATTTCGTAAATAGTTTAAAATTTTTCTACCAATTTTATTGGTTGTCTACTATGAACAAAAATAAGTAATTGTTTGACCGTAATATCGCAATGAAACAGGTGTTACTCTAAAAAATACAACTTTCAATAAGAGCATATATAATAAAGTTCAAGAAATCTCACTGTACTTGACCTTTATGTGTAATATATAATAAACATCAAAAATATAGGCTGTGCTTTGAATATCTGTCTGAATCTTTGTTACTCGTGTGTTAAGATTTTTGTGCTATAATATAAATAAATATTTACATAGCTTTTTCTTGAAGTTGGGCGTTTTTAACTCTTTAACTTTTAATTAAATTCAAATTTGCGGGATAGACTTGATACTATGTGATGATGGTTGGGCGAGTGAGTGAAATGAAATGTGTTGTGACTGTTTGTTAATATGACATAACCTCATTCATTGTTTTATTGATCATTCCAGGACACCTGAAGGCACATATACATTTATTCTTCCGTTTAACTGTATGTGTGTTTGTAGTGAACATTGTTTAAAACAAAGCTTGTGGTAGTAAATAATCATTTTTGGTGTTAATTTGTGTAATTCAAATATTACAAAATGTCTCAAAGTTATTATTATCTCACTCTTACTGGTGATGTTAAGTGCCGGTATGATGAAAAGATAAAAATTATAGACAATATTGATCCTTTTACCATTACAACTATTGGACTTTCTTTAAACATCCTTGACTTACCTAATGTTACCATAATGGATCTTCTCAATTATTTAATTTTAAGCCACAGTATTTACACTGGTCAACAACTAAAGGCTTATAAAAGTCTTCTAGCATATAAATTTTATGAAGCTGGCTTTGTAACAGAAGCACTAGCAAAGAAAGTCAATGATGATGCTTTTGTGATTATTTATAAGGTAAGAAAATATTTTAATAAATACATATACTTAAAGATCTTACTGTACTATAATGTAATGAAATAATTGTGTTTGGGAACTTATCAAACCTTGTGTTTTAGGTAAAACATTCACAGCGTACAAGGGAAAAAGCACTTCTACTATGGATTATACTTCTAAAAGATGGAAGTATCTCGAGTGCTCACTGTACTTGTATGGCGGGTTTAGGAGAAGTTTGTACACACGCTGCTGCTGTACTATTTTATTTACATGCACGTCCAAATACAATTGATGAAGCATGTTCATCACGACTTTCAAGTTGGCCAGTTCCACCAATGAAAAATGTGGATATGATGAGAGTGCGTGACATGAATTGGTCGAAAAAGTTAAAGCCATTAGCTCCATCGCAGAAAGGTGTACCAGCCATAGACCAAGAGGAAATTTGTAACATGTTACAAAAGTTTCAAGTTGCGGGTGTGTCTTCGGCAATTTGTCGTTTAATAGAACCGTTCGCTTCAGAAATGAAAACAACTGAAGTCCAAAATTTGCCTATACCTTGGGACTCTTGGTTTAATGCAAATTGTATGGGTCACACATATGAAGAACTTTTAAATATTTCAAAGAATCTAAGTATTTTAATTACTAATGACCAAATTAAAATTATAGAAGGGAGAACTTGTAATCAGTCGCAGAGCAATTTGTGGTTTAAATATAGAACGGGCAGAATCATAGTCTCTGGGTTTAAATTAGTTTGTAGAACCACAATTGTAAAACCCTCATCGACGGTAATTAAATCCATTTGCTATCCTCAAAAGGTTACTGTCCATTCAAAAGACACACGTTATTGAATAAAAAATGAAAAAACTGCACTAAAAACACATGAGACTACATTCAGTACTAGACACAATAATTTTACATTAAGAGCTTCAGGGCTATATATTTCTTATGGTCATCCATAATTAGGTGCATCTCCAGATGGAATAGTGAATTGTGATTGTTGTGGCGTAGGTTGTGTTGAAATTAAGTGTCCGTATATATTAAGTAGTGATGCCATAACTCTGCAAGATTATGCTAATAAAAAATACACCTGCCTTGTTTGCAATGGTAATGGCCAACTGCAAATGTATGTATCAAATTGTAAATATTGTGATTTTGTTATATGGTCTAAAAACATTTATTTACTGAGAGGGTATTTTTTGACAATACATTTTGTTTAGAAAATGTAGCGAAAGCTATAGATTTTCATTATTATGTTGTAAGACCGTAACTTTTAGGAAAATATTTCACTGAGAAAGACGGCTTTGTAAAATTAACACTTTGGTGCATATGTGGAAAGCCTGATGATGGGCGTCCTATGTTTAAGTGTGACAACGATGACTGTGAAATCCAGTGGTTTCATTTTGAATGTATAAATATAAATTTGGCTGAAGTTCCTGACACCAATTGGTTCTGTGAAAAATGTATACAAAATGTTACACGATTAGTTAATTAATTTATACTAGATTAGCCCCGTCGAAATTTGATGGTTATTTTAGTAGTGTTAAATTTGTCAATTGTTGACACACATGCATTAGGCATTTGCACTTCCTATTAACAGTATACTTTGTTTAAAATACTATATTCACACTCTGTGTTTCATGTGTAGGATTACATTTAATATAATGATGACTTTGTTTGTAATTATTATAAGTACTGCTAGAAACTTACTGAATCTTTGCAATAGAGAATGCTGGTTTATTTTGTTTTTTTGCAGGGTGATTTCTGTATTTTGTAATTTACTATATGCGGACTGCTGCAGCAATGCTAATTGAACTGTACGTGAAGTACTTGAAATCGTGGTTTAATCCTATAAAAGTATCTAAATTGCAGGCTATTTTTTCATACACGCCCATTAAAAATACAAAAATGTACATCATCACTGGTACAAAAAACAGATTGGCTTGAATGGCACAAATGGATGGATGTAAATATAACGGAAAGTTTTTGTATCCATTCGTGCCACTCGAGCCCATATGTTTTTAGAGTTAGTGACGAAGTACATGTATTTACATTCGGCTGGCTTGTACTGAAAAATAGTTCAAAATTTAGCTTTTTCTTACAAGATTATGTCATTATTTATACCCTTTAGCCACCTGCAATACAATCCTTTGGTTTTTGAAAACGAAGTTCTATTATTATATAATCATTTATTGATCACGGCTTGCGTGAAAATGTTGACAACAAATACCTTTTATTTCCGTTAGTAAAAATAGAATTTTCCATATGTATCCCTAAGGGGCACCCATAAATAACCCTTCATTCTACTCAACATCGATGTTTACCTGTTGTAAAATCTTAAAAAAGGTAACAACTTTTAGCGAAACGTAATAATCAAGTATAAATACACACTAAAAATCAAATAAACACAAGCTAAAAATTTTAATAATCATATATAAATATAAATTGAAAAATCATAAAACTGAAAGTGCAAATTGTTTCAAGATGTAAATTCATTCATTGTTTAAGTACATTATAAATATAAAATTGGTAAATAAATATCTATCACTTTAGGTAAGTGGTATTTGCGAAGGGCACAAGTTTAATAACGCACTACATATAACAACCATTTTATCCAATGCCCCCAAAGAATCTCTTTTATTTGACAGCATGCTTACTGGAATAGTGTCTTTAAAAATGTGGAACTTCCTCTTCAACAAGCCAATAACCCTTTTCACATGAATCCTCACAGTAGCAATGTTGCGCGTACTCTCAAACTCTGTAGGATGCAATTGTGTTTTACCTTTAGTAAAGGCTGGTATTTTCAAGTGGGCACCCAAAATTTGAACATAATCGTGTATTAAAAAACCACGATCTGCTAAAACTATATCGCCACGTAGAATTAAATTTAAAAATCCACAACTTTCTGTTAAAAATTTATCACTAGTCTTCCCGCCCTATGATTCAGATATATAAAATATTGTACCGTGAGGAGTGATTCCAATTAGAAATTTTACACTTTCGTGGTGTTTATAATTTGACCAGCAGTGAGATGCATTAACAACATTCGATGGTGTTTCTGTAAACACCTCAAAACAATCTATAATAACTGCTACTTGGTTGCCAAATGTTTCTTTAAAACAAGCAGAACATTTTTTTGTAATAAAGTTTCTCTCTCTGGTCAGTAAACAAGATGCTTCAATCTATCATAAAGAACATCAACACATTTATAAAACGATTCTACAGCAGTGTTTGGGTTTACAGCAAACCTATGACCCAGATACTTAAATGGTAAATTTAATCAAAGTTTCATTAAAGTTAAAAGAAGTTGCTGAAATGTAGATAATGTCTTATTAGGATGAGAAGACAGGTACACCAACACCACATCATGAATCACAAACAACATTTCAGCTTTGGGTAAACCTGTAAAATATTATGTTTTAGAGTCATCGTTTCTAAAAGCATATTCATTTAACTCAAAACTATCTAATTTAGCTTTCAACGTATAAATTTTGTTGTTGCACTGAATAAGTTCATTAGAAGTACTGCACAACTGTTCTACTGTTACATCAGTCTGCGCTGAAACACTACAACTATTACCACGCACCTCTATGGAAGAAATCGCCTGCAAAGGATTTTCTTTCGCATGTGTTACCACCAATGTACTGTCACAAAATGTTTCTGGTTGAACCTAAAACAAATAACTCACGTCAGTAAACCTAATTCTTGTTTTAATTAACGCCCAAACCTGTGCTTCAATATTTTTTTCTTTGGCATGTGGTTATTTTTTCATGCCTTGCTGCTGCAGAAGGTCCAGGATGTTTACTTGAAATATAACCCATGTTTTGGTTTGGTACCCAATCAGGATTACTTTTATCCTCTAAATTAGCTGGTGCACCTAAAATCATGATGTTTAATTAAATGTAATTAAGTCGTTGATTTTGATATTCTACATCAACTAACATTGGTATCTTGAGTTCTATTAATAATTTATAAGAGTATTTACCTTTTCTAAAATGTTTGGAACAAACACGGCCGTTTTTTAGTTGTGTTTCAGTTAGATTTCCACGCTTCAAAGCTTTTATCCATGCATTACGGCGTTCTACAGATAGCGTATTTATATTATCCCCTTTATTTGTTAAAACAGCAGGAAACCGATAAAAGGACACTCGATCTCTTTCAGCTCGCATTCCACATTTTAAAACACCACAAAAACTTGGCATGTTATTTATTTCTATAAAAAAAGCTTTAATTATGCTCGTGTTTACATAACATTCAATAATATTCTGTGCCCCTCAGCAAATATAGCCGACACAAATGTGACGTTATTCTGGAATGATCAATTCATTCCGCTAAGTACTTTTGTTGCTTCGTATTGTTATATTTTCGATCTTAGTTTATCTTTTTTCTTCGCCGTTTTATTTGTTACTGTTATAAAGTTTATTAAAAGCAGTTCTTTTGAGAACTAAATACGACCTCTCGTATTAAAGAGACTGTCAACAAGGAAAGTTATAAACATTTCTGCAATATTCGAGCTAGGAAAAAAAACTTATTCAAAAGGCAGAAAACTCTGTAGCCTATGGCAACACTTCAAAGATTATGTTTCATGAAAAATATCGACGATTCGAGGTGAGGTACATGCTAGGATGAAAAGTAAAAACTATAAAGTTGAAGTATGTAGTATGGAATATATTTTTAATATTATATTATATTTTGCATTTTACAGATATTATTAATTAACGGTTTAATTAAAGAATCTTTATGCAACTGCCCTCTTAGATTAGTTATGCGTCACCACATGACAGCTTTAGCTTTGTTTGCACACTACAATTTACCTATAACTGATCAACTATGTATTTGGAATAAGAGAAAGCTGCGATCAAAAGACATTCAAACTGCAGAGGAACATTTTGGGTTAATTTATGAAAATAGTTATAATCCTTTAAAGGAAGAAATTAGCAATATATTAGTCGAAGAGATGCATAATAGTTTAAAGTTATGTGCACCAACTGGACTGTATTGGCTATCCTCTCCAGAGCCAGCTTGTGATCCGGAAGGTGTTGTTGACATTGAAGAGTTATTTTTCTAGAGAATATTTAAGTGCTTCTGATCAAATCAGTTTTTAAGATTCTTTAAAAATGCCACAGGATAGAATTATTCAATTAGCTGAATTAACAACAGGCCAGTACTTTAATCCCAAATGGGTTAATTGCTAAAAAAACACCGATTAACAGCCAGTATATAATTAAAGCTTGTGGTCGAGAGCGATATCCCCCATCACTTTTCAAGATGCTAATAGGTAATTATATTTTTGTACCTGGAAAATGCGTTTTTATAAATCTAAACAATAAAGAAATGTATTCAAATATTTAAGCACAATAAATAAAACATTAAAATAAAGTAAAACTAAATGTTATTTATTTTTTGCAGTTACCTACAATCTTGATGGGGCGAAACAAATTCAGTGGGAAAAGTACACAAAAAAGATGCAATTGATTTTTATAAAAGAAAAAAGTTCAACATAAGGGCAACAGGGCTGTGGTTTCATGAAAATGGTGTCCTCGGTGGTAGCCCTGATGGATTAATAGCTAAAGATACAACTAGCATAATTGAAATTAAATGTCCATACAAATACAGAGAGAAAAGTTTACAGAAGTCTGTCTGGTGACCAAGGCTATGTACTGAGTTATAATAATGTAATAAATCAGTTTGAAATCAATTGTGACCATGATTATTACCGCCAGATGCAGGGGTTGCTACATATTTTAAAAAAACAAATATGCTATCTAATAATTTGGACTCCAAAAGAAGTTGCTGTTACAGAGATTCTTAGAGATGCACAATGAAGCAATAACATTAACCTTTTACAGGAATTTTATTTTAAACATTATATACAATACATAACTAACTGTTTTTAATAGCTAATTATTAAATATAATGGAGTTGTATTATTATGTAGGAGTGTATAAGTTTCCATCAAGTACATGCCACATCAATTACAGTTATTGTATCCTCATTTATTATTATACTGTAAATGTTAAATGTATTGCTGCTTAAGAATTTTAAATAGCTAATATAGACCACAACACCATGCTAAATTGATCTATTTTGTACTTTGTCATCTAATTTAAAAAACACTACTAAATTCTAAATTTCCAGGCAACAAAAAGCTCGTTTCCTGGTCAATGTAGTACATTCGGATGAAATATTGGAAATTCAAATGTACAATTTCAAGAACACTACTTTAGCTCATTATTCAAAACGGTAGTATACTAAAACTGTATAACAAACAAACATAAATTAGGTTGATTGATATGATGATTATACTAGAGCTATTTAAATAGAATTTGTTTTATCTTGAATCAAATGTACTGCTTAAAGATTTTGTATTAAAACAGCTATAATTGTTAATTTTGTAAATTGGTTTTACAATAACAGTAATGTATGTGTAGTATATAAAATGCTTATGTTAGAAATATAATCTGCAAATGTAGTTATATTTGTGTAATAATGTGACAGCGATATATTTAGCTTTGCATTTGTAAGGCAAGGATGCACAATGGGTATGTTGATATTGGTTGCGCAGAGTTTGCATCCTTGTCTAATAGTTAATTTTTTAAAAAAGGAGGTAGTGTGCTAATGACATTGGTAAATGTCAAACGTTTATTTTTTTTAAGAACTGTAACTAGCTTTTCCTTGACGTTAACACATATAAACATTGTACGCTTCTGTAATACTTGTTTATTAATATAGGTGTAAATCAGCAAGATTCGACGGCTTCCGAGTATTTATTTACATCCTATTTTTGGTGTAATCCTTTCAGCTTAACTGTGTACTATAGGTATACATGGTTATATGCAAATATAAGTATAATACACTAAAAGCTGCATTATCTCACTTTGTTTCTTAACCCTAGATTCGAAGGCATGTTGAACTAGTCACACTGATACTTATCCACAACTTCTTTAATTAAAGGATATTGAAAAAGTGTTAGCGATTCACAAACTTGAAATACCTTCGAGGAATAAGGTTACAAGCTGGGTGGAACTAAACCCAGAATTCTGTAGGATTTCGCCCTATTAATCGCACGTTCCATGTGTATTCTTGCTTTTGCAATTTGGTGGTTCGTCTACTTCGGCAGGTGTACATTGTGGAGTCATTGGGAATGGTGGAATATTGACGGACACTCCTGCAGGGAGAATATCTGTAATAAGAAATTCCTTATCTACTAAAATCAAATCTCCTGCTTGCAATTTGGATAAAACGCCACAGCGTTCTACAATTGCTTTATCAGATGTTGAACCAACGTACGTTATGACACCATTTGGAGCTACACCAATGACTTTTAAGGTATCCCTATGTTTGTAGTTGCTGTACGTTGCTCGCTGTCTACTCTGTTGTTCTGGCACAGACGTATAAACTTCGGTGCAGTCTATTATCATTCTACAGTTTGTAAATGGTGTAAATGCAGATGGTAGGCATGTCCTATTCTTTTCATACAAAGTACATTATTATTAAGAAACTTTATAAAAAGTGCAAGTAACGCATTGACTCAAGTTATAATAATACTGGAAACTGTGGAACGAACATCCAAATTCTACTGCTAGATCCTGGTTTAAATAATTTAATTTCAATTTCATCAATGTCATGAGCACCTGGTCTTTTTTGGGATTTATATCGACAACCCATCTAGCATAATAATTAATTTTGATTTGGTCCAAATGCTGAAACTGACAATTAAACATGAATTCATTAGGTAACCCTGTATACATGGCAATTAATGCATCGTCCTTTTCTATAATTTCTACGAAAGCGAAAATGTGAGCCTACTAAGTTTCAGGAGAAGCAGTTCCACGTCTTGCTTTAAGATATAACTTTCTGCTTCCAATAAGGCGCTGCTAGTTGGAAGTTGTGATGTTCCTAGTCTACACTCTTCCACTTCTATAATAGGCTGTACATTTTCAGTTTGCTCGCGTTGTTTTGCATCTTCAGCAAAACAACAATATATTATTAGCAATTAATTATTTGAACTATGTATACATACCACTTTGAAGTTCTACTTGATTTCATAGATGGCGAAATCTGAAGCAACTTATCTCGATTAATTTTAAAAATTGTTGCCATGTTTTTAAAATGGCAGGAGCAGATCGTAGAATGAACATTTGTTGTTCGGTCTGCCTTCCTGAAACAAACAAAAAAGGTTAATAATTTTTAAAAACAGGTCGAATTTATACATCATTTTGATTTAATTCAAACCAACGCAATAAGCACGTGGTTTTGACTAAGTAATAAACACAATTTCGGATATATATTACACTAATCACAAAGCTGTTCCTTCTGCACAGCTTACCGAATAATTTTTTCCCATTTCTCTTTGTGGTCTCCACCTTTCGAGAGTTTAAACATTTTGCAACCATCTTTGTTGGTGTGGCTGCATTCTACAGCAACCCATGATAGTTTCAGAAGCAACCTATACAAACAACTAAAGTCCATAATTATAAAGTAAATACAATTTAACAACTTAATTTCAAGATGCTATTCTTGCAGGATGTATTAGCTTAGTTCAACTGTTTTTAATAAGTTATGTAACTATAAACAAATATAACACTGAAAACAACAGATAAGTCAAGATCGAAAAATATAACAATAAAGAACAACAAAAGAAAGTAGCACTTATGGTGGAATGAAGAAAATAATAAAATCATCAATGAGGTTAAGTCATACTAAATAAACAATCGGAACAAGAGCGTCTCGCGGCAGAAATGACGCGGCTGCAATGACAGTTCTAGACAGACATAGCACACTTAAGCCACACTCATACTTAAGTAATACTCTATCTCAATTTTTGGTATTCGGAAAAATACTAAAAGTTGAGATGGAACATTGATTAAGTGTGAGTGTAGTTTAAGTGTGCTTTATGAATTTGCCCCTAAGTTTCGTCCGTCTTAAACTTAATGTAGTTCCGAGTCCAATTATATCTTCTGAAATTGAATACCAAATTACAAATACTACTTGTTATTATTTAGACAACTATCCTAGGAGAAGGATCGAAACGTCAATAAAATCATTTTCAAAAAGCAATGTAGTCTTATTCCTTAAGAAGAACACCAAATTGAAATTACTGAATGCAATAATACTTAAAAATTAACTAATAAAGTCAGACATTTGCATTGTTATTTTTGAAAAACTATCATCACAAAATAGTAAATATACAACCGACGCCGGCAACTTTTCAAATACAGCAACTAATAAATTTTTGATCTGTGTAAATCTGATCAAGCATAAGCGCCATCTACTACCTTCTTAACTGGAATGGAGTATAGTTACTTTACGAGTGAAACTTACAACTTTGAATTTAGCAATGTTCAGTTTTAAACCGTTAACTGAACACCAATGTACTACTTTCCTAAGGTCATCTTGCAATTTTATATGATCCTGCTGAGTATAAATAACCGAAAAATTTTTTAGATCATCTGCATACATTAGGTGTTGACAATTTAGTACTGCACTTAAAATCGTTAATATATAGTAGAAACAAAAGTGGTCCCAAAACAGACCCTTGAGGAACCCCTGATCTAAGAGTAAATACGTCTGAGTGCTACTAAGATATACAACATACTGCTTTCTCTCTTGCAGATAAGACTGAAATAGTTGAACAAGCCCATTAGATAAACCAAAAACACCGAGTTTATCTAACAAAATTTTGTGAATTAATTGATCAAAAGCTTTTGATATATACAAATAAATGGCGTCGACTTGACTACCAGCATCCAATGCTTCAGATACATATTGAGTGAAAGATGCAAGATTGGTCTCGCAGGAACGATTTTATACAAAACCATGGTGCGCTGTGGAAATAAAATGTTTGACTTTAGGGTAAATACGATTGCATACTATGCCTTCAAATATTTTTGGAAAATTGGAAATGATACTAATAGGCCTATAGTTAGTAATGTCTGTTAGATTAACATCTTTTAGGATTGGACATATCTTAGAATTTCTTTATGTTTCCGGAAAGGTTTTGGTTTTTAATATTAAATTAAACAATATCTTTAGTGGAGTCTCTAAAATCCTCGCACAATCTTTAATGAAGAACGTTGGTATTTTATCGAAACCAATTGAATTTCGATTTGACAACTTCTCTATTGCATTAGCAATTTCGTCCTCGCTTATTTCAGAGATCCTGTTCCAGATCCTGTTTAGTACCAACAACTGAAAAGTTGTAAGTAGATTGGTAAACACTAGTAAAATAGTTTTTAAAGCAATTTGCTGCTGCTGGTGTATCACAGCTTTTGTTATTATATTTCAGAACTTTAGATAAATTAGTATTCCTCTATGTATTAATGAAGGACCAAAACTTCTGAGATTTTTTTTCAGCGAGATTTCTGTTTCTCCTAAATAGTTTTTATAATTAGCTGCAATTAAAACTTTTACTAAAGTCTTCCTCATCTGAGTCGATTTACTTTTATAGTATTGTTACGAGCTACTATTAGGCAACCCGTCAAACACACAAGTACCGTAAGCAAAGTATACACTACAGAAGCCTAGAACTTTCTAGCATATACCGGGATATGAATCATCTATTTAATTCAGAGTATATTAATATATTTCTCTCTGCTACGTTTTCTTTATATCTCCACGCCCCACCTTGGGTTTGCGTTACGTAATATATATGTGTATTTATATTTGGGCCTTTTCTTTGTTCTGTTATATTTAATAAATGGATAAAAGTAAATTTTGTTGTGAACCAATAATATGCCACGGCTTTTTGAAACTTATCTCAGGTTTTAATGAATTTAAATAATAATAAACAAACAGTGTGGGTACAAAACTGTATGCCTATATATTTACCACTGCCAGATACAGCCCCCTCTAGTTAATTTTTAATATACTTGCTCTAAAACTGGGTGTGATCTTTACTACCAATTTTATTCAGTAAGTAAACAAAGTTTAGAATGCTTAACGTTTGATAAAATTTTTAGATTTCAATGAATAATACAGCTTTTTAGGTGTTACAAATATAAAAACTAATTTATTTTATACCTGTATAATTCCACTGAAGTCCGCCTGTGTTTACAATAACCAAAACTTGGATGTACCATACCTGTTAAATTTAAGTTTTAATATTTTGTATTTAAAATTTCACGCTTTAATTTTAGGCTTTAGAAATACTAAAAGGATATTATAATGAAAAATGATACTCAGAATCGGCTATCTAATTAGGACTCGTTCAAACTATCACTGCAGGAACACTGCTCATAATGATGGAATCTTCTGGACTATTTTATAGCTCTCGGTACCTCAATTCACATCAGCTTGGAATCCAAACACATTTCACTTGAAGAACAAATAATCTTCTGGACTACTAATGGTTGTATAAACCTTTTAAATTTATTACACGTTGCACAAAACCTCTTTTAACTTCAGAATTACTATTTCAACTAGCTTCAGCTCTTAATACTTGAATAAAAACACGAGAGCAGGTAAAACACATCTATTCTTTATATTACAAATTTTATCAGCCTTTTTATTTATATCCTTATCACCTAGGAGATCTCTAAAACAATTTTCATTTGCCTACTACATCTATAAAGTTATTACAATTATACTCCTTGATCAATTATTTTTCTAACATCACATACTAATGAATTGTGTTTCAGATATTATGGTACCTAATATATATATAAACATACATATAGTGAACATACATTAAACAAACATTAATTTTACATCCTATAACTACTTATTTCTACTAAAACATGCTAAATGACTTATTTTTTTAGATCTTGTGGTATGTCTTACTTTTAACAAACAGTAGTGTCCATTCAAATAGTGAACATAAACATTTGAAACAATCCACAGAAGCTTCCTCAAATGGAATTACGTTTGATTTTTATAATTAAATTAAATAAACACCTATTTGAAATCTCAAAAACTCTATCACACTGAAATAGCATTCGATATTAGTTCAGTAATTAAATTTTGTACGATCTTGTTTATCATTAGTTTTAAATAGGATATTTCATAAATATGAGTAGTAAATAAGTGCGTCTAACCTTGGATATTATATAGAACATTACATAACATAACAATATATAAGACCACTGATGAAGTACAGAGTGAGTCTATATCTAAATGTCGAATATAAATTATATCGTGTAAAGTTAATTAGTTATACGCTTTTGAAAGTCCAAGAGTAAATATAAATTTATTTATGTGAACGTGTATATTGTATAGACAGCTTGTAGAATACATAAATAGACAAAAGCGTAATAAATAAATAGTAGTGTTAGTGTTGTTAATAGACCTATGGTTAAAAATTTAGTTTAAGAAGATATTAGTGCTTGTAAATAGCATTAGTGTGATAGTGCTTCATTGTTAATTGGACTGAAAACATCTATAAATAAGGCATATACTGTTAATTAGATTTGTGAATAGTGAGTAATAAAGACTTTTATTACTACTTGTTTTAAATTAGTGAGAGGGTTAATAGTATCCCGCTACAGTATTGAGACTGAAATTTTTTATACTTTCTAAATAAATTTGCTTTTAAACGAACCGACTTGATTGTATATGAACTATACCAGATTGGAAATTTGCGTTTAGAATTGAATTTTGTTAAAGGAACAAACTCGTCTAGGAGCGAATATAATGTGTTATAAAACATATTACAGGCTTGATTGATATCGAGTTCTTTTTCCAAGAAAGACCAGTCGATAGTCAAGATTGACCTATACAGGCCTATGTAGTCAGCTCTTTTGAAATTATAGTAAGTTCTATCACAATTAGTTTTTAGATAGTTCGAGGAAGGCTTGTGAGAGGTTTCTAGGTATAGACTAATTAATAATGTTGGATGGTGTAAATCTTCTTTAACTGCTGGAAAATCGTTTCTCATGACGATGAATTCTACTGCACTATTCGTAAATACTAAATCGAAAATACGATCATTAATATTCAAAACATTATTATACTGTTGTAATTGTGTCACACACATAAAATCGTTCAAACGAGAGCATTGACTATTGGCAAATGTTTTATTGCTAAAAAGCCCAACGTTGAAACCTCCCACAATTATGCAATTTAAGTTATCTAAGACATGCAATTCCAAAATATCCAGAAATAACTGGAAGCCTGACAGCAAGATATCAGGCAAGATATATACTTCATACACACAAAATACTATTTTACCAAATACAATATCTACTTCAGGTACCCCTTTCTTGAAATGCTCATTGTTAATAATTATGAACTTTATTGAGTTTCTAATGGCCACCAGCACTCCTCCACCTCTGGTTTTTCCTAACAGAGCAAACGAGCGATCAGATCTAAGAACATCATAACTTTCTGGTAAGATTTCAGAGTTCAAAAGTCCTTGACTAAGCCACGTTTCAGAGACACAAATAAAGTTATATTCTCTTTCAGAGAATGAGGAGAAAATTTGCAAAGTTTTAGAATTCAACCCATGAACGTTCTGATATTTAAAGGTTTAATTTCCGCTTACTTTTGGTAACAAGAGTGTGTTATATAAATACGTTCTTGCAAGCTACAGCACCATACTTGCGCCTCCGTTCATTTGAAAAAACACCTACGGTCAGAACTCTGATTTCTCAACATATCACCCATAGTATTAATGCGAGTACCGCCCTCGAAATTTTGTAGCAGTTCCAAAATGCGGTCACATACATATTGTTTAGCAAGTTTGTTTAGATGCAGGCCATGAATTGTATGAAACCTTCTGCCAAGATTATTATTATTATTATTGTTCCATATTTAGTTTACCCAAGCCGGGTTTTACAAAAATGTGGCAATTTCTACATTTATAATGTCACGTACGCTTTTTATTCCAATATTTAAATCTTATTGCGTTATGAAATATGCTCGTTTTTCTAAAGCTTGTTTTATGCGTTTTATTGCCTTCTATTCCTTACACAATGCGTCGAGTTTAAAAGAAATTTGTTTCACGCTTAAATATGCCTCATTTGTATTTATTTGGAGTTTATGAATACCTTAAATGTTTCTAAAATAAAATGGGTTGTGCCCAGAATTATTTCTTTTAATAATACGGTTCAGTTATTGCAGAATGAGCTTCCTTTTATTAATTGTGACTGGTTGTTCATTTTATACAAAGTGATTGGAATTTACTTTTTGCATAATGACCGAATTATGTACTTTTTATGATTTAAATGTTTTGTTTTCTTTATTTTTATGATGTTCACATGAAATATACCTCCCCTGCGACCTTGTATACCCCTAAATAACTCTATTATCTCTATTATCATACGTCTTTTAAATAATGCGCCGATACTTACATAAAAAAGTTGCCAAGGACAAACAAAACATTTTCATCAATTTTTGGTCGGATAATTCCCATTCTGTTGTACACTAACGGTGTCACCTCATGTAAACAACACGATCGATAGCTAATTCTTAAGAAGAAAGTACCCTGTACAATCTAATGTATTGAAGCGGGCTACTCCTACCGCGTTTCTCTAATTTAAAACAAGTAATAACAAGAGTCTTTATTACTCACTGTTCACAAGTCTAATTAACGGTATATGCCTTGTTTATAGATGTTTTCAGTCCAATTAACAATGAAGCACTATTACACTAATGAATTTACAAGCACTAATATTTTCCTAAACTAACTTCTTTACCATAGGTCCATTAATAACACTAACACAACTATTATTTGTTACACTTCTATCTATTTATGTATACTACAAGCTGCATGTACATTAGACACATCATATAACATTTATGTATACTCTTGGACTTCCAAAAGCCCAACTACTTTTACTTTACAACGAGATAATTTATATTAGACATTCTAGTACAGACTAACCTCTTACATTCATAAGCGGTCTTATATATACCCTGAATTAAAGATATGACTCATCCTCCAGTAATTACTAGAAGCATTCTCAAACCCTTGAGAATAAACAGTGCTTGCGGCGTTTTGTGTGTTTCATGGGCTGCCTACTAGTAGCTCGCAACACTGCCCCCCCCCTCTTTAAAACCGTTACGTCTCGTAACTATAAATACATTTTGACGCCAATTTGATGACTGATGACGGTATTGGCAGCTATCTCCTCTGGTGCATCCAACACGTCGTTGGAAGTAACAGTCAACACTCTTTTCTTGGTCTTGGTAGGCAACCGGTTGATAACACCAAACAAGTACTTGGACGTTGGTTCCCTGGAAAACTACTTCTAGCATATTTCGGACTATTCTCCAATCTAAGCGATCCAGTCCACAGCCTAGCTTGGGCACCGCTAGTCTCGTTACTCCATTTTCCATCATCTGCGTCTTAAGATTTAGCAAAGCCTCCCATAGATGTCCATAACTAGGTCTCTGCCATGAAGAATTTTTGGTGATCAGATAGTAAACATAACGATTTCTATCCTGAAGAACTAAAGCTTTTCCTACAGTTGGCTGCTGTTGTACTAATTCATCCACACATCCAAACTTTTTCTTAAAAACAACAGCTATTCACCTTGACATTGCCAAATCTTGAGCTACGCAATGTGCAAGGGAATACTCTTCTAGTGCTCTAAACAGATCTTGCTGTTTTTCAACAACAACGCCAAATCTCGCCTTAGCGGAACCACCAAACGCCGCCATAAAGCTCTCAAAATCTACATTTGGCTCATGATTAATAACTTGTCGAACACCATTGTCATTATTCGAGTCTTCCTGTTGTTGCCAGCGTAGGATGTTAAACGGTTAAAGTGTACCACTTTCGGTTTACCAGGGGGAGATCTTCTGATGCGGTACACTACATCATTAATCTTTTTCATCACTTCGTACGGGCCTTCCCATTGTCTTTGTAATTTTGGCGACAACCCACGTTTTCTTTGTGGATTATACAACCACACCAAATCTCCAGGTTGATAACCACCTTCTTGTGCCCTCATGTCATATTATGATTTCATTCGATCGCTTGCTGCCTGGATATTCTTTCGGACGTTTTCGTGAATGCTATTTAATCTTTCACGAAGCTTACTAACGTAATCTTCACCTGCGATCTCTTCTCCAGGTTTAAATCCAAACTGAAGATCACATGGTAGCCGCAATTCACGTCCTAGCATTACGCAAGCGGCGAGTATCCTGTGCTGTCATGTACCGAAGGTCGGTACGCCAGTAGGAACAAATGTAAATATTGGTCCCAGTCTCGTTGATGTTCATAGACAACTTTGGCCAGGTACTTCCCTAACGTCCTGTTCATTATTTCAACCATTCCATCCGATTGGGGATGAAGTGGCGTGGTTTTAGTCTTCCTGATTCCAAGATGCTTGCAGACGTTTTGAAACAACGCTGATTCGAAGTTCCTACCTTGATCGGAGTGTAATTCCAACGGAACTCCAAAGCGACAAAACAACTCCCTCACTAGTACATCTGCAACCGTCTCGGCTTCTTGGTTAGGTATAGCATATGCCTCCGGCCATTTGCTAAAATAATCCATTGCAACCAAGATGTATTTATTTCCTTTCTCCGATTCAGGAAACGGACCAGCTATATCAATGGCTACTCTTTCAAAAGGATTCCCCACGTTATACTGTCTCATTGGGGCTTTCCGTTTTGTGACCGGGCCATTTACAGAGGCACACAATTCACATTTCCAGCACCACTCCTTCACATCTTCTTTGCAGTTCACCCAATAGAATCTTTCTCTCACTCTTTCGAGAGTTCTTTTCACGCCAAAGTGCCCTCCGGAAACATCATCGTGCAAGTGCTGCAACACTTCCGGCACTCTGCTTCTCGGCACTATCACTTGAAGTCTCTCAGTGCCATCTTCACATTCCGGGCTTCGTTTCAAGATTCTATTTTCAATCATCAAGGAGTCCCACTGTGCCCAGTATGCCTTCAGGCTCCTACTTAAAATACTAATTTCTTCCCAAGCTGGTCGTTGTCCTCTATTTTTCCACTCGATAATACGTCCCAATTCGGCGTCATTCTACTGGTCTTCTCGTATTCTTTCAGGTTGCCAAGTATCATCGGTTACCGTCATTCTATGGATGACACTTATTTTCTCTTCCATCTTGAAGCAACGATTGCAGTTTACCGGACGAGATCTCCTTGACAAAGCCTCTGCATTCCGATGGCTAGTTCCTACACGATGTTCTGTGTCAAAGTCATATTCCTGCCACCGCTCTATCCACCTTGCCACTTGCCTTCAGGATTTCGAAACTGCAGTAACCATTTCAGTGCAGCATGGTCTGTTCTCAACAGGAATTTACGTCCGTACAAGTACTTATAAAAGTGCTCTACGGATTTGACGACGGCCAACAGCTCCCTTCCTGTCACACAATAGTTCCTTTCTGGCCGCGACAAGACCTTGCTAAAATACCCAATAACTTTTTCTTGTCCGTCCTGCACTTGAAAAATAACGCTTCCTATAGCTGTGTTACTGGCATCGGTATCCAACACAAATTTCTCCTCCATCCGTGGATAACTCAAAATTGGTGCTGTAACTAGTAGCTGTTTCAGTTGTTCAAATGCACTGGGCAGTCGTCATTCCAATCATATTCTTGTTCATCTTCGGTTAATTTTGTTAACGGTTTGGCAATGTTCGCAAACCCAAGTATAAAACGTCGGTAATATGTGCACAATCCTAGAAAACTGCGTAGTTGATTCAACGATGGCATAACGTAACCCACGCCCAAACCCCGCCCAACGAGATACATGGAAATCAAAATGTTCCCTGCGCAAGGATGACCGCAAAATCGTAAGAGTTCCACATTTTTAAGTGAGTACATTTTATCTTTTTTAGGGTGCATCTTGTATCACTGTAAACATATTTGGTACGTGATACAATTTGACACGAAATTATGTCGTAATATCTTTGTTGTGCAATAATGTGAACCTGGATAGTATCCGTGTTGCAACTGTGGAAATGGCTTTGAACATGCGCGCGCGGGGTTATAACAGTTGCGCCGGTAATATAACAAATTGTCATTATCCAGTTCCAATTGTAAACGCAGTTTTCTCTTTATTGTTTGACTCCAAGCCTACCTGCCAGTATCCGCTTTTCAAGTCCAACGTCGAAAGCCATTTAGATCCGGATAGAGTATCCAAGGTGTTATCAATTCTGGGCAAAAGATAGCTGTGTTTCTTTGTCACATTGTTTAACCACCGGTAGTCTACACAAAACCTTCTCGACCCATCCTTTTTTCTTGACAAGTACTACCGGGGATGCCCATGGACTATTTGAGTGTTCAATCACTCCTTGTTCTTCCATGTCGGTGATAATTTGCTCGGCTTTCTTACGTTTTGCCAAAGGTAACCGCCTAGGGTGTTGTCTTATTGGTTGCGCACCTCCAGTATTGATCTTATGTTGCACAACATTCGACCTTCCTTTCTCACTATCATTCAGTGCAAACACAACTCGATATCGTCCGACCAGTTTTTTTACCTTGCCCAGTTGGTCGCCGTTTAATCCTTGACATGAATATATCAACATATCCAGCAATTGCTGTGAGCAACCGTTGGCTGGTTTATCTTTTGTGTTGTCCACACAACGTTTAATATGGCATACTGGAATGCAACTTCCCACAATCATGTCTTTCTTCAGGATCACCGTATGCGGATTAATGTTCAGCACCTTTACCTTCGAAACTTTACCAGCGTTCTTCCAATCAGTAATCCCTCCTGACCCATTCCCAATTCAGTTGCTTCCATCATGCATATTTGTCCTTGGTCATTACCGTCAAATTTTAAAGCGAAACCACCCACATTCGATGGTAAAACACCTTGGCCCACATATTTGAAACAATTTGAAGCTGCTGCAATAGCCAACGGTTGGTGCAACAAAGAGAAGGCTATCTCTCTAATAGTGGCCCTACGAGGGGAAGCTCTTAACATCCTACAAACAATTCCCGATCAACAGCAGAATGATTACGACCACTTAATGTTGAAGTTTGAGATGAGATATGGAGAAGCTCATCTTCAACAGGTTTACCATGCTCAAGTTAAGAACCGCTCGCAAAAGACAAATGAAAGCCTGCAAGAATTTGAAGCTGACATTGCCAGATTAGTTAGGCATACCAAACGGCATCAGATAGCTTCCTCGAACAACTGGCTGTTCAAACATTTGTGGATGGCGTTAAAGGTGGCGAAATACAACAAGCACTAAGATTAGCACGGCCAAAAATGTTAGATGACGCACTGGCTCATGCGCTTGAATTTGAAGCAGCTAAGCAGAAATCATACAGGATGAGTCACAAAGTTTGGTCTGCCTTAGAGGAACCTGGTCAAGCGCAGAACAGCATAGATGAAATAATCAACCGGGTGTTTGAAAAGAAAAAGGCGGAAAGGCTAGAAAGACGACGACCGCGGAGAGGGCGTCTGCGATGCTGGAACTCCGGTAAAGTTGGTCATATACAGAGACGCTGTACTCAACCAAATAAGGCAATAACATATTTTGGTAAAATGTTCGGTTTATTTCATTTTTTAAAATGTATATATGATGTACAAGTTTATATTATTCAGTTTTATTAATTTGAAAATCGGCCATAATTTTTTTTTAACCATCCTCCCGAGTCTTTACGTTGGAACGAGTTCCGCGATAGGTTTTTTGAGGTTAGGTTACTGTTAGAAATAGATATTATTATTAAAAAATACAAATCTCTTAACATTCATATCAGAACAGTCTTGTTTTTTCTGTTGCTAAAACTATTGCAGACTGTTCTGATATGCGTGTTAAGTGATTTTTGTTTTTAATAATAATATCTATTTCTAACAGTAACCTAACCGAGGACAGTTCGAACGTAAAGACTCGAAAGGATGGTTAAGAAAAAAAATTACTGTATGTAATTCGTTTTAGTGATATATGGAAATATAAGTTTTTGCATCTCTAAGCTTTCAAATTAATTTGCAATGCTATCTTAGTAAAGTTTTTAACCTTTTAAGTATAGTGTAGATGCAAACCAAACCTATAATTTCATGCGAAGTATTAGTGTTTATTGTATTTTGAGCAATTGTACTTCTTGAGGAACTTCTAGTGTGTTTTCGGAAAATTGATAAAACATTTTGGAAGTTTTCAGTAATTTGTAAATTGTGGCAGGCTTTCGTTTTCTTAGTGAATTTAAACTTGAAATATTTTCAGAACTGAATCACTTTAACTGCTTTTGAAAACATGTGGTTCTAACAACCGCATGGAAGTTTCCACAGGTGTTTTAAATTTTACAATGCTTTCCTTTTTATTGCTAATCAACTAATATGTTCATGCTTGTAATAAGTTCTATTGCAGTTTACTGAACTGTATGATCAAATAAGTGCCGTTCAAATTGATTAGTAATGTAGTAGTCCGTATCATTAGGCGGTTAATTAATTTGAGTTAAAAAATTGTGGATAAAATAATGACCATAAAGTTCTAACCTTAAAGGACTTGCCCTTAAATGACAGTAAGGGTACTGTTAGATACAAGCAAAAATATAAGGTTTACTTACCTTGAGTTCTAGTTGAAATTGGCTACAAACGTGTTTATGATTAATTGTTAATTAAGGATTAAGTTAGAGAGGAAGGAAGAAAAATATACGACTGATTAGCCCTGAATACAGTGACTTTACTAGGAATGAGAAAACTTGAATTTTAATTGTAGAGGAAAGCGATTAACTAGAACTGCAAATGTATTTATTGTATTGAGTCTGGAATGCAACTGAACTGGTCTGAATAACATGTTAAATAATGGAGTGGTTAAAGTGGCGTTATACAAAGTACTGGAGGGATGAAGTACTGTGAAAAATATAAATTGAGACCAGCATAAAGTGAATAATTATAATATACTAATAAAAATAAAAGGACCATTCACTAAATATACTGCCCATCCAAATGGATATCATTTGTAGAGATGAACAATAATCAAAACCAACTTACTATTCACCTAGGCCAATTATTAATTAAAAACATTAAAATAAGTTAACTCTAGCTAAAATATATCTTCATATTAGCTACCGCTCTAACCCTATCTGCATCAATTTTGGTTCCTGCTTCTAAAAACTCATGACCAAGATACTTTGTTAACGTTATATTGAATTTTATTTTTGTTAAATTTTATATTTAACTTTCTGGCTTCACAAACAAAACAAATAGGTCTTTGGTTGATAGAATAAGCACACTGCAAGTTTGACCAATGCAATCAGTTTTTCCCTAATTATGGCAAACCAATGTTGATAAGCAATTATAAGATTACATTCAGGTTTACTTGCTTACTGAATATAAAAAGAATGTACTAAACACTACATTATTTCTTATCTGAAAATGAAAATACAGGTACTTACTTTTTTATTTAATTATATGCTTATAACGATTTCATGATTTTGCTAAAACTATATTTATAACGTTCTTATCACATAAATAACTAAATATCAGCATATATACGGTTGAAAAACCTTACCAAATGTTGTTTACACATGAGAAATTACGTTACACACAAAGCACAACAGAGGAAAATGGCTGAAAATGGGTACCTGACCTAGTAGTGGTGATCACTTTTACCAATAGAAAAGTTTTACCCTTAGATTGTTTACTATGGTTACTCCCTATTGTCGCCGCTGTCTTTATAGAGTTACTGTAAATGAAATAAGATACATGCGACCTCTAGTAGTAATAAAAATAATGTTGTATACCAATTTAACGATTTCTATTTCATGTAGTTATCACTATAAAACTCAATCTCAAATAGAATTATAAGATACTACTCCTAATGCGTGCAATATGCAAATTATTATACGTAAAATTTTTTTACCAATTTTATTGGTCGTCTATTATGAACAAAAATTGGCAATTGTTTGACCGTGTATATCGCTACGAAACACGTATTATTCTAAAAAATACAACTTTCAATAAGAGCATATATAATAAAGTTCAAGAATTCTCACTGTACTTGACCTTTATGTGTTTAATATATAATAAACATCAAAAATTTACAGCTGTGCTTTGAATTTCTGTCTGAATCTTTGTTACTCGTGTTAAGATTTTTGTGCTATAATATAAATAAATATTTACATAGCTTTTTCTTGAAGTTGGGCGTTTTTAACTCTTTAACTTCTAATTAAATTCAAATAAGCGGGATAGACTTGATACTATGTGATGATGGTTGGGTGAGTGAGTGAAATCAAATGTGTTGTGACTGTTTGTTAATATGACATAACCTCATTTATTGTTTTATTGATCACTGCAGGACACCTGACTTTGACAGATCGGCCATTTTGACTGAGCGGCATATATACATGTATTCTTCCATTTAACTGTATGCGTGTTTGTAGTGAACATTGTTTAAAACAAAGCTTGTGGTAGTAAATAATCATTTTTGGTGTTAATTTCTGTAATTCAGATATTACAAAATGTCTCAAAGTTACTATTATCTCACTCTTACTGGTGATATTAAGTGCGGGTATGATGAAAAGATAAAAATTATAGACAATATTGATCCTTTTACCATTACAACTATTGAACTTTCTTTAAACATCCTTGACTTACCTAATGTTACCATAATGGATCTTCTCAATTATTTAATTTTAAGCCACAGTATTTACACTGGTCAACAACTAAAGGCTTATAAAAGTCTTCAAGCATACAAATATTATGAAGCTGGCTTTGTAACAGAAGCACTAGCAAAGAAAGTTAATGATGATGATTTTGTGATTATTTGATAGGTAAGAAAATATTTTAATAAATACATATACTTAAAGATCTTACTGTACTATAATGTAATGAAATAATTGTGTTTGGGAACTTATCAAACCTTGTGTTTTAGGTAAAACATTCACAGCATACAAGGGAAAAAGCACTTCTACTATGGATTATACTTCTAAGAGATGGAAGCATCTCGAGTGCTCACTGTACTTGTATGGCGGGTTTAGGAGAAGTTTGTACACACGTTGCTGCTGTACTATTTTATTTACATGCACGTCCAAATACAATTGATGAAGCATGTACATCATGACTTTCAAGTTGGCCAGTTCCACCAATGAAAAATGTGGATATGATGAGAGTGCGTGACATGAATTGGTCGAAAAAGTTAAAGCCATTAGCTCCATCGCAGAAAGGTGTACCAGCCATAGACCAAGAGGAAATTTGTAACATGTTACAAAAGTTTCAAGTTGCGGGTGAGTCTTCGGCAATTTGTCGTTTAATGGAACCGTTCGCCTTAGAAATGAAAACAAATGAAGTCCAAAATTTGCCTATACCTTGGGACTCTTGGTTTAATGCAAATTATATGGGTCACACATATAAAGAACTTTTAAATATTTCAAAGAATCTAAGTATTTTAATTACTAATGAGCAAATTAAAATTATAGAAGAGAGAACTCGTAATCAGTCGCAGAGCAATTTGTGGTTTAAATATAGAATGGGCAGAATCACAGCCTCTGTGTTTAAATTAGTTTGTAAAACCACAATTGTAAAACCCTCATCGACGGTAATTAAATCCATTTGCTATCCTCAAAAGATTACTGTCCATTCAAAAGGCACACGTTATGGAATAAAAAATAAAAAAACTGTACTAAAAACATATGAGACTACATTCAGTACTAGACACAATAATTTTACATTAAGAGCTTCGGGGCTGTATATTTCTTATGGTCATCCATAATTAGGTGCATCTCCAGACAGAATAGTGAATTGTGATTGTTGTGGCGTAGGTTGTGTTGAAATTAAGTGTCTGTATATATTAAGTAGTGATGCCATAACTCTGCAAGATTATGCTAATAAAAAATACACCTGCCTTGTTTGCAATGGTAATGGCCAACTAAAATTAGATCGCAGTCATAACTACTATTATCAGATCCAACTGCAAATGTATGTATCATATTGTGATTTTGTTATATGGTCTAAAAACATTTATTTACTAAGAGGGTATTTTTTGATAATACATTTTGTTTAGAAAATGTAGCAAAAGCTTTAGATTTTCATTATTATGGTGTAAGACCGTAACTTTTAGGAAAATATTTCACTGAGAAAGGCGGCTTTGTAAAATTAACACTTTGGTGCATATGTGGAAAGCCTGATGATGGGCGTCCTATGTTAAAGTGTGACAACGATGACTGTGAAATCCAGTGGTTTCATTTTGAATGTATAAATATAAATTTGGCTGAAGTTCCTGACACCAATTGGTTCTGTGAAAATTGTATACAAAATGTTACACTATTAGTTAATTAATTTATACTAGATAAGCCCCGTCGAAATTTGAAGGTTATTTTAGTAGTGTTAAATTTGTCAATTGTTGACACACATGCATTAGGTATTTGCACTTCCTATTAACAGTATACTTTGTTTAAAATACTATATTCACACTCTGTGTTTCATGTGTAGGATTACGTTTAATATAATGATGACTTTGTTTGTAATTATTGTAAGTACTGCTAGAAACTTACTGAATCTTTGCAATGGAGAATGCTGGTTTATTTTGTTTTTTTGCAGGGTGATTTCTGTATTTTGTAATTTACTATATGCGGACTGCTGCAGCAATGCTAATTGAACTGTACGTGAAGTACTTGAAATCGTGGTGTAATCTTATAAAAGTATCTAAATTGCAGGCTATTTTTTCATACACGCCCATTGAAAATACAAAATGTACATCATCACTGGTGTCAATTAATTAAACTTAGATAAATGTGCTGGCGCGTCTTATTTAATCGTGGACTGTAATGCGAAGTAGAACAAAACGCGAGCTTTAAATACCAAAGTTGTATGCATGTAAAAATAAACAAACAGAAGGCATAAATTCACTCACCAATATTGTCCTTGGTGTGTGGTCCTCTTCAATGATGCTGGAATGCCCCCGGGGGAGTCAGTTGAATGCACTGTTGCAAGCACTATACTTTATTGGGTATAGCTTGTCTCGCACAACCGTCCCGTTACTAGGTCGAAAGAAGAGTCCTCGATAAACGTCACAAAACCACTTTCGCACGCGTTTTATTTTAAGCGGCGCAAGCGCACTGCACAATTTAAATTCCACTATAGTTTGAGTTTTAACTAATACGAAACATTCTGCCCACCAAAATAGCTTTGGGCTATTTTTTTTTTTAAAACAACACGAAAATTTAACTTTGACCGAGTCTTGTATGTATGTAGAACTAAATAAATATAACAATGCTTACGAAACTATAATAAAGAACACTAAAATAATTAATATTTATTATTGAGACGGCAATGGGCATAATTTGACCATTGGTCTTTTCAAATTCCCTCGTGAAGTTTTTACGGTGGCTACACGAGGTACTCCATCGCTTCCAGGATGAAGCTCTACAATTCTGGCGAGTTTCTAATTTAAGGGAGGAACACCCTCTTCTTTGATGAGCACTAAAGTACTAATGTCAACGCCGTCGAGTCTCTTGGACTTGTACCACCGACCACGTTGATACAATTGGTGTAAATACTCATTGTGCCATCGAACCCAAAAACTTTGATGCATAGCTTGAATCAACTGCCAACGAGAGAGTCTAGAGATTTTCAAATGAGACAAGTCTGGGTCCGGAGGTGCTGTCAAGGGTTCTAAAGTTAGAAAGTGACCTGGTGTCAGTGACGAAAGATCATTGGGATCCGAACTTATGCTGCACAAGGGTCTTGAATTCAACAATGCTTCAATCTGAGTGATTAAAGTATGAAACTCCTCGTACGTGAGCACTTGGTTTCCAACAACGCGAAATAAGTGAGTTTTCAGCGATTTAACGGCGCTTTCACAAATACCTCCGAAGTGAGGGGTAGACGGGGGGTTAAAATGCCACGAAATGGCTAACGATTCTGCACAGTGTCGGAAATCCTTTAAAAGTTGGCGACTAGCGCCGACGAAATTTGTGCCGCAGTCGCTGAAAATGTGTTGACACCGACCACGACGAGCAATAAAACGACGAAGGCAAGCGATAAAGGCATCAGTCGACAAGTCTGATACGACTTCCAAATGAAGAGCCTTAGTGGCGAAACAAACAATCACACAAAGATATGCCTTGCAAGTCTTGGTGCCTCTTGCACGATGCATGTTAATCGTAAAGGAGCCGGCAAAATCGATGCCGACGGAACTAAAAGCCTTGGCTTGAGAAACACGGAATGACGGCAATTCACCCATAACTGGACTGACAGGAATAGGGCGAAGACGATAACAATGATAACATTTAGACAGTATTCTACGAACTGCGCGAAGAGATGAGATGATCCAAAATCGTTCTTGAAGCAAGTACATCGTTGTGTTTACTCCCGAATGTAAATTTTGTGTGTGCACTTGTTTAATCAACAAATCTGTTATACGGTGTTTATTGGGTAATACCGCTGGATGTTTTGCGGAATCTGGAAGATTAGAATGAATCAGTCTCCCGCCTACTCTTAAAATGTCATTCGAATCAAGAAATAAGCCTAGACGTTGCAGATGTTTAGGCAAAGGCTCACCTTGACGAACGGCTTCGATTTCAACTTTAAGTGAACTAAATTGGACCACCTTGACAATAACCATAAGAGCAGTGTGAAGCTCCACCGACGATAAAAATAGCGAATTGATGGTACCTTTTCTAACAGTAAAGATTCTCAGACAATATGCGACTATACGTTGAATTTTGTGTAACGACGAAAATTTGTTTGATAAGTCTTCCAGCCAAGTTGATTTTACAGTAACAATCAAAGTCATGCGTTTCTCCTCAGAAGATGCTTCCAGAGAAGGGACGAACAATTTTGGCAAAGGCCAATTTTCTTCAGACAACGACAAAAATTCAGGACCTGCCCACCATAGCGGATGCGCGGACAATACCGAAGGAAATAAACCTCTGGTAGCACAATCAGATAGGTTGTTTGAAGAACTGATGTAACTCCACTGTTCGGGAGAAATACGTTCTTGGATGTAACTAACACGGTTAGCTACAAACATTTTTAAACGATAGGTAGGTGACTTAATCCAAGTCAAAGCCACAGAAGAATCAGTGTAACAACAGATTTTTTCAAAGGTTACACTTGAATACGTAGTTTTAACAAAATGAACTAATTTAGACAAAAGTACGGTAGCACATAGTTCTAGCTTGGGTATAGAAAGACATTTCAAAGGGGCGACCTTTGATCTAGCCATAACAAAGTGAACAGATATTTTTCCTGACGGAAATACTAAACGAAAATATGCAATAGCCGAGTATCCTTTCTCGGACGCGTCACAAAAACCATGTAGTTGTATACTACAGGCTTCATCAATAGGGATATAACGAGGAATTTGAATTGAATCAATATATGAAAATTCAGCAACAAATTTTTGACAATAGATTCGGGAGGAGGATCATCCCAATCCAACCCCAGCACCCAAAATTGTTGAATGAGTTGTTTGAGTAAAAAGGTAACTGGTGTAATAAATCCTAGAGGATCGTAAATCCTAGCAACTGTCGAAAGTAAAATCCGCTTGGAAAGACGATTTTCTAAAGACTGCATTTCAAATGAAAAATTATCAGGTATCGAGTGCCACTGAAGACCAAGCACTTTTATGGTAAACTTAAGATCATTTGCGACTAAACTTGGTTTTACTTGTTGATACTCAGTAGGAATATCTTCTAACAGTAGTGGACTGTTGCTAGCCCATTTGCGTAGTTCGAAGCAGCCAGCACGTAGTAGTTCGATGAGTTGACGTTTTAGTTCATGAGTTGCCTGGAGAGTGGACGACCCAGTCAATACATCATCAACATACAAATTGTTTCTCAAAGCATGAGCAGCCAAGGGTAGCTATTTTCTCCTAGTTCAGCTAGTTTTAAGATAGTGCGAATGGCGAGAAAAGGAGCGAATGAAACTCCATATGTAATTGTGTTCAACTGATAGGTTGAAATTGGTTCTGAAGGATTCCATCGCCATTGTATCAATTGATAAGAACGATCCGTTTCTGATATCAATATTTGCCTGTACATTTGTTTTATGTCACAGACAAAAACGAACTTGGGAATACGAAATGCCAAAAGTATTTTTACAATATCATTCTGGAGCTTAGGTCCAGTGAGTAAGGTATCATTCAATGAAATACCATTCGAAGCTCGAGCCGAAGCATCAAAAACAATTCTCAATTTAGGTTTATTATTTTCTAGTTTGAACACGGCATGGTGTGGAATAAAATACGCATTACTGTCAGCTGGAGGCGTTGATAAAAGCGACATGTGACCAGATGCTTCGTAGTCACGCATGAAATCTACATACAAATTTCGCAAGTCTGGATTAGTTTCGAGACGACGCTCTAGTGACAATAGACGTTTAATGGCAATAGATTTCGAGTCCGGAAACTCACGAACATTTTCTCTAAATGGAAGGCTCACGCCGAACCTACCATTAGGTAACCGATGCAACGAGTTATTAAAAGATTGTTGAGCAAGGTCATCTTCTGGGGACAACAAACTCTTCGATGGAATGTCGTCAAGCTCCCAAAAATGTTTAAGATCAATATCCATACAAGGATCGATAGATACAAAGAACGAATGAATAACATTGGTTGAGATGGGATCGACAGTACCAAATATCATGTAACCAAATATGGTGTTGACAGCAACAGGCGAAATTTCTTTGCCATCAATTTTCCCATCGAGCAAAATACGACTGGCAACATCAGAGCCCAATAACATTTGTACTGGAGAGGGATGTCTCCAGTTTTCATCTGCGAGTTTTATGTTTTCCAAATGAGACCAATACGATTGAATATACTTGTTTGGAAGATTACCGCAAATAGACGGCAAGACCATTAAGTTTATTTTCAAATTGTTGTCCGTCGGGACTGAATCATATTCCTGAATGGGACGAATTGTTCCAGATATCACACCTAACGTTTGGTGTGAAGTCTGGCCCAAACCAGAAATAAGAATCGAAGAAGGACGAGACGATATACCAATAGACTTACGACAAGACTCCGTAATAAATGAAATTTGACTCCCAGTGTCTACTAGAGCACGAATAATTTGAGGTTGATTTCTCTTGTCAAAAATTTCCAAACAAACCGTGGGTAGCAGAGCTAGACAAGTTGTCGCCTCAGACCCAACTGTTGTAGTACAAGTAGCATTATTAGACGAACTGGTTTGCAAATTTTCTTCACGAGTTGGAGTTGAAGAAGGTGGTGACATAGCAATCGACGGCACAAAATGTAACAATGTATGATGATATTTATTGCAAGTTCTGCACGAAACCTTTGACGGACAAGACGACATGTTATGATTTGGTCGAAGACAGTTCAAATATAACCGAAGATGTTTGGCTTGCTCGTGACGCTTGTTTGGAGACAATTTAAGAAATTGCTCGCACGAATACAATACATGATTTCCCTTGCAAAGGATGCAGGAGAACGAATTGTTCTTAGGAGAAGTGTTAGTCTCAGCTAAGAATGTCCTAGGCTTCAAGTCAGAATTCGAACGAGCGAGACCTTGTTTATTAATAGTACCTTTAAGCACTTTCGGTTGTTTGCTTGAGACAAGATTCTCTAAGGCTACACGTTGTTTTGACAAAAAGTCTTTGACGCAATTGAATGTAGGCACATCAGTAGAAATGAAATGCAATTCGAATCGTTTACGAGTTTCCTCATCGAGTTTACATAATAAAAGATCTACAAGAACGAAATCCCAACTTTCAACATCAAATTGTAATGATCCCAAAATCGATAAGTTTTCTGTGAAACAATCAATTAAATTTCGAAGTTGTTTTACGTTTTCCGCATGCATAGGCGGGTAGTTTTTTATTAAACCCCAATGGTGATTAGCCAAAAGACGTTTATTATTATATCTAGAACATAAAGTGTCATATGCTAGTTTGTAATTTTCATGACAAAGAGGAATAGACCGCAACAATGTCAATGATTCACCCGACAAGCTTGAAAGAAGGTAGGAATGCTTTTCGATGTCCGTTAAATGCGGTTGTTTATCTATCAAAACATCAAACATATCCTTGAATGTCTTAAAGTTTTTTGGGTCATTATCAAAACGCGGTAGAGTAATTTTTGGTAATTTTACTCTAGGTGTAAAATTATTGTCTTGTCGACTTGTGTGATTCGCAGACGGAGTTTTCACTTCAGCAGAAAATATTTCTTGCTCTATCAAAAGAATAGAATAATATTCGTCATCTACCTTTCTACACAAATTCTCTAAAGCAGGTTGCAATTCTGGTTCTGTGTTTACAAATACAGAAACATATTTTTCAGTAAAATCCTTGTAGAGAGATTCCACTATTCGACACTTCAATTTAAATAACTTGTGTACTGACTCATTGTATTGTGCCTTTTCAGAAAGTTCGAAGATTTCATGAATCCGAGCAGCGTAGAGCTTTAATAAAGTTACAGAAGTATTTGTGTCAGGCATTTTGTATGAAGAAACAAACGACAATTATTCCAATTAACAACAACCGACAATAATCTTATTATAAATTCAATCACCGAAAATGATCCAATAAAGTCATTGCCCGATTTGTAAAGTAAAATGCGAAATGAGTAGTTAATCCTTCCTATTGTATTTTAAACGACCTGACAACCCTTAACAAGAAGGTTTATAAAATGCCCTAAGGGTTTAGTCATTCAAACAAGAAATATAGTTAAAATATTTAGTGGTTATAAACCCTTAAACATGCGGGTAGGTATAGGATAAACTGGAATGTTGTTTGCAGCTGTACATAAGCCAAAAGGAGTGACCTACTACACAGGTATACAACATTTTACAATAGAACAGCTTTGGATCCAACATTTGCAACAGGTTTTCTATACGAACTATTTAACTATCTGTAAAATGAGTAATAATGCTCTCTAACTAAACTATTGCTAAATGGTAATATATCTATAATCAAATAATGATTTCTAATTAATAGACTTTAGTGTATCGAATTTTTTATATCTAAGTAAATAGAAATATGATGCGAATATTGTTAATCGAAGTTCTACATACATACAAGCTAAAACGAAATGAATTAATTTAATAACTATGGACGGTTCTATCACGCGAGGAAGGACCAAATGTCAATTAATTAAACTTAGATAAATGTGCTGGCGCGTCTTATTTAATCGTGGACTGTAATGCGAAGTAGAACAAAACGCGAGCTTTAAATACCAAAGTTGTATGCATGTAAAAATAAACAAACAGAAGGCATAAATTCACTCACCAATATTGTCCTTGGTGTGTGGTCCTCTTCAATGGTGCTGAAATGCCCCCGGGGGAGTCAGTTGAATGCACTGTTGCAAGCACTATACTTTATTGGGTATAGCTTGTCTCGCACAACCGTCCTGTTACTAGGTCGAAAGAAGAGTCCTCGATAAACGTCACAAAACCACTTTCGCACGCGTTTTATTTTAAGCGGCGCAAGCGCACTGCACAATTTAAATCCACTATAGTTTGAGTTTTAACTAATACGAAACAACTGGTACAAAAAACAGATTGGCTTGAATGGCACAAATGGATGGATGTAAATATAACGGAAAGTTGTTGTATCCATTTGTGCCACTCGAGCCCATATGTTTTTAGAGTTAGTGACGATGTACATGTATTTACATTCGGCTGGCTTGTACTGAAAAATAGTTCAAAATTTAGCTTTTTTTTACAAGAATATGCCATTATTTATGCCCTTTAGCCACCTGCAACACAATCCTTTGGTTTTTGAAAACGAAGTTCTATTATTATATAATCATTTAATGAACACGGCTTGCGTGAAAATGTTGACAACAAATACCTTTTATTTCCGTTAGTAAAAATAGAATTTTTTATATGTATCCCTAAGGGGCACCCATAAATAACCCTTCATTCTACTCAACATCGATGTTTGCCTGTTGTAAAATCTTAAAAAAAGGTAACAACTTTTACCGAAACGTAATAATCAAGTATAAATACACACTAAAAATCAAATAAACACAAGCTAAAAATTTTAATAATCATATATAAATATAAACTGAAAAATCATAAAACTGAAAGTGCAAATTGTTTCAAGATGTAAATTCATTCATTGTTTAAGTACATTATAAATATGAAATTGGTAAATAAATATCTATCACTTTAGATAAGTGGTATTTGCGAAGAGCACAAGTTTAATAATGCACTACATATAACAACCATTTTATCCAATGCCCCCAAAGAATCTCTTTTATTTGACAGCATGCTTACTGGAAGTGTCTTTAAAAATGTGGAACTTCCTCTTAAACAAGCCAATAACCCTTTCCGCATGAATCCTCACAGTAGCAATGTTGCGCATACTCTCCAAGTCTGTAGGATGCAATTGTGTTTTACCTTTAGTAAAGGCTGGTATTTTCAAGTGGGCACCCAAAATTTGAACATAATCGTGTATTAAAAAACCACAATCTGCTAAAACTATATCGCCACGTAAAATTAAATTTAAAAATCCACAATTTTCTGTTAAAAAATTGTCACTAGTCTTTCCGGCCCATGCTTCAGATATATAACATATTGTACTGTGAGGAGTGATTCCAATTAGAAATTTTACAGTTTCGTGTTGTTTATAATTTGACCAGCAGCGAGATGCATTAACAACATTTGATGGTGTTTCTGTAAACACCTCAAAACAATCTATAATAACTGCTACTTGGTTGCCAAATATTTCTTTAAAACAAGCAGGAACATTTTTTTGTAATAAAGTTTCTCTCTCTGGCCAGTAAACAAGATTCTTCAATCTATCACAAAGAACATCAACGCATTTATAAAACGATTCTACAGCAGTGGTTGGGTTTACAGCAAACCTATGAGCCAGATACTTAAATGGTAAATTTAATCAAAGTTTCATTAAAGTTAAAAGAAGTTGCTGAAATGTAGATAATGTCTTATTAGGATGAGAAGACAGGTACACCAACACCACATCATGAATCACAAACAACATTTCAGCTTTGGGTAAACCTGTAAAATATTATGTTTTAGAGTCATCGTTTCTAAAAGCATATTCATTTAACTCAAAACTATCTAATTTAGCTTTCAATGTATAAATTTTGTTGTTGCACTGAATAAGTTCATTAGAAGTACTGCACAACTGTTCTACTGTTACATCAGTCTGCGCTGAAACACTACAACTATTACCCCGCACCTCTATGGAAGAAATCGCCTGCAAAGGATTTTCTTTCGCATGTGTTACCACCAATGTACTGTCACAAAATGTTTCTGGTTGAACCTAAAACAAATAACTTCAGTAAACCTAATTCTTGTTTTAATAAACGCCCAAACCTGTGCTTCAATATTTTTTCTTTGGCGCGTGGTTATTCTTTCATGTCTTGCTGCTGCAGAAGGTCCAGGAGGTTTACTTGAAATATAACCCATGTTTTGGTTTGTTACCCAATCAGGATTACTTTTATCCTCTAAATTAGCTGGTGCACCTAAAATCATGATGTTTAATTAAATGTAATTAAGTCGTTGATTTTGATATTCTACATAAACTAACATTGGTATCTTGAGTTCTATTAATAATTTATAAGAGTATTTACCTTTTCTAAAATGTTTGGAACAAACACGGCCGTTTTTTAGTTGTGTTTCAGTTAGATTTCCACGCTTCAAAGCTTTTATCCATGCATTACGGCGTTCTACAGATAGCGTATTTATATTATCCCCTTTATTTGTTAAAACAGCAGGAAACCGATAAAAAGACACTCGATCTCTTTCAGCTCGCATTCCACATTTTAAAACACCACAAAAACTTGGCATGTTATTTATTTCTATAAAAAAAACTTTAATTATGCTCGTGTTTACATAACATTCAATAATATTCTGTGCCCCTCAGCAAATATAGCCGACACAAATGTGACGTCATTCTGGAATGATCAATTCATTCCGCTAAGCACTTTTGTTGCTCCGTATTGTTATATTTTCGATCTTAGTTTATCTATTTTCTTCGCCGTTTTATTTGTTACTGTTATAAAGTTTATTAAAAGCAGTTCTTTTGAGAACTAAATACCACCTCTCGTATTAAAGAGACTGTCATCAAGGAAAGTTATAAACATTTCTGCAATATTCGAGCTAGGAAAAAAAACTTATTCAAAAGGCAGAAAACTCTGTAGCCTATGGCAACACTTCAAAGATTATGTTTGATGAAAAATATCGACGATTCAAGGTGAGGTACATGCTAGGATGAAAAATAAAAACTATAAAGTTGAAGTATGTAGTATGGAATATATTTTTAATATTATATTATATTTTGCATTTTACAGATATTATTAATTAACGGTTTAATTAAAGAATCTTTATGCAACTGCCCTCTTAGATTAGTTATGCGTCGCCACATGACAGCTTTAGCTTTGTTTGCACACTACAATTTCCCTATAACTGATCAACCATGTATATGGAGTAAGAGAAAGCTGCAATCAAAAGACATTCAAACTGCAGAGGAACATTTTGGGTTAATTTATGAAAATAGTTATAATCCTTTAAAGGAAGAAATTAGCAATATATTAGTCGAAGAGATGCATAATAGTTTAAATTTATGTGCACCAACTGCACTGTATTGGCTATCCTCTCCAGAGCCAGCTTCTGATCCGGAAGGTGTTGTTAACATTGAAGAGTTATTTTTCACTGGAAAATGTGTTTTTATAAATCTAAACAATAAAGAAATGTATTCAAATATTTAAGCACAATAAATAAAACATTAAAATAAAGTAAAACTAAATGTTATTTATTTTTTGCAGTTACCTACAATCTTGATGGGGCGAAACAAATTTAGTAGGAAAAGTACACGAAAAAGATGCAATTGATTTTTATAAAAGAAAAAAGTTCAACATAAGGGCACCAGGGCTGAGGCTTCATGAAAATGGTGTCCTCGGTGGTAGCCCTGATGGATTAATAGCTAAAGATACAACCAGCATAATTGAAATTAAATGTCCATACAAATACAGAGAGAAAAGTTTACAGAAGTCTGTCTGGTGACCAAGGCTATGTACTGAGTTATAATAATGTAATAAATCAGTTTGAAATCAATTGTGACCATGATTATTACCGCCAGATACAGGGGTTGCTACATATTTTTAAAAAACAAATATGCTATCTAATAATTTGGACTTCAAATGAAGTTGCTGTTACAGAGATTCTTAGAGATGCACAATGAAGCAATAACATTAACCTTTTACAGGAATTTTATTTTAAACATTATATACAATACATAACTAACTGTTTTTAATAACTAATTATTAAATATAATGGGGTTGTATTATTATGTAGGAGTGTATAAGTTTCCATCAAGTACATGCCACATCAATTACAGTTATTGTATCCTCATTTATTATTATACTGTAAATGTTAAATGTATTGCTGCTTAAGAATTTTAAATAGCTAATATAGACCACAACACCATGGTAAATTGATCTATTTTGACCTTTGTCATCTAATTTAAAAAACACTACTAAATTCTATATTTCCAGGTAACAAAAAGCTCGTTTGCTGGTCAATGTAGTACATTCGGATGAAACATTGGAAATTCAAATGTACAATTTGAAAAACACTACTTTAGCTCATTATTCAAAATGGTAGTATACTACAACTGTATAACAAACAAACATAAATTAGGTTGATTGATATGATGATTATACTAGAACTATTTAAATAGAATTTGTTTTGTCTTGAATCAAATGTACTGCTTAAAGATTTTGTATTAAAACAGCTATAATTGTTAATTTTGTAAATTGGTTTTACAATAATAGTAATGTATATGTGTAGTATATAAAATGCTTATGTTAGAAATATAATCTGCAAGTGTGGTTATATTTGTGTAATAATGTGACAGCGATATATTTAGCTTTGCACTTGTAAGTCAAGGATACACAATGGGTATGTTGATATTGGTTGCGCAGAGTTTGCATCCTTGTCTAATAGTTAATTTTTTAAAAAAGGGCGTAGTATGCTAATGACATTGGTAAATGTCACACGTTTGTTTTTTTTAAGAACTGTAACTAGTTTTTCCTTGACGTTAACACATATAAACATAGTATGCTGCTGTAATACTTGTTTATTAATATAGGTGTGAACCAGCAAGATTCGACAGCTTCCGAGTATTTATTTACATCCTATTTTTGGTGTAATCCTTTCAGCTTAACTGTGTACTATAGGTATACATGGTTATATGCAAATAAAAGTATAATACACTAAAAGCTGCATTATCTCACTTTGTTTCTTAACCCTAGATTCAAAGGCATGTTGAACTGATACTTATCCACAACTTCTTTAATTAAAGGATATTGAAAAAGTGTTAGCGATTCACAAACTTGAAATACCTTTGAGGAATAAGGTTGCAAGCTGGGTGGAACTAAACCCAGAATTCTGTATGATTTCGCCCTATTAATTGCACGTTCGATGTGTATTCTTGCTTTTGCAATTTGGTGGTTCGTTCTACTTCGGCAGGTGTAAATTGTGGAGTCATTGGGAATGGTGGAATATTGACGGACACTCCTGCAGGGAGAATATCTGTAATAAGAAATCCCTTATCTACTAAAATCAAATCTCCTGCTTGCAATTTGGATAAAACGCCACAGCGTTCTACAATTGCTTTATCAGATGTTGAACCAACATACGTTATGACACCATTTGGAGCTACACCAATGACTTTTAAGGTATTCCTATGTTTGTAGTTGCTGTACGTTGCTCGCTGTCTACTCTGTTGTTCTGGCACAGATGTATAAACTTCGATGCAGTCTATTATCATTCTACAGTTTGTAAATGGTGTAAATGCAGATGGTAGGCATGCACTATTCTTTTCCATACAAAGTACATTATTATTAAGAAACTTTATAAAAAGTGCAGCAAGTAACGCATTGACTCAAGTTATAATAATACTGGAAACTGTGGAACGAACATCCAAATTCTACTGCTAGATCCTGGTTTAAATAATTTAATTTCAATTTCATCAATGTCATGAGCACCTGGTCTTTTTTGGGATTTATATCGACAACCCATCTAGCATAATAATTAATTTTGATTTGGTCCAAATGCTGAAACTGACAATTAAACATGCATTCATTAGGTAACCCTGTATACATGGCAATTAATGCATCGTCCTTTTCTATAATTTCTACGAAAGCAAAAATGTGAGCCTACTAAGTTTCAGGAGAAGCAGTTCCATGTCTTGCTTTAAGATATAACTTTCTGCTTCCAATAAGGCGCTGCTAGTTGGAAGTTGTGATGTTCCTGGTCTACACTCTTCCACTTCTATAATAGGCTGTACATTTTCAGTTTGCTCGCGTTGTTTTGCATCTTCAGCAAAACAACAATATATTATTAGCAATTAATTATTTGAACTATGTATACATACCGCTTTGAAGTTCTACATGATTTTATAGATGGCGAAATCTGAAACAACTTATCTCGATTAATTTTAAAAATTGTTGCCATGTTTTTAAAATGGCAGGAGCAGATCGTAGAATGAACATTTGCTGTTCGGTCAGCCTTCCTGAAACAAAAAAAAAAAAGTTAATAATTTTTAAAAACAGGTCGAATTTATACATCATTTTGATTTAATTCAAACCAAAGCAATAAGCACGTGGTTTTGACTAAGTAATAATCACAATTTCGGATATATATTACACTAATCACAAAGCTGTTTCTTCTGCACAGCTTACCGAATAAGTTTTTCCCATTTCTTTTTGTGGTCTCCACCTTTCGAGAATTTAAACATTTTGCAACCATCTTTGTTGGTGTGGCTGCATTCTACAGCAACCCATGATAGTTTTAGAAGCAATCTATATAAACAACTAAAGTCCATAATTATAAAGTAAATACAATTTAACAACTTAACAATTTCAAAATGCTATTCTTGCAGGATGTATTAGCTTAGTTCAACTGTTTTTAATACGTTATGTAACTATAAACAAATAAAACACTGAAAACAACAGATAAGTCAAGATCGAAAAATATAACAATAAAGAACAACAAAAGAAAGTAGCTCTTATGGTGGAATGAAGAAAATAATAAATCATCAATGAGGTTAAGTCATAAAGTACTAAACAAACAATCAGAACAAGAGCGTTTCGCGGCAGAAATGACGCGGCTGCAATGACAGTTTTAGACAGATTGAGGTTACTCAAATTTTTTGTTTACATCTTAGACCATATAAATCAAATAGACACGCCGCGCGCTATCCTTTCCATGAGCTTTGCTTGATGCAAACACCTCCGGCGCGTGTGACGTCAGTTGTAGGCAAAAAGCACGGCAACAGCGCGCCGCTCATAGTGTTTTAAACTGTCTGCGAGCGTAGTAGTGTTTGAAAAATGTGTTGTAAAAATGGAGCATTCTTGCTGTGCATATAACTGCACAACGCGGTTCGTGAAAGGATCAGATATATCATTTCATGGGCAAGTATACATGTGCATGTTATAGATATATAGTTACACAATATAATTACTCAATAAATTTATATATTATTTTTATATAAAAATTATGCAACTTTACTCTTATTTAATCAACGTTTTATATCTGTAACCATTTTTAAAGCATAACTTCATTTAATTTAAACGCTTTTAATATTAGAAAATATTACAATAAAAGTTTAACTCTTTAGGTTCCCTCGAGATAAAACAAGGAAGAAAAAATGGATACATGCAATGCGAAGGGAAAATTTTAAACTATCAAAGGACACAAGAATCTGTTCACAGCATTTTACAGTCGATTCATTTAATACGAGTGTGTGGTACTCTAAAAAATCACTACGAGCAGATGCTGTTCTAAACATATTCGACTTTCCAGCAAATGTAATAAAGTATAATACACCCGGTCGCAAATCTCCAGTTAATAGGCAGAGTAATTTGGGAACATCTAGTTGTAGTAATGAGCTTAGTAATGTACCAGATGAATCACCGCCATCCAGCGTCAATACTACACATATTGCAAAAAATAGACGTATGTTTTACGAAGGAGATTTTAAAGATAATTCGGTACACAGTCATCAAAAGTACAAGTTAGCGATGTCAAAGTATATGAGGAAAAAGCATATGCAAATACGATGTTACAACAACAACAGAGAAGGCTTCATAAAAAAGTGGGTGACCTTACAGCTTTGATGAAAAATTTGGTGAAAAAAAAACACATTGATCGTCTCTGAGGTTTACGGTGAGAACTTAAAATTTATTGGTCTTATTAATTTTCTAGTTTTATTCTTTCTTAAAATACTTTTTTTAGAATACCATACCTGCTTTTACCAAACTAGTATTAAAGCAAATACTTGAACAAAATAGTAGAAGAGCATATCCCGCTGAGTTGAAAAGTTTTGCACTTACGTTAAATTTTTATTCCCCAAAGGCTTACTCGTATGTTAGAAACAGTTTTCCTAAAATGCTTCCTCATCCGCGTACTTTGCAAAAGTGGTATGAAACTGTCGAATTGGTTTGAAAATGAAGGTGAGATTAGCTGCTCAAACTCTATCCCTCAGGGTAGCAAAGGCAATTTGTTATCTCAAAGAAACCAACTACTCCGAAAATTTTATTGATAGTGAAGACACTGAAAAGTTTGTGACAGTTATTAATGACGCATTTGATATTTTAAGTAGTCGAAATGTGCTTGCCAAATACCATAAGCAAAGCTTGCAGAAAGGAAATGTAGCACTCATTTCCAAGAGAATTAATGAGTGTACAGACTATATTGCTTGTCTCAAAAGTGCTAAAACCGGCCTTCCACTGTATTTAGGAAAGAGAAAAACCGGTTTTATAGGTCTTATTGTAGGCTTAAAAACCCTTCTGGCCATATGGAAAAAAACGGCAATAAAGGCCTGACATATATAAGTGCGTACAAATTATCACAGGACCATTTGGAGGTATTTTTAGCGCAATTAGAAGCCGAGGTGGATTCAATAACAACCCTACTGCAACACAGTTTCAAGCTGCATATAAGAGACTGCTTATTCATATAAGCATAAAGGGTTCAAAATATGCTAATTGCATAGAACAAACTAGCACAATAATTTTGAATAAAAATACTGCAGTTCCAAACTCTGTAGATCATCAGTTTGAAGAGGATACATTGGATATTTTCGATGAGCACAACTACTACAAAATACCCATGACCTATTCTGAGAAAATATCTCAATATATGGAAGATATATCCCAATATATGGCAGGTTTTGTTGTGAAGCAAGTGGAGAGAAAATTAACATGCAGCATCTGTATGACCATGCTTGTTGAAGAGGAACCAAGGTCAACATTCATAAAAATAAAAAATTATACAAGTAAACATGCACTGAAACAGCCGACAAAGGATGTAAAACATATATGTAAAATTGCCGAGAAGGAGATAAGAATTCTACAAGCAATAAACAAATTGAAACAAAAAGATCTTCTGTCCAAAGCTGTACTGAACATATTGAAGAATGAACGAAGGCAAGTGTTTGCAAAATACCATGATCATATGTTTGCTTCTGATGTGGAGGGCAATCACTTAATTACATTATTTAAAATGATAGCAATGCAGTATTGCAACATAAGACTGCACTATATATCTACTTGCCACAATAATTATAATAGAATCAGAAGCAAATTAACTAAAACGGTGTTATTTTGTAATCAGTAATATTATGCTTGTAATTAGTTTTGTGTTATACTGTGTTTGTTTGTATATTTTTTTGCGTTAAAAATATCAAATATCAATATAGCATGTGTTTTTTATCAATACGCCCTATTTGTGGTGTCACTACTGTTAACCGACTCAACAATATTAATAAAAATTATTCAATATTTAGATTATTGTGTTGTAAGTAAATAATTCTAACGTTTCTAAATGTAAAATCAATTATCTAAAAAATAGTTCATGTCTCAGCATCGCTAAAAATCTAAAAGCAATGCTGTGTGCAATGGGAGCTTCCATTTTTTGCCTCCAACTGACGTCACTCGTCCGGTAACGATGTTCCCATTATCAACCGGCCGCGCGGCGTGTCTATTTGATTTATATGGTCTAAGGTTTACATGTAGTGAATGAGATCTATGAAAATTACCTGTTAATTTTGTTTATAGTGTTATTTTTAAACGAGGAGTAAAAAATGAATACTTGCCAAGATTGTGGTTTTGAGTTTACACAAAAGAAGAATTTGTATGCCCATTTAAGAAAGATTCATGATTTGGAATATAGGAAACCAGTTACTTTAACTAGTAAATTTTTGTGTGATACATGTGGCAAATCCTTTACCAGTCAATCAACTATAAGTCGTCATTGCAGAACTGTTCATAAAAGTATTCCAATAATTCTCAACTTGTCAAGAATCAAGTGCTTTTATGAAAATTGTACAACGCATCTAAAGGGATATAAAAAACTTCGACAACGTTTGGCAAATGAACATCAAATTGAAACTAAACTTGATCAACTACATTTTAATTCACAATTAGGTTTGAAGATTATTATGCAAAGTGTTAAATATATACTAATTTTATTCTGTTTAACAGAGTTCAAAAACTGGAAAAACCAAGAACAGGAAAAATCTTTGGCAATGTATATACTTCACACTTCAGCTAAATTATTGTCTGATGGCACCAAAAAGGAGTACTATAATTGCCATCGATCATACAACTACATTCCAAAAGGCAAGGGTTTTAGAAGCTTAAAAAGCACAGGCACTAATAAAATTGGAAGTGTTTGTCCTTCAAGAATGGAAGCGACGATAAAGAACGATGGGTCTGTTGCAGTAGACTACTGGACAACTCATGTTGGACATACCAACGATATTGGTCGAGTTTTTTTAAGTAAAGAGAGTAAAGCAGAAATTGCAGGTATTTTCGAACATAATGATGTGTTTCAGGAAAACTAAACAAAGGTGTTACATTTCAACATATATTGGATGATGTTCGTGATTCTGCTTTAAAACAAGAAAATTTGCTGAATATTTTTATAATAATTATGCAAATTGTCCAACATCTTGGGCATATTGCTATCGATTGGGTTTAGGAATAAACACTAACATGTATCTTGAATCGATGCACAAAGTTTTGAAGTATGTGTATTTGGAAGGTCGGAAAGTAAAATGTTTGGACAAAAGCATTAATGCAGTAATGAAAATTGCTCGAGATAGCTTGTTTAAACGTATAATTAAACTTGCAAAGAATACTTCCAAGGACAAAAATAATAGAATTAAACATGAAGCAAGTCTAACAATTACATCAGATTTTATTAGACGTCTGGAAAATGATAAGGGTTATTTTGTTACGTCGTCCACTTGTGCTTTTCAACAGTATCAAGTTACCAGAGTAGATGAGGCTTCTGAAAGTTCATGCCTAAGTTGTACAAAGTGCAGCATATGTGTTCATACATTTCAATGCACCTGTATTGACAACATGATAAAGCTTAACATTTGCAAACACATACATGCTTGTGCGATACAGTTTTACAAATCGAATCTTGACATTGACACACCTTTACATATTAGTAACATTAATGAACTTTGCAGCAGTAATATTTTACATAAAGCAAAATCTTCAAAAAATAATATTAAAAAAAAGCTGAGCTAATAATAGGCTTATGTGAGAATGCTTCGTTAACTGACGACGAACATCTGGGTATAATTAAGCAATTTAATAAAATCATTGACACATTAAATAAACAAAAATCTATTGATCTAAAAACTACAGAGGAGATTAATATTAATAAAAAAGTTGAACATCAGGTGCGGCTTTTTTCGACAAAGAAGAAATCAACAAGGAAAAATGATCTTAAAAAGCCTACCCTAACAGAAGAAATTTTTATTAGGGATGGTTTGGTTAATAACTCAAACATTAATGTTAATGTTCATACAAGATCTGATCATACATCACCTGATTTTATGTTAAGATAAGACAGTGTATTACCTCGGTAGAAAGTAGGTTTAATTAACGCTAAAGATTATAAGGTTGGATTTTGTTCTTCTTTCTCTTGTTTGGGAATAAAACTTGATGGAGAAACTACTCGCGGAAATACATGTACAAATTACTGGAAATTATTGCGATCCCAGCGATTTTGATGGGAAACCTACAAGTAGGTGACTAATCTAATTTAATCCTCAGTTCTCACTTTGTTTTATCAGTGTTACAAGCGCTGGTAAGTTATTGTAACTTCATCAATTCTGTCGGATTGAGTGTTCTTAAATTAACAGTGCAGTATTTTATAGTTTTACTTTTAGTCGGAGTACCAAAATAATCTTAATTTTCTACCTTGGTTTTTACATATTTTAGTCGACTGACAGTGCAAACAAAATTCTCGACAGAATAAAATTAGTTTCTTTCTTAATTAATTTAGTTATTTATTGAGAATGTATATAAGTACATAACGTGTTCAGTTTTTAAAAAATAAAAATACAATTTTTGAAACCTCAAGCCTCTATTACTATTATTATACGCATTTCACTCAAGCAATTAATAATTTACAAATCAAATTAAAGAAATGCCAGCAAACTACCTTTAAACTGCATATTGACACAAGTACAAAAGATACCTAGGATAGCAACAGGTTACTACAAAATCCAAGTTGTTTACATACAAGAGCTAACATATATAGATAACATTCGTGTAGAGTTAATTTCTTTCATTGCACTAAATTTAGCTTCTCTTTTATCCATAGTTTGTTGCTTATAGAAACTGGTCTCATATTCAAATCGTGAGATTTTCTTAAGCGGACATACAAAGTTTTATTTTACATAAATTCAGAACCACAATCATAGCAATTATTCATTTTTCATTCCTCCTATACAAATAACGATATAAACAATAAATTAAACATTAACACAGACCTCATTCAATTTATGTAAACAAAAAAATTAACTAACCTCAATCTGTCTATAACTGTCATTGCAACCATGGCATTACTAGCACGAAACGGTCGTATTAACGTTTAGAATTATTGTTGCGATCCACTATTAGGCAACCCGTCAAACATACAAACGCCCGAGGCACATCATATTCTCAAGGATTCCAGAATTCTTCTAGAAAATACTAGATAATGAGTCATATCTTTAATTCAGGGTATATATAAGGCCGCTTATGAATGTAAGAGTTAGTCTATACTTGAATGTCTAATATAAATTATATCGTGTACAGTAAACGTAGTTGAGCTTTTGTAAGTTTAAGAATATACATAAATGTTATATGCTGTGTCTAATGTACATGCAGCTTGTAGTATACATAAATAAATAGAAGTGTATAAATAAATAGTTGTGTTAGTGTTGCTAATGGACCTATGGTAAAGAAGTTCGTTTAATAAGATATTAGTGCTTGTAAATTCGTTAGTGTAATAGTGCTTCATTGTTAAGTGGACTGAAAACATCTATAAACAAGGCATATACTGTTAATTAGACTTGTGAACAGTGAGTAATAAAGACGTTTGTTATTACTTGTTTTTAAGTTAAAGAAACGCGGTAGTAGTAGCTTGTTTCACTGGTGTCATATGTGGGGTATATAGTGATTAATTTAAAACACAAGTCTAAAGACATTTAAGTAGTTTGTACATGCCAGTTACAAGAAATCAAAGTAAAATGGAGGCAGAAACTTTAATAAACTTCCTTAAGGATTTTAAATCCGAAATGCAAGTGACACTCAATGAAAACTTAGTGAGGTCAGTTGAACTGGAATCAAACCTTACCGAAAAGTTTAGCGAAAATGTTGAGAAAATGGAAAAGTTGAGTGAAAATGCTGCGAAATGGAAATAAAGTTTAGTGAAAATGCTGAGAAAATAGAAGAAAAGTTAAGTGAAAATACAGCCACGATAGAATGAAGATTAATGGAAAGCTCCATTGCATTGAAAGAAGATTTCACTGAACAGGTAATAACAGTTGAGCAAAAGTTGGACAGTAAATTGGTAAAAATGGAAGACGATATGATGAGGCTGCAACAACAGGTGATTTCACTAACAACACGGCCACTTGAAATAGCAAATCAAGTTCTAAATGAGAACATTCCAGAAATAAGAACCATGGAAAGAAGCGAGTCCATACCGTCTAAATTTAAAGTGAAACCACCCACATTCGATGGCAAAACACCTTGGCCCACATATTTGAAACAATTTGATGCTGCGGCAATAGCCAACGGTTGGTGCAACAAAGAGAAGGCTATCTCCTTAATAGTGGCCCTACGGGGGGAAGCTCTTAACATCTTACAAACGATTCCCGATCACCAGCAGAATGATTACGGCCTTTTAACATCGAAGCTTGACATGAGATATGGAAATACACACCTTCAACAGGTTTACTACGCACAAGTTAGGAACCGCTCGCAAAAGACAAGTGAAAGCCTGCAAGAATTCGAAGCTGACATTGCCAGATTAGTTAGATTGACATACCCAACGGCATCAGATAGTTTCCTCGAACAACTGGCTGTTCAAACATTTGTGGATGGCATTAAAGACAGTGAAATACAGTAAGCGTTAAGATTAGCACGGCCAAAAATGTTAGATGACGCACTAGCTCATGCGCTTGAATTTGAAGCAGCTAAGCAGACGTCACACAGGACGAGTCACAAAGTTTGGTCTGCATTAGAAGAACCTGAGCAATCGCAGAACAGCATAGATGAAATAATAAACCGTGTGTTTGAAAAGCGAAAAGCGGAAAGACTGAAAAGATTACGACCGCGGAGATGGCGTCTGCGATGCTGGAACTGCGGTGAAGTTGGTCATATGCAGAGACGCTGTACTCAACCAAAGAAACGACCGGTTAAGTTAAAGCAGGTCAACGTAAGGGGGCAAACGTCGACAGCACAACGTAGTGCCCCGGAGATTACCATCCGTGTTGCATCGTCGATGAGAAGTCTGGACAGCATTTATATCGTGTTACGTGCCAATCCAATTGGCACTTAAACATTGTTTTAGGTTAGTTTTGATATACGGAAGTGTCGATCAATAATTTCAAAAGACGCGGCGCGTGGAATTCTAAAAGACTAGGTGCGTACTTCCGTTACGTCATAGTGCATTTGCGCAGATCGTGCGACTCTAGAGGGTTGGACGAATAACTTCGGGGATGTATAAAAGACAAAAGAGTGGGGACAAGTTTTCCGTGACGCTCTTAAAACGGGGCTTTTTGCCTTTGATCTTCGAGTGAAGTGGTCGTTTTTTGGTAACGTATCGTTAGCTTTACCTATGTAGATTCCTTTGCTTGATTATCTTTTGTTTGTCTACCTTTACCTGGTTTTTCCTGCCCATTCCCTGCATAGGTAATAAATTTGAAGCCAACGAGGCGTATCGGACTGCACGACCCGAGATGACGAGTCACCATTTTTAATTACTCCGAGATGGAGCCTTGAGGAACCTTGATAGAGGCCAACTTTGGTTCAACCCCGCAGAACGTTCGGATTTCCGGGGTAAGTAATACCGAGTTTAATTTGTTTACTGATATGAACTTTTGTTTAAATTTTTATATTTCCGATTATGGCGCAATATAATTTTGTGCAATGGTGACGTCATGGTAGTTGGCAACGCGGAATCTGTAATAAGGTTCGCGCTTCCGGCCGCCAGGGGCGTTGCATTGCTTTCGTATTCATTGCGCTTGCGCAATGTATTTATGAAATCTTAAACTGTATTACCGACTTCGTAAACTGTTTTATCGACTTCTAAATGGTAAGAACTATCACCAAGTAAATTATAATAATCGATGGTAGAATTAATGGTAGGATTGTCCGATTACCCTGGATACAGGAGCGACAAGGACTATTGTGAGACCAGATTTAGTTGGTCGTGGAAAAGTGCTACCTGTATCGGTGTGCCTCCGAACGGCAAGTGGTGAGAAAATTCGTACTCACGGAGAGACTGCCATTACGTTGGCAATTGGGGACAAACTAATTAATCATCGGGTGTTGGTAGCTGAAATTACAGAAGAAGTGATCTTGGGAATGGATCTCATGAGAGAATATGGGTTTCATGTAAACATGAAAGAAAATGTGCTTCGGATAGATGATGATGAGATTCCATTTCAAGGTACGAGTAACCAGACGATGCAAGTTCGAATGATTTGCGATATGAAAATACCCGAGAAGGCGAAAATGATAGTAATGGGACGCCCGGATGGTACGCTCCGGGAAGGACAAGTATGCATGATGGAAGCAACTGAATCGGGAATGGGTCAGGAGGGATTACTGATTGGAAGAACGCTGGTAAAGTTTTGAAATATGGTACCAGTAAGGGCGCTGAACATTAATTCGCAAACGGTGACCCTGAAGAAGGACACGATTGTGGGAAGTTGCATTCCAGTATGCCATATTAAACGTTGTGTGGACGACACAAAAGATAAACCAGCCAACGATTGCTCACAGAAATTGCTGGATATGTTAATACCTTCGTGTCAAGGATTAAACGACGACCAACTGGGCAAGGTAAAAGAGCTGGTCGGACGATATCGAGGTGTGTTTGCACTGTATGATAGTGAGAAAGGAAGGACGAATGTTGTGTAACACAAGATCAATACTGGAGATGCGCAATCGATAAGGCAGCATCCCAGGCGGCTTCCTTTGGCAAAACGTTAGGAAGCCGAGCAAATTATAACCTACATGGAAGAACAAGAAGTGATTGAACCCTCGAATAGTCCATGGGCATCCCCGGTAGTGCTTGTTAAGAAAAGGACGGGTCGACAAGGTTTTGTGTAGACTACCGGCGGCTTAATAATGTGACAAAGAAAGGCAGCTATCCTTTGCCTAGAATTGATGCCACCTTGGATACTCTATCCGGATGGACCTTGGACTGGAAAAGCGGATACTGGCAGGTAGACTTGGAGCCAAACGATAAAGAAAAGACTGCGTTTACAATTGGAACTGGATTATGGCAGTTCAACGTCATGCCATTTGGATTATGTAATGCCCCTGCTACTTTTGAACGGTCGATGGAGTTGATACTGCGTGGACTGTCTTGGAAGACTTGTCTGGTGTACCTAGACGACGTGATAGTGTTAGACCGGTCTTTTAAGAACACTATAAGAACCTAGAGGAGATATTCCATAGATTACGCGTGGCAAACCTTACATTGAGCCCCAAGAAGTGTCACCTGTTTGGAAAAGAGGTGAAATACCTAGGACATGTCGTTTCGGAGACCGGAATAAGAGCTGACCCTGACAAAATAATAACGGTACAAGAGTGGCCTACACCAGCAGATATACACCAACTACGCAGTTTTGTAGGATTGTGCGCATATTACCGACGTTTTATACTTGGGTTTGCGAACATTGCCAAACCGTTAACGAAATTAACCGAAGATGGACAAGAATATGATTGGAATGACAACTGCCACAGTGCATTTGAACAGCTAAAGTGGCTGCTAGTTACAGCACCAATTTTGAGTTATCCACGGATGGAGGGGAAATTTGCGTTGGATACCGATGCCAGTAACACAGCTATAGGAAGCGTTATTTCTCAAGTGCAGGACGAACAAAAGTTATTGGGTATTTCAGCAAGTCTTGTCGCGGCCAGAAAGGAACTATTGTGTGACAAGAAGGAGCTGTTGGCTGTCGTCAAATCCGTAGAGCACTTTTATAAGTACTTATACGGCCGTAAATTCCTGTTGAGAACAGATCATGCTGCACTAAAATGGTTACTGCAGTTTCGAAATCCTGAAGAGCAAGTTTCAAGGTGTATAGTACGGCTGCAGGAATATGAGTTTGATACGAAACATCGTGTAGGAACTAGCCATTGGAATGCAGACGCTCTGTCAAGGAGGCCTTGTCCGGTAGACTGCAATCATTGCTCCAAGATGGAGGAGAAAATAAGTGTGATCCATAGAATGACAGTGACCGATGATACTTGGCAACCCGTAAGAATACGAGAAGACCAGTAGAATGACGCCGAATTGAAACGTATTATTAAGTGGAAAATAGAGGACAACGACCAGCTTGGGAAGAAATTAGCATTTTAAGTAGGAGCCTGAAGGCATACTGGGCACAGTGGGACTCCTTGATGATGGAAAATAGAATTTTGAAACGACGCCTGAATTTGAAGATGGCACTGAGAGACTTCAAGTGATAGTGCCGAGAAGCAGAGTGCCGGAAGTGTTGCAGCACTTGCACGATGGTATTTCCGGAGGGCACTTTGGCGTGAAAAGAACTCTCGAAAGAGTGAGAGAAAGATTCTATTGGGTGAACTGCAAAGATGATGTGAAGGAGTGGTGCCGGAAATGTGAATTGTGTGCCTCTGCAAATGGCCCGGTCACAAAACGGAAAGCCCCAATGAGACAGTATAACGTGGGGAATCCTTTTGAGAGGGTAGCCATTGATATAGCTGGTCCGTTTCCTGAATCAGAGAAAGGAAATAAATACATCTTGGTTGCAATGGATTATTTTACCAAATGGCCGGAAGCATATGCTATACCTAACCAAGAAACCGAGACGGTTGCAGATGTACTAGTGAAGGAGTTGTTTTGTCGCTTTGGAGTTCCGTTGGAATTACACTCCGATCAAGGTCGGAACTTAGAATCAGCGTTGTTTCAAAATGTCTGCAAGCATCTTGGAATCAGGAAGACTAGAACCACGCCACTTCATCCCCAATCGGATGGAATGGTTGAAAGAATGAACAGGACGTTAAGGAAGTACCGCCAAAGTTGTCTCTGAACATCAACGAGACTGGGACCCATATTTACATTTGTTCCTATTGGCGTACCGATCTTCGGTACATGACAGCACAGGGTACTCGCCCGCTTGCGTATTGCTAGGACGTGAATTGCGGCTACCATGTGATCTTCAGTTTGGATTTAAACCTGGAGAAGAGATCGCAGGTGAAGATTGCGTTAGTAAGCTTCGTGAAAGATCAAATAACATTCACGAAAACGTCCGAAAGAATATCCAGGCAGCAAGCGATCGAATGAAACCACAATATGACACGAGAGCACAAGAAGGTGGTTATCAACCTAGAGATTTAGTGTGGTTGTATAATCCACAAAGAAAACGTGGGTTGTCGCCAAAATTACAAAGACAATGGGAAGGCCCGTACAAAGTGATGAAAAGGATTAATGATGTAGTGTACCGGATCAGAAAGTCTCCTCGTGTTAAACCGAAAGTGGTACACTTTGACCGTTTAACATCCTACGCTGGCAACAACCAGGAAGACTCGAATAATGATAACGGTGTTCGACAAGTTATTAATCATGAGACAAATGTAGATTTTGAGAGCTTTATGGCGGCGTATGGTGGTTCCGCTAAGGCGAGATTTGGCGTTGTTGTTGAAAAACAGCAAAATCTGTTTAGAGCACCAGAAGAGTTTTCCCTTGCACATTGCGTAGCTCAAGATTTGGCAATGTCAAGGGGAATAGCTGTTGTTTTCAAAAAAAAGTTTGGATGTGTGGATGAATTAGTACAACAGCAGCCAACTGTAGGAAAAGCTTTGGTTCTTCAAGATAAAAATCGTTATGTTTACTATCTGGTCACCAAAAATTCTTCATGGCAAAGACCTAGTTATGGACATCTATGGGAAGCTTTGCTGAATCTTAAAGCTCAGATGATGGAAAATGGAGTAACGAGACTAGCGGTGCCCAAGCTGGGCTGTGGACTGGATCACTTAGATTGGAGGATAGTCCGAAGTATGCTAGAAGTAGTTTTCCAGGGAACCAACGTCCAGGTCCTTGTTTGTTGTTATCAACCGGTTGCCTACCAAGACCAAGAAAAGAGTGTTGACTGTTATTTCCAACAACGCGGTGGATGCACCAGAGGAGATAGCTGCCGATACCGTCATCAGTCATCGAATTGGCATCAAAATGTATTTACAGTTACGAGACGTAACGGTTTTAAAGAGGGGGCAGTGTTGCGATCCACTATTAGGCAACCCGTCAAACATACAAACGCCCGAGGCACATCATATTCTCAAGGATTTCAGAATTCTTCTAGAAAATACTAGATAATGAGCCATATCTTTAATTCAGGGTATATATAAGGCCGCTTATGAATGTAAGAGTTAGTCTATACTTGAATGTCTAATATAAATTATATCGTGTACAGTAAACGTAGTTGAGCTTTTGTAAGTTTAAGAATATACATAAATGTTATATGCTGTGTCTAATGTACATGCAGCTTGTAGTATACATAAATAAATAGAAGTGTATAAATAAATAGTTGTGTTAGTGTTGCTAATGGACCTATGGTAAAGAAGTTCGTTTAATAAGATATTAGTGCTTGTAAATTCGTTAGTGTAATAGTGCTTCATTGTTAAGTGGACTGAAAACATCTATAAACAAGGCATATACTGTTAATTAGACTTGTGAACAGTGAGTAATAAAGACGTTTGTTATTACTTGTTTTAAGTTAAAGAAACGCGGTAGTAGTAGCTTGTTTCACTGGTGTCATATGTGGGGTATATAGTGATTAATTTAAAACACAAGTCTAAAGACATTTAAGTAGTTTGTACATGCCAGTTACAAGAAATCAAAGTAAAATGGAGGCAGAAACTTTAATAAACTTCCTTAAGGATTTTAAATCCGAAATGCAAGTGACACTCAATGAAAACTTAGTGAGGTCAGTTGAACTGGAATCAAACCTTACCGAAAAGTTTAGCGAAAATGTTGAGAAAATGGAAAAGTTGAGTGAAAATGCTGCGAAAATGGAAATAAAGTTTAGTGAAAATGCTGAGAAAATAGAAGAAAAGTTAAGTGAAAATACAGCCACGATAGAATGAAGATTAATGGAAAGCTCCATTGCATTGAAAGAAGATTTCACTGAACAAGTAATAACAGTTGAGCAAAAGTTGGACAGTAAATTGGTAAAAATGGAAGACGATATGATGAGGCTGCAACAACAGGTGATTTCACTAACAACACGGCCACTTGAAATAGCAAATCAAGTTCTAAATGAGAACATTCCAGAAATAAGAACCATGGAAAGAAGCGAGTCCATACCGTCTAAATTTAAAGTGAAACCACCCACATTCGATGGCAAAACACCTTGGCCCACATATTTGAAACAATTTGATGCTGCGGCAATAGCCAACGGTTGGTGCAACAAAGAGAAGGCTATCTCCTTAATAGTGGCCCTACGGGGGGAAGCTCTTAACATCTTACAAACGATTCCCGATCACCAGCAGAATGATTACGGCCTTTTAACATCGAAGCTTGACATGAGATATGGAAATACACACCTTCAACAGGTTTACTACGCACAAGTTAGGAACCGCTCGCAAAAGACAAGTGAAAGCCTGCAAGAATTCGAAGCTGACATTGCCAGATTAGTTAGATTGACATACCCAACGGCACCAGATAGTTTCCTCGAACAACTGGCTGTTCAAACATTTGTGGATGGCATTAAAGACAGTGAAATACAGTAAGCGTTAAGATTAGCACGGCCAAAATGTTAGATGACGCACTAGCTCATGCGCTTGAATTTGAAGCAGCTAAGCAGACGTCACACAGGACGAGTCACAAAGTTTGGTCTGCATTAGAAGAACCTGAGCAATCGCAGAACAGCATAGATGAAATAATAAACCGTGTGTTTGAAAAGCGAAAAGCGGAAAGACTGAAAAGATTACGACCGCGGAGATGGCGTCTGCGATGCTGGAACTGCGGTGAAGTTGGTCATATGCAGAGACGCTGTACTCAACCAAAGAAACGACCGGTTAAGTTAAAGCAGGTCAACGTAAGGGGGCAAACGTCGACAGCACAACGTAGTGCCCCGGAGATTACCATCCGTGTTGCATCGTCGATGAGAAGTCTGGACAGCATTTATATCGTGTTACGTGCCAATCCAATTGGCACTTAAACATTGTTTTTAGGTTAGTTTTGATATACGGAAGTTTCGCGCCATAATTTCAAAAGACGCGGCGCGTGGAATTCTAAAAGACTAGGTGCGTACTTCCGTTACGTCATAGTGCATTTGCGCAGATCGTGCGACTCTAGAGGGTTGGACGAATAACTTCGGGGATGTATAAAAGACAAAAGAGTGGGGACAAGTTTTCCGTGACGCTCTTAAAACGGGGCTTTTTGCCTTTGATCTTCGAGTGAAGTGGTCGTTTTTTGGTAACGTATCGTTAGCTTTACCTATGTAGATTCCTTTGCTTGATTATCTTTTGTTTGTCTACCTTTACCTGGTTTTTCCTGCCCATTCCTGCATAGGTAATAAATTTGAAGCCAACGAGGCGTATCGGACTGCACGACCCGAGATGACGAGTCACCATTTTAATTACTCCGAGATGGAGCCTTGAGGAACCTTGATAGAGGCCAACTTTGGTTCAACCCCGCAGAACGTTCGGATTTCCGGGTAAGTAATACCGAGTTTAATTTGTTTACTGATATGAACTTTTGTTTAAATTTTTATATTTCCGATTATGGCGCAATATAATTTTGTGCAATGGTGACGTCATGGTAGTTGGCAACGCGGAATCTGTAATAAGGTTCGCGCTTCCGGCCGCCAGGGGCGTTGCATTGCTTTCGTATTCATTGCGCTTGCGCAATGTATTTATGAAATCTTAAACTGTATTACCGACTTCGTAAACTGTTTTATCGACTTCTAAATGGTAAGAACTATCACCAAGTAAATTATAATAATCGATGGTAGAATTAATGGTAGGATTGTCCGATTACTCCTGGATACAGGAGCGACAAGGACTATTGTGAGACCAGATTTAGTTGGTCGTGGAAAAGTGCTACCTGTATCGGTGTGTCTCCGAACGGCAAGTGGTGAGAAAATTCGTACTCACGGAGAGACTGCCATTACGTTGGCAATTGGGGACAAACTAATTAATCATCGGGTGTTGGTAGCTGAAATTACAGAAGAAGTGATCTTGGGAATGGATCTCATGAGAGAATATGGGTTTCATGTAAACATGAAAGAAAATGTGCTTCGGATAGATGATGATGAGATTCCATTTCAAGGTACGAGTAACCAGACGATGCAAGTTCGAATGATTTGCGATATGAAAATACCCGAGAAGGCGAAAATGATAGTAATGGGACGCCCGGATGGTACGCTCCGGGAAGGACAAGTATGCATGATGGAAGCAACTGAATCGGGAATGGGTCAGGAGGGATTACTGATTGGAAGAACGCTGGTAAAGTTTTGAAATATGGTACCAGTAAGGGCGCTGAACATTAATTCGCAAACGGTGACCCTGAAGAAGGACACGATTGTGGGAAGTTGCATTCCAGTATGCCATATTAAACGTTGTGTGGACGACACAAAAGATAAACCAGCCAACGATTGCTCACAGAAATTGCTGGATATGTTAATACCTTCGTGTCAAGGATTAAACGACGACCAACTGGGCAAGGTAAAAGAGCTGGTCGGACGATATCGAGGTGTGTTTGCACTGTATGATAGTGAGAAAGGAAGGACGAATGTTGTGTAACACAAGATCAATACTGGAGATGCGCAACCGATAAGACAACACCCCAGGCGGCTTCCTTTGGCAAAACGTAAGGAAGCCGAGCAAATTATCACCGATATGGAAGAACAGGGAGTGATTGAACCCTCGAATAGTCCATGGGCATCCCCGGTAGTGCTTGTTAAGAAAAAGGACGGGTCGACAAGGTTTTGTGTAGACTACCGGCGGCTTAACAATGTGACAAAGAAAGACAGCTTTCCTTTGCCTAGAATTGATGACACCTTGGATACTCTATCCGGATGGACCTTGGACTGGAAAAGCGGATACTGGCAGGTAGACTTGGAGCCAAACGATAAAGAAAAGACTGCGTTTACAATTGGAACTGGATTATGGCAGTTCAACGTCATGCCATTTGGATTATGTAATGCCCCTGCTACTTTTGAACGGTCGATGGAGTTGATACTGCGTGGACTGTCTTGGAAGACTTGTCTGGTGTACCTAGACGACGTGATAGTGTTAGACCGGTCTTTTAAGAACACTATAAGAACCTAGAGGAGATATTCCATAGATTACGCGTGGCAAACCTTACATTGAGCCCCAAGAAGTGTCACCTGTTTGGAAAAGAGGTGAAATACCTAGGACATGTCGTTTCGGAGACCGGAATAAGAGCTGACCCTGACAAAATAATAACGGTACAAGAGTGGCCTACACCAGCAGATATACACCAACTACGCAGTTTTGTAGGATTGTGCGCATATTACCGACGTTTTATACTTGGGTTTGCGAACATTGCCAAACCGTTAACGAAATTAACCGAAGATGGACAAGAATATGATTGGAATGACAACTGCCACAGTGCATTTGAACAGCTAAAGTGGCTGCTAGTTACAGCACCAATTTTGAGTTATCCACGGATGGAGGGGAAATTTGTGTTGGATACCGATGCCAGTAACACAGCTATAGGAAGCGTTCTTTCTCAAGTGCAGGACGGACAAGAAAAAGTTATTGGGTATTTCAGCAAGGTCTTGTCGCGGCCAGAAAGGAACTATTGTGTGACAAGAAGGGAGCTGTTGGCTGTCGTCAAATCCGTAGAGCACTTTTATAAGTACTTATACGGCCGTAAATTCCTGTTGAGAACAGATCATGCTGCACTAAAATGGTTACTGCAGTTTCGAAATCCTGAAGGGCAAGTTGCAAGGTGGATAGAGCGGCTGCAGGAATATGAGTTTGATACGGAACATCGTGTAGGAACTAGCCATCGGAATGCAGACGCTCTGTCAAGGAGGCCTTGTCCGGTAGACTGCAATCATTGCTCCAAGATGGAGGAGAAAATAAGTGTGATCCATAGAATGACAGTGACCGATGATACTTGGCAACCCGTAAGAATACGAGAAGACCAGTAGAATGACGCCGAATTGAAACGTATTATTAAGTGGAAAAATAGAGGACAACGACCAGCTTGGGAAGAAATTAGCATTTTAAGTAGGAGCCTGAAGGCATACTGGGCACAGTGGGACTCCTTGATGATGGAAAATAGAATTTTGAAACGACGCCTGGAATTTGAAGATGGCACTGAGAGACTTCAAGTGATAGTGCCGAGAAGCAGAGTGCCGGAAGTGTTGCAGCACTTGCACGATGGTATTTCCGGAGGGCACTTTGGCGTGAAAAGAACTCTCGAAAGAGTGAGAGAAAGATTCTATTGGGTGAACTGCAAAGATGATGTGAAGGAGTGGTGCCGGAAATGTGAATTGTGTGCCTCTGCAAATGGCCCGGTCACAAAACGGAAAGCCCCAATGCGACAGTATAACGTGGGGAATCCGTTTGAGAGGGTAGCCATTGATATAGCTGGTCCGTTTCCTGAATCAGAGAAAGGAAATAAATACATCTTGGTTGCAATGGATTATTTTACCAAATGGCCGGAAGCATATGCTATACCTAACCAAGAAACCGAGACGGTTGCAGATGTACTAGTGAAGGAGTTGTTTTGTCGCTTTGGAGTTCCGTTGGAATTACACTCCGATCAAGGTCGGAACTTAGAATCAGCGTTGTTTCAAAATGTCTGCAAGCATCTTGGAATCAGGAAGACTAGAACCACGCCACTTCATCCCCAATCGGATGGAATGGTTGAAAGAATGAACAGGACGTTAAGGAAGTACCTCGCCAAAGTTGTCTCTGAACATCAACGAGACTGGGACCCATATTTACATTTGTTCCTATTGGCGTACCGATCTTCGGTACATGACAGCACAGGGTACTCGCCCGCTTGCGTATTGCTAGGACGTGAATTGCGGCTACCATGTGATCTTCAGTTTGGATTTAAACCTGGAGAAGAGATCGCAGGTGAAGATTGCGTTAGTAAGCTTCGTGAAAGATCAAATAACATTCACGAAAACGTCCGAAAGAATATCCAGGCAGCAAGCGATCGAATGAAACCACAATATGACACGAGAGCACAAGAAGGTGGTTATCAACCTAGAGATTTAGTGTGGTTGTATAATCCACAAAGAAAACGTGGGTTGTCGCCAAAATTACAAAGACAATGGGAAGGCCCGTACAAAGTGATGAAAAGGATTAATGATGTAGTGTACCGGATCAGAAAGTCTCCTCGTGTTAAACCGAAAGTGGTACACTTTGACCGTTTAACATCCTACGCTGGCAACAACCAGGAAGACTCGAATAATGATAACGGTGTTCGACAAGTTATTAATCATGAGACAAATGTAGATTTTGAAAGCTTTATGGCGGCGTATGGTGGTTCCGCTAAGGCGAGATTTGGCGTTGTTGTTGAAAAACAGCAAAATCTGTTTAGAGCACCAGAAGAGTTTTCCCTTGCACATTGCGTAGCTCAAGATTTGGCAATGTCAAGGGGAATAGCTGTTGTTTTCAAAAAAAGTTTGGATGTGGATGAATTAGTACAACAGCAGCCAACTGTAGGAAAAGCTTTGGTTCTTCAAGATAAAAATCGTTATGTTTACTATCTGGTCACCAAAAATTCTTCATGGCAAAGACCTAGTTATGGACATCTATGGGAAGCTTTGCTGAATCTTAAAGCTCAGATGATGGAAAATGGAGTAACGAGACTAGCGGTGCCCAAGCTGGGCTGTGGACTGGATCACTTAGATTGGAGGATAGTCCGAAGTATGCTAGAAGTAGTTTTCCAGGGAACCAACGTCCAGGTCCTTGTTTGTTGTTATCAACTGGTTGCCTACCAAGACCAAGAAAAGAGTGTTGACTGTTATTTCCAACAACGCGGTGGATGCACCAGAGGAGATAGCTGCCGATACCGTCATCAGTCATCGAATTGGCATCAAAATGTATTTACAGTTACGAGACGTAACGGTTTTAAAGAGGGGGCAGTGTTGCGATCCACTATTAGGCAACCCGTCAAACATACAAACGCCCGAGGCACATCATATTCTCAAGGATTTCAGAATTCTTCTAGAAAATACTAGATAATGAGCCATATCTTTAATTCAGGGTATATATAAGGCCGCTTATGAATGTAAGAGTTAGTCTATACTTGAATGTCTAATATAAATTATATCGTGTACAGTAAACGTAGTTGAGTTTTTAGGAGTTCAAGAATTTATACATAAATGATATATGCTGTGTCTAATGTACATGCAGCTTGTAGTATAAATAAATAAATAGAAGTGTATAAATAAATAGTTGTGTTAGTGTTGCTAATGGACCTATGGTAAAGAAGTTAGTTTAAGAAGATATTAGTGCTTGTAAATTCGTTAGTGTAATAGTGCTTCATTGTTAAGTGGACTGAAAACATCTATAAACAAGGCATATACTGTTAATTAGACTTGTGAACAGTGAGTAATAAAGACGTTGTTATTACTTGTTTTTAAGTTAAAGAAACGCGGTAGTAGTAGCTTATTTCATTATTGTTTATCTAACGGTAGCGTTATTTAAAGATTGTTTAATTCGAATTGTCGCATTTCAAAAAATTCATTGTGAATTGTGATTTTGATAATCGACTTCTTGAATATATCCAGATGTGTGATTAAAAAAATACAATTAAATTTATTTAGAATTACATCGGTGTTGTTTTTAGAGGTACTTATTTCACCGCCATGCCTGTTAATACATACTGATATCGAATGGACAAATAATTTATTGTAAAACTGAAAATTAAGAAAAACTGATATCTTAAAGTTGGAGCTTGGTGTTTTTGTTTATACATTTTGTTTTTAAGGAAGATTCATGTTAATTAGTTTTTGTAACAAAAGGTAGAATAATGGGTTACCTATTTTTATCTGAATCGTAGATTATGGATATGTCTCTACCAAGTGAGAGGTTGTAGAAATATGAATGCCATTAGACATAGATTTTCAAATTTTTATAAGAATAAAGCATGTTTTGACGATTGCGTTTTGTTGTATTTGTCAATTGTACCTGAAATTAGTTTTTCTTCCTATAATATGCAATAAGTCAATAACATATTTTGGTAAAATGTTCTGTTTATTTCATTTCTTAAAATGTATATATGATGTACAAGTTTGTATTTTTCAGTTTTATTAATTTGACTTATATACATACATAAAATATGCACCTAGTTCGTTTTAGTGAAATATGGTAGTATAAGTTTTTGCATCTCTAAACTTTCAAATTAATTTGCAATGTTATCTTGATACCTGATGTAGTTTTGTTTATTAATGTAACAATTCACTTTGTTCTGTAGAGATTACCAGCCCACGTGGTAAGGAGAATATTCTCAGGTGTTCAAAACAAATTCGAATGAATTGTTGTTGGGATGGATCACTTCAGCCTACGTGGCGATGAGAATATCCTCAGAAGGATTTCCTGAACAATTTTTGATGCATTTTATTTTGTAGTTTATTACTGATGATGAAAAGTATATACATAGACCAAATAATTTTGAAATATGGAATGATGAACAATTTGTTAAAGGCTTTCGTTTGTCTAAATGGCACAGTAAGTTTGGGTATACTACGTTTATCGTATTATGATGTTTGTGTTACAGAAATTATACGCTATCACAAGAAAGTATGGTATTTTTTACATTACATTTTTTAAGTAGAACTTCATTTTTACAAGTGATAGAGAATTTGCAGGGTGTCTATAAAGGAACTGATAGCAAAAGTTATCGGAAGTTTAGCTAAGCGTTTTAAATATTTAATAAGTTTTCCTAATAATAAACAGGAAATACGTATATTATTATATTTATTTTTTAAAGTGCAGGTATCCCTGTGATTAGTGCCACTCGCTGAACTATTAAATTCTTCTAGGGTTTTCTTCCCAGTTTCAGGCTTCAACTTATTACCGAAAGTGTCTGATAATAACAAAACGTGAACTTGTTTATGCTCTAGAAAGGTTAGGTTCTATGATATTAGAATAAAATTTAGAACAGAAATATATTATTTTAATACGTACATGACAAAATGTACATAAACTGTCGTTCACTAAATTTGATCAAATTAGCATAGAACATTTTCTGAGTTCTACACATAGATTGCTTTTGTTTATGGTTCTACTATAGAACTGCTCTGTGCATTCTACAACAGTTATGCTCATATTGATCTGCGGCTACACTTGAACGGAGTTCATTGATTAATCGGAGTTCATGTGAACGTGGTTTAAACTAGAAGTTGTACAACCGACCCGTACAATTTGAGGCTGCTATACTTACTAATAGCACAAAAACTTTTAAAATATTAAATTATTGTCTGTTATTGCACCAACACAATTATTATAACGTGGTATTGAAAATGTGCAATGAATCCACAGAAATTTTATCTAATGAAATAGGTATCCACAACACGGCTTGAAGTAATTGAACACAAATTTGGGTAGTATTTATCGACATAACAAAGAGAAAAAAAGATTTGAACCAATACATTACTAGCTATATTTATTGCTTGCATACTGGGTCTCACAATAAATAAGTTTGAATAAAGTAGCTAAATGCTACCATAAAACTGCAAATTAGCATCCCTAATAACCAGATCCTGTAAGATGTGATGTGGAGTTTGAAATCTTTTTGTACACATTTAGGACAATGTAACATATTGTAACGGGCTACTACTTCCGCGTTTCTTTAATTTAAAACAAGTAATAACCAGAGTCTTTATTACTCACTGGTCACAAGTCTAATTAACAGTATATGCCTTATTTATAGATGTTTTCAGTCCACTTAACAATGAAGCACTATTACACTAATGAATCTACAAGCACTAATATCTTCTTAAACTAACTTCTTTACCATAGGTCCACTAACACAACTATTTGTTTATACACTTCTATTTATTTATGTATACTACAAGCTGCATGTACATTAGACACAGCATATAACATTTATGTATACTCTTGAACTTCCCAAAAGCTCAACTACTATTACTTTACAACGATATAATTTATATTAGACATTCTAGTATAGACTGACACTTGCATTTATTAGCGGTTTTATATATATTCCGAGTTAAAGATATGACTCATCCTTTGGTAATTACTAGAAGCTTCTCGGTCCATTGAGAATAAACAGTGCTGCCGGCGTTTTGTGTTTGATTGCTAGAAGAATTCTCGAATCCTGGAAACTATGCAGACCCTACAACGCTTGTGTGTTTGACGGGTTGTCTAATAGTAGCTTGCAACAATATGTATACTAGGATTATTTTATAAGATTGAAATTAACCTGCAGGACGAGCTACCACAGGTTCAAATTTGCGATTTTGTTCTCTATTGAGTAACATCATTCTGCATAGGTTTTTTTGTACCCAGTCTTGCTAATAATTGTGTCTTGTTTACCATTGCAAAAAGAACAAGTACCATTGCTAATATTTGCATTGATTCTTCAGACCTTTCTTATTTTGTCTTGGAGTGCAAAGGTGTTATAATGTAAAAAGAAAAGGATCCTATAATCACTGACCTGGCTAAGTTATTAGTTTTTATTAGGCTGATTCAAGAATTAAAACTAATTACAGATGCGACATACTTTTGCTGTCATGACCTATTAGATATGTAATTGAGCTGCAACAATGTATGTTACATTCCAAATTTGGCAATGTACATTCTTATAATTTGTAAATAAATTCCTGCGGATATTTTTGAATGAACTAGTCAATTTCCGTCATTCCGGACAGTTGTGTTTGCGCAAAAGAATGCGCAGGCGCGGAGTGTGTGAAAGGACGCCATTAAACGATGAGACCTGAAGCCGAGCACATCTATCTGTGTGGTGTTGGTGTCTTTTCTCCTTTTAGGGAGGTAGCTTCCTTATCTTGCCTTATCGTTGCTCCTTCCTATATCCTTGTCGTTCCACCTAAGAGCTTAGAAGACCCAAGATAGACGGATTGGCAATTTGACTCGGCAATGGTGTAGCCTACCCACAAAACAACGAGGATCCTGAAATGTTAAAAAATACAAGTGAGCAACCGTTTTACTTATATTGTGTCGGAAATTCGACTTTATATGTGCATGAAACTTTGTCTATTGCGAAATACTTAAAATATGGTAATACGTGTTATAGGAGACGCGGCTTTAACTATTGCACAATAGTATATCAATTGCCCGCAAATAACCGGTTTACAATATGTGATCATGCTATATATTGTTGCGAGCTACTATTAGGCAAGCCGTCAAACACACAAGCACCGTAAGCACTGTAAATTATCCAGAGACCGAGAATTTGTAGCAATTACTGGAGAATGAATCATCCTTTTTAATTCAGGGTATAAATAAGACCGATGATGAAGTACAGAGTTAGTCTATATCAGAATGTCGAATATAAATTATATCGTATAAAGTTAAATAGTTGAGCTTTTGGAAGTCCAAGAGTAAACATAAATGTTATATTATGTGAACGTGTCTAATGTACATGCAGCTTGTAGAATACATAAATAGACAAAAGTGTAATAGATAATAGTTGTGTTAGTGTTGTTAATAGACCTATGGTTAAGCATTTAGTTTAAGAAGATATTAGTGCTTGTAAATTCATTAGTGCAATAGTGCTTCATTGTTAATTGAACTGAAAACATCTATAAATAAGGCATATACTGTTAACTAGACTTGTGAACAGTGAGTAATAAAGACTCTTGTTACTACTTGTTTTAAATTAGTGAAACGCTGTAGTAGTAGTCCGCTACAATATTATATAAGTGCAGAATTTTAACTCTACAAATGATCAGAAATCGATGTTTTAGTGCACCAAATAACAAGTTAGAGATTACTTTCCAATTCATAGAATATAACTTATGCTTCTCTGATTACTAGCACTTTAAAAAATATACTGCACACCCTGGTGTTAGTATATTCATGCCACATAAATGAATATGGATGTTGGTAGTATGTTTTATAATAGTCACTTTATGTTGTCCCATTGTGTTAGATATTGCATGTAAGTGGTAATAACAATCCTCGGCATTGCTTTAATAGCATAATCATGCATATCCTAACCATCCGTTGGAAAATGTATAGCTCTAAACAGTTTCTATCCAAATCTTTCTCTAGGTGAAAAGCGTTTTATATATATTACTGTGGATGTTCAGTTCACGATTTATGTGTTTTGTGGGGTCACCTTCTGTTTCGTTAATACATAGAGATAACAGATATGTACAATTTATTTACAGATTTAGAATTAATCATTGGCTGTAAAAATACATACAACATGAAATTGAAAATGACAATTTTATGTGAACAAATTTTATTAATGCTAGGAATGCAAATGTTCTTTAGTATTAGAAAATTTATAGTGTAGATTTGAATGAATGTAGTGTTTGGCACCCAAAAAATGAAGTTTGCGCACATGATTCACTTTGAACTTTTATGCGCGTTCCAGTGAAGAAACGTGGCTCACAAAGAAGTCTACACTAAAATAGATTAGCACAAGGAGTAGGTACTCTCAGATACCGTGTCGCCTGGACTATGCAGGTAGAAGTTTCGTTGACGCCTGTATACAGTGCTAGATGTGGCAGATCAATCAACGTAGGTGCCATGTATTGTGCTGGTTTCCTTATCGGTGATATGAGGCATGGAACGGCATAGTGACTGCGGATTCTTCGTAGTAGGGTCGGAACTGGTGCGGGGTGTGGTATCCACACTTCCAGGCCGCTATGTCCGTTTCAGTAATCGAGGGCGGCGAAGACGAGGGCGTCATAGACGACTCGGACATCCCGTCTCGGTGGGTCGTGTTCAGCGGTAGATGCTGATATCAAAAATGGTTCTACGTAATAACTTCCTTTGGTAGAAGTCCAGGTCGTGGTGGTACGATTTGGTACACCTTGCCGGCAGGGCGTGGAGTATCCACGTTAGTGCATAACGCACAACCTTCTGGCCTTGGTGCACCGTTATAAAAAGTTTAACTCAGAAGATCAGAAGTTATTGTCTGCTCCTGGCTATTACTTGTCAATATATATTCAAAAACAAACGAAAGCTCGCCTCCTTGATCATTGTAATTAATGTTTGTATTCTAATAATCGGAAATTTCAAACGAATCTATTCGGTTTTAAAGTGTGTTGATAGGCGAGTCTATTATTAAGGGGCGTTTACGTTTGCGTTTCAATGACGCTTATTTATTTATTTATTTTATTTAATGTATCCAACAGAGCAGCGCTCCAGTACAGGACAATTCAATACACATGTCACATAAAACTTATTTAAAGACGAACAGACATATTTTAAAATACTATCCAACTAAATGTAATCGTGTCTCTATTGCATACGCAATTAGTCATAATTATGAGATAAAACTACTAAAGATAATATAAAAATAATTCATGATAACTATCACACGCGGCAAAACTATAATATGCTTAAGCGTATATGTATAACAGTCGTACAGTCTAATAAGGTATCAACGAATATATCGAATTTGTCAGAAAACTTGTTCACTATACTAGACGCCTGATAAATAGGCAACTTTAACATGAAATTCGTACGAGATTTTGTGCAATAAAACACTTGCCTTTCCCGAGATGTAAGTCTGAGAACTAAAAAATTTAGCTACTGCAGCATATCCGGAACATCGATCAAATTATGCACCAACTAATATATGAAAGTAAACAGGATTATAATACGCCTCAACTCGAGAGACATAGTATCAAATCTGATAAGTAATGTACGATAGTCGTCCTTATGATCCGGATATACACCATCCATCTTACAAGCAAGGAATCGTAAAAACTTTTTTTTGAACGCGTTTTAATAACGCACACTAATTTATGTAGTAGGGTAGGGGGCTCATATTATTGAACAGTGTTCCATCTTTGAACGTACCAAGGCAAAGTAAAGCACTTTTATAGGTGCAATATCAGAAAAAAATTTGCAGTTGATTATAACAAATCCTAACATTTTAACTGCAGAATTGGATATGTTCACAATATGTTCAGTAAAAGATAACTTACAATCAAAAATTACCCCCAGGTCTGTAAACGAAATGACGTTGTAACTCATGGGAAGAGTATATACTATAAGTGTATTTTGTACTAATTACTTTACGAGTAAAACTTACAACTTTGAATTTAGCAATGTTCAGTTTTAAACCGTTAACTGAACACCAATGTACTACTTTCCTAAGGTCATCTTGCAATTTTATATGATCCTGCTGAGTATGAATAACCGAAAAAATTTTAAATCATCTGCGTACATTAGATGTTGACAATTTAGTACTGCACTTAAAATCGTTAATATATAGTAGAAACAAAAGTGGTCTCAAAACAGACCCCTGAGGAACCCCTGATCTAGCAGTAAATATGTCTGAGTGCTACCAAGATATACAACATACTGCTTTTTCTCTTGCAGATAAGACTGAAATAGTTGAACAAGCCCATTAGATAAACCAAAAACACCCAGTTTATCTAACAAAATTTTGTGAACCAATTGATCAAAAGCTTTTGTTATATCCAAATAAATGGCGTCGACTTGACTACCAGCATCCAATGCTTCAGAGACATATTGAGTGAAAGATGCAAGATTGGTCTCGCAGGAACAATTTTGTACAAAACCATGGTGCGCTGTGGAAATAAAATGTTTGACTTTAGGGTAAATACGATTGCATACTATGCCTTTAAATATTTTTGGAAAATTGGAAATGATACTAATAGGCCTATAGTTAGTAATGTCTGTTAGATTAACATCTTTTAGGATTGGACATATCTTAGAATTTCTTTATGTTTCCGGAAAGGTTTTGGTTCTTAATATTAAATCCTGTTTAGTACCAACAACTGAAATCTTGTAAGTAGATTGGTAACTATAAAATATTCTTAACGCACAATTTGCTGCTCTTAACTGGTGTATCACAGCTTTTGTTATTATATTTCAGAACTTTAGATAAATTAGTATTCCTCTATGTATTCATGAAGGACCAAAACTTCTGAGATTTTTTTTCAGCGAGATTTCTGTTTCTCCTAAATAGTTTTTATAATTAGCTGCAATTAAAACTTTTACCAAAGTCCTCCCCATCTGAGTATATTTACTTTTATAGTATTGTTACGAGCTACTATTAGGCAACCCGTCAAACACACAAGTGCCGTAAGCAAAGTATATACTACAGAAGCCTAGAACTTTCTAGCATATACCGGGGTATGAATCATCTATTTAATTCAGAGTATATATAAGACCACTGATGAAGTACAGAGTGAGTCTATATCTAAATGTCGAATATAAATTATATCGTGTAAAGTTAATTAGTTATACGCTTTTGAAAGTCCAAGAGTAAATATAAATTTATTTATGTGAACGTGTATATTGTATCGACAGCTTGTAGAATACATAAATAGACAAAAGCGTAATAAATAAATAGTAGTGTTAGTGTTGTTAATAGACCTATGGTTAAAGTTTTATTTTAAGAAGATATTAGTGCTTGTAAATAGCATTAGTGTGATAGTGCTTCGTTGTTAATTGGACTGAAAACATCTATAAACAAGGCATATACTGTTAATTAGATTTGTGAATAGTGAGTAATAAAGACTTTTATTACTACTTGTTTTAAATTAGTGAAAGGGTTAATAGCAGCCCGCTACAGTATTGAGACCGAAATTTTTTATACTTTCTAAATAAATTTGCTTTTAAACGAACCGACTTGTTGTATATGAACTATACCAGATTATAAATTTGCGTTTAGAATTGAATTTTGTTAAAGGAACAAACTTGTCTAGGAGCGAATATAATGTGTTATAAAACATATTACAGGCTTGATTGATATCGAGTTCTTTTTCCAAGAAAGACCAGTCGATAGCCAAGATTGACCTATACAGGCCTATGTAGTCAGCTCTTTTGATATTATAATAAGTTCTATCACAATTAGTTTTTAGATAGTTCGAGGAAGGCTTGTGAGAGGTTTCTAGGTATAAACTAATTAATAATGTTGGATGGTGTACATCTTCTTTAACTGCTGGAAAATCGTTTCTCCTGACGATGAATTCTACTGCAGTATTCGTAAATACTAAATCGAAAATACGATCATTAATATTCAAAATATTATTATACTGTTGTAATTGTGTTACACACATAAAATTGTTCAAACGAGAGCATTGACTATTGGCAAATGTTTCATTGCTAAAAAGTCCAACGTTAAAATCTCCCACAATTATGCAATTTAAGTTATCTAAGACATGCAATTCCAAAATATCCAGAAATAACTGGAAGCCTGACAGCAAGATATCAGGCAAGATATATACTTCATACACACAAAATACTATTTTACCAAACCAACATTTGCAACCAACAATATCTACTTCAGGTACCACTTTCTTGAAATGCTCATTGTTAATAATTATGAACTTTATTGAGTTTCTAATGGCCACCAGCACTCCTCCACCTCTGGTTTTTCCTAACAGAGCAAACGAGCGATCAGATCTAAAAACATCATAACTTTCTGGTAAGATTTCAGAGTTCAAAAGTCCTTGACTAAGCCACGTTTCAGAGACACAAATAAAGTCATATTCTCTTTCAGAGAATGAGGAGAAAATTTGCAAAGTTTTAGAATTCAACCCATGAACATTATGATATTTAAAGGTTTAATTTCCGCTTACTTTTGGTAGCAAGAGTGTGTTATATAAATACGTTCTTGCAAGCTACAGCACCATACTCGCGCCTCCGTTTATTTGAAAAAACACCTACGGTCAGAACTCTGATTTCTCAACATATCACCCATAGTATTAATGCGAGTACCGCCCTCGAAATTTTGTAGCAGTTCCAAAATGCGGTCACATACATATTGTTTACCAAGTTTGTTTAGATGAAGGCCATGAATTGTATGAAACTTTCTGCCAAGATTATTATTATTATTATTATTATTGTTCCATATTTAGTTTACCCAAGCCGGGTTTTACAAAAATGTGGCAATTTCTACATTTATAATGTCACGTACACGTTTGTTTTTCTAAAGCTTGTTTTATGCGTTTTATTGCCTTCTATTCCTTACACAATGCGTCGAGTTTAAAAGAAATTTGTTTCACGCTTAAATATGCCTAATTTGTATTTATTTGGAGTTTATGAATACCTTAAATGTTTCTAAAATAAATTGGGTTGTGCCCAGAATTATTTCTTTTAATAATACGGTTCGTTATTGCAGAATGAGTTTCCTTTTATTAATTGTGACTGGTTGTTCATTTTATACAAGGTGATTGGAATTTACTTTTTGCATAATGACCGAATTATGTACTTTTCAACGAACTTCGTTCGTTTATGAAATCGATTTGTCGTCCGTCTGTCCGTCCGTCCGAGGCCTTTCTAATGGTCGGACATCAATGTGTGATACATCAATCGATTCAGCTCGGTGTCCAGAGCTTAAGTTTTGATGTCAGTTAAAATCGGGCCACGGGGGCGCCGTGCCCCGCGATATTCCGTCGGGAAAAAAAATTTCAAATAGGTCCAAAATTAATGTGCGATACATATTTGGACTCCCCTAACATAGCTGAGTCGAAATATGGTACCCCACAAAATCTGACCACGGATACCCGACCCCCGGGAATTAATTTTATCAAAATTTCAAATAGGTCCAAAATTAATGTGTGATACATATTTGGACTCCCCTAACATAGCTGAGTCGAAATATGGTACCCCCACAAAATCTGACCACGGATACCCGACCCCCGGGAATTAATTTTTATCAAAATTTCAAATAGGTCCAAAATTAATGTGCCATACATATTTGGATTCCCCTAACATAGCTGAGTCGAAATATGGTACCCCCACAAAATCTGACCACGGATACTCGACCCCCGGAATTAATTTTATCAAAATTTCAAATAGGTCCAAAATTAATGTGCGATACATAAATTGTTTTAAAGTAAGTCTACATTTGGAAGTTCGTTGCGACAATGCCTTGCATTTTCAACTTGTTATGATTTAAATGTTTTGTTTTCTTTATTTTTATGATGTTCACATGAAATATACCTCCCCTGTGACCTTGTATACCCCTAAATAACTCTATTATCTCTATTATCATACGTCTTTGTGATGCTTTTAAATAATGCGCCGATACTTATATAAAAAAGTTGCCAAGGCTTTTGACAAACAAAACATTTTCATCAATTTTTGGTCTGATAATTCCCATTCTGTTGTATACTAACGGTGTCACCTCATGTAAACAACACGATCGATAGCTAATTTTTAAGAAGAAAGTACCCTGTACAATCTAATGTATCATTAACAGAGGATGTGTAATGAAAATGCTCTTATTAACATTTAACTAAGTCGATGCGAAAGTAGACGATTATTGAAGTACGTTATTTGCATAGACAGGCAATTAATGTAATTATTGTATATCATCAATATAATTGCCCTTATAAGACATGTGTCTCAACATCAATATAATTGCCCTTATAAGACATGTGTCTCAAACACTATCCATTTCTGTGATTTTTGTAGTACAAAAGTAATTTACATATACATAACACAGTCGCACACTACGGAAGGTCCATGACATGCAATTTATGTGACTATCCTGCATCTTGTAAAACTAAATTTGTCAATACATTTGGGGTCCCAAGCTTACGAACCTTGATTTGCATGCAATTTTTGCGGTCAACTATATCACAAAGAAGATAACATTTGCAATCTCATTCTAACGCAAGTAATTTGCGTGATTATATAGCATCGCAGAGGTAATTTATAAAGAAATATACAGTCGCATACTAACGAACGTCCTTTTCCCTGCAATTTGTGTGATTATTCTGCACTACGAAAAAGTAATTTAAAAACACATATACGAACGCATATAAATGAACGTCCATTTGCATGCAATTTGTGCTATTATAGCGCATCACAAAAAGGTTATTTAAAAAGATATATGCAGCCGCATACCAATGAACGTCCATTTCTATGCAATTTGTGTGACTATGCTCGTTCACTAAGCAGTCATTTACAAAGACATTTGCAGTTGCATGCTAACGAACGTATATTTGCATGCAGTTTGTGTGATTATTCTAAATCACGAAAAAGTGATTTAAAGGTACACGTACGAATTCATTCTGCCGAACATCCATTTGCATACAATTTGTACTGTTATACGGCATCGCAAAAAAATTTACAAACCCATATGAGGTTGCATTCTAACGAACGTCCTTTTGCTTGCAGTTTGTGCGATTATTCTGCATCACGAAAATGTGATTTAAAAACGCATATACGAACGCATACTAATGAACGTCCATTTGTATGTAATTTGTGCTATTATTCAGCATCACAAAAAAGTCATCTACGAACCCATATGCAGTCACATACTAACGAACGTCCATTTGCTTGCAATTTATGTGATTATACGACATCACAAAGAGGTAATTTACAAAAACATATGCAGACGCACACTAGCGTACGTCCATACCCATGCAATTTGTGCGATTATGCCGCTTCACGAAAAAGTCATTTACAAAGACATTTGCATTCGCATGCTAACGAACGACCATTTGCATGTAGATTGTGCGATTATTCCGCAACACAAAAAAGTACTCTAAAAGATCATTTGCTGTTGCATACTAAGGAACGTCCATTCCCATGCTATTTGTGTGATTATGCCGCCCCAAGAAAAAGTCATTTACAAAAACATTTGCAGTCTCATACCAACAGACGTCCATTCGCATGCACATTGTGTGATTACTCCGCATCACAGAAAAATACTCTCAAAAATCATTTACTGTTGCATGCTAGCGAACGTCAATTTGCTTGCAATTTGTGTAATTATTTCGCATCACAAAAAGTTACACTAAAAAATCATTTGTTTTCGCATATTAAGGAACGTCCATTCCTATGCAATTGTTGTGATTATACTGCATCACGAAAAAGTGATTTAAAAACACATATACGAACGCATTTTAACGAACGTCCATTTGCATGCTATTTGTGTGATTATGCTGCTTCACGAAAATGTCATTTACAAAGGCATGCACAGTCACATACCAACAAACAAACACTTATTTGCAATATGTGATCAATTCGCATCTAAAAGCACGTGCTGTTTCATACTAACAACGCCTATTTGTTTGCAACTTCTGTGATTATTGTACAACAGGAAAAGGTACTATACAAAATCATTTAGCATGGGTATTTGTGTATTTATTCTGTAACATCTATGGTATTCTGTTTCGATTCAAATTAGCTTCTTCCTATTCTAGCTATTTTGCTTTAATGATTTCAAACATTCTATTTTTATTTGTAGGTTTTATTTATTTACTCGCATTATTTATTTTGACTCATTTTGTCCATTCCATTGTTTATGTCCTTTGATTCAATAAATTTATTTTATCAATTTTAACTTTTGTGTGTTGTGTCAATTTAATTTCACGGCAAATTTTGGAATTCTACTGATTACTATAACAAAATGGATACTTTATTAATTCATCCGGTTAGAAAATTGTATGATTCATTGTTGGTGATTTAAAATTTGTATTCAATTAAATTTAGACTAAATTAAGGTAAATATTGAAGCATCAACCATAAGATTATCTTGTTAAAGCCTTTAATTATGAGATATATCTACAAAATATCGATTTTGATGAAGATATTCATATCGAACCACTGCCATCATTAGGTTTTTAACCTGGAACTGCTTAGACGCTTACTTCCATTTTTCATATTCTGACCTAACCTACATATTTCTCTGAAATTCCCAAAGTGTACATCTTTCACTATCTGCGTGCAATAATTTGATCTAGGTCTACATTTACCACTCTTTTTTCCTATCTCTGCTTGTAATGTATCCCGTACTATTCCCCAAATACCGTAGGACTTGTCCTGTCCCTCTATTTCTCCTTTTTTTTGTTATCCAAATATATCTTTCTTCCTCTACTATTTCTAAAATCTGTTTGTTATTAACTTTGTCTGTCCATGATATCATCATCATATATCGGAAGCACCGCATTCCAAAAGCTATATACATTGGTGTGCTCCACACGTATGCTTTCAATAATTTTTTACTTTGTTCTACGTTTGTTGCTCAAATATAACTGCTGATCTTTCTTGTTGGATACAGCTTGGTTCCCCTCCTGTTATTTTCTAAATAATTACCTTATTTCACCGATATTCAGTGCACCACTGAAGTGGGTTAAGCAACCTGTGACTACCAAGATTCCCAACACTTAAACATTCGCCGAATTAATAGTTTTCCAATAAATCCTTTCGCACAATCAACATTAGTTCTAGTTGTTTGTAATAAAAATCAGTCTTAAGTGCAATTATTTTTTTTCATCATTAGGGTTTCTGTCTTGGAATTGGTTGGACGTGTACCTCCATTGATTTCTATACTGAGCCAGCCTACAATTTCTCAGAAATTCCCACAGCCTACATCTGTGTGCATTAGTCTAACCTAAGTCTACCTCTAGCTCCCCTTTTTTCCTATTTCTGCTTTTAATATATTTCACACTATTCCAACATGCTTTTTAGTATGTGACCTATCATCTCTTATTTTTTACCGTTTTCCACATATTTCTTTCTTCCCCTACCATTTCTACAAACCCTTTGTTCTTAACTTTGTCCATGATATTCTAATCATACGTCTGTAGCACCACATTTCAATTTTTCCTGTCCGTTTCTCCTACTGTCCAAAGTTCAACGCCATACAATGCTATGCTTCACACATATGGTTCCAGCAACCTATTCCTTGTTTCTATGTTTGTTGTCTTTGAATGTAGTAGTTGCTTTTTCTTGTTAAATTCAGCACGGCCTTATGCTAATCTTTGTTTTACATCGTTTGCTCTTGTGTTCTTTGGCCTCCTAGATGCTAGAACCCCTTAACCTCTTGTAAGTTCTTTGAATAATGCAAGACAAAACTATTGTAAATCGTGTTTTCATGTTTCAAACATCTATGAATTATAACCAAGTTTATTTGGTCCCGACTATGCGAGTAAACATTGAACAACGAATGTTGATGAACTATTTTTATCTTGGGAATTCTAAAACTTGTTTACTTCATCTCATCACATTTGATTATTACAATTTGGCTTTTTTTGTCAAAAGGTGTCTACTAGAAGTCTTCAACTACAAGCTTGTTTCAATATCATCAATGAATTATATATGACGCTGGAGTTGTTCCAATAACTCAACTAACACCGTGTATTATGCGTTACTGAACTGTAACAAAACATTCTAATATTATATTTAATTTTCATTCATCAAGTGCTTTGATTAATGCAAAGTCATTTGCGAGATGTTAAATTCATCTCTTTAATTTCTAATCACACCTATTATTTTTCTTTGTAAATAGCAGGTTGGTTCGAATATTACCGTTATCGTGCAAATGTTGGTTTTATTCAAAGAATTAATTAGTGCTTACATGATTATTTCCATGTCGTATTTTTATATTAAGAATACAAATAGCAAACAACTTACACGAGGTTAAGGATTTCTGCTACCTAGGAAGCCAAATAACGCAAGATGAGAAAAGCACAAAAGATATAAATCAAAGATTAGCACAAGAGTCATGCTACATTTAACAAGAAAACACAACTATTGCATTCAAAGACAACAAACAGAAACAAGAAAAATATTGCTGAAAGCATGTGTGGAGCACAACACTGTACAGCTGTGAAACTTGGACAGTAGGAGAAGCGGACGGGAGAAAGATAGAAACGTTTGAAATGTGGTGCTACAGATGTATGATGAAGATATCATGAACAGACAATGTTAAGAACAAAGGGGTTCTAGAAATGGTAGGGGAAGAAAGAAATATGTGGGAAACGATAACAAATAGGAGATAGGACGATGGGCCACATTCTAAAGCACGAGGGAATAATGCAGAATATATTAGAATCAGAGATAGGAAAAAAGAGAGGTAGACCTAGGTGAGCCTATTGCACACAGATAGTCAAAGATGTAAACTGTGGGAATTTCAGAGAAATGTGTAGGCTAGCTTAGAATAGAAACCAATGAAGGTGCGCGTCCAGTTCCAAGACGGAAAACCTTGACAAAAAAAAATAATTGTACCTGATGAGTACTAGAAACAAATCCAGGTGTAGGTTTTGCAATATTTTCAACTAATCCTGATTGTGCAAAAAGATTTATTGGAAAACTATTAATTTGACAAATGTTCAAAAGTTGGGGATCTTGGTGGCCACACGCTGCTTAAGTCTCTTCACATACCATTGAATATCACTGAAATAGGGTATATATTTACAAAACAATAGAAGGGGAACCGAGCTGTATACAGGCAGTGGGAATCTCAGGGAAATGTGTACGATAGTTCAGAATAGAAATCAGTGGAGGTACGCCTCCAACCAGTTCTAAGAAGGAAAACCTAATGACAAAAAAATAATTACAATTAAAACTGATGATTATTATAAACAACTACAGGTGTTGGTTTGCAATATTTTCAACTAATCTTGATTATGCAAAAGGATTTATTGGAAAACTACTAACTTGGCAAATGTTCAAGGGTTGGGGATCTTGGTAGCCACAGGCTGCTTAACCCCTTCACATACCACTCAATATCGGTGAAGTATAGGGTATATATTTATAAAACAATAGAAGGGGAACAGACAGAACTGTATCCAACAGGAAAGAACAGTGGCTATGTTCAAAGAGAATAAACATAGAAACAAGAACAAAAGTGTTGGAAACATATGTGTGGAGCAGAGCATTGTACGCCTATAAAATAGGGACAGTAGAAGCAGACATGAAAAGGAAGAAGCGTTTTGGAATGTTATGCTTCAAATTATGACAAACACAATCTCAAATTATCTGTGATTAAATGCTCATTACTAACAGTAAGTCACCGGCAAACAATTTAAAAATATTAAAGCACTTGCTCTGGTTTTATTGTAATGTTATTCATCTCAGGGTGGCGAGGTTCATTCTGCCGGATCCTGTTGTTAAGAGTTGCTGTTGCTTCCGATGGTAGAACTTCTCTTGCGAGACGTTAAAGCAAAGATTAGGTAGGTGGGATGACAACACTCGCATCAGCACTCCTGTACGATATCCTATCGAAGGTGTAGAGGTAGTGGTAAGATCGAGAGTTCCTCGAATAATCGGTGGTCCTAGCTATTTACATCTTCTCCCACCAACCGAGGTCGATGCACTTGCGCTGGTGTTCATAGGACGGTAAACACTTTCTCACGTCAGATCCCTGCATCAGCATATACGTTTGTCCTGATGAGCCTGGCGTCGGGATTCGTGTGCATGTTTCTAGTCCCAGGGTTTCACAACATCAGCGGAATTGCACTTATTAAACTGGGATTTTCATAAGTTTTAACGTAAAGTCCCTAACTCCTAAATTAAAAAATTTACTTCCTAAATGCTTTAAAATAAAACGTTACAAGATGTATGATGTCGATTGCATGGATAGATAAAATTAATAACAAAGAGGTTATAGAAATGGTAGGGGAACAAGGATATATGTGGAAAAAAATAGGAGAAATAGAAGGGCAGGATACGTTCTAAGGCATTTTTGGGAATCGTGTGGGCTATATTACAAGCAGATATAGAAAAAAGAAAAGCATATGTAGAACTATATCAGACTATTGCACGCAGATAATGAAAGATGCAGATTGTGTGAATTTAAGGGAAATGTATAGGTTAGCTCAGAATAGGAATCAATGGATGTACGCATCTAACCAGTTCCAGGACTGAAGGCTTAATGATGATGACGATGAAATGTTGTTTCTTTCTAAACTTAGGCTCTAAATTGCATTTAAAAGCTTTCTTTATATCTGTGTATGAAAGAAAGTTTAATTAATGTGTAAAAGAAAGATATTTTTGAATGTATCGAGGATTATTCATAAAAAAATTTTGTTATAATTATATCTGTATGTTGAAATTTCTTCGTTTCATTTCATTTTTGTAATGGTCGCAGCATATTTATTGCCGAGCTGACAAGAGAAGATAGGCATATTCGGGTAAGAGTGCGCATCGTATCATTTTATCTTCTCAATTAACCCAATGTTTGGGCAGCATATTTCGTAGTATTCATATATATATATATATATATATATATATATATATATATATATATATATATATGAATGAATACGTAATTTGTATATTATGCAAAGAGCAAACATTTAACACCCTGTATAAGGATCGCAGTTGATTTTAATTAATACCGAGAAGCATATCATTCAGCAATAAAACACGCATTCAGCAAAAGGAATAACTACATGCAATCAAACTTGTCCTAAACCAAAAATATTCATAAATTGTAAATCAATTCACATTAAACAAGCGATAATGAAAGCAGATAATAGTATCCTGATAAGAAACGCGTCCTTCAAAATAAATATGCTTCGGAAACGCAAAAATGTATACAAAAATATGTTAATTTACGTCACCTTGTTTACGTAATTTTCTACATGGAGTCATACAGATCCCAAAGTATTATCTTGACAAACAAAGCCATAAGCGAAATTACGTGCAAAGGCGAATTAGAAATTCCTGTAATAACATCAAAACAGATGGTATAAAATAAATACAAACTAGAAATCCACTAGTACCTACGTGATCAAGGAATCGTTTCAACAAGGCAATATCAGAGATAAATCTGTAAAGGCCCAAAAATATCCAAAACAACCGATGGTTGGTCGTACACTTTGAACAACAGCTCGGATTAACTAATGAATTTTTAGATGGGGCGTAGGCTATATAATGCATGCGCAAGTTTGATAAGCAGACAGTTTTAGTTTAAACCAAGTACAAGCTGAATCACTGATACTTAAGAATTTACGCGTAGAGTAAATATTCAAATTAAACAATAAAAATTTTGTGTAAAGTGATGTTATAAATCTAAATCTAACTCTAAGAAAACAGTATGGAATCTTAATCTAAGTCTAAGACGAAGTACAAAATTCTAAATAATATTACAAAAATTCTAAGAAACATTACGAAAATTCGAGGGACATTACAACATTATGAAAATTGAAGGGAGATCACATTAAACAGAGTAAAACTTGGAGTTTAAATAAACTCGACGGAAAGCAATATTGGGGTACCGATCCACAGCACGCAGCAGAAAAACGCACAAGGAAAACTACAGGTCAGAACTATCTAGCATAAGACATTATTTTATATTTATTATTTTTGAACATTGATCATATTTTATACTAGAATATTTTATCGAAGGAGTCAACAAAAATTTATTTTATACGTGAAAAATTTCGTAAACAAAGGGAAAATCTTTAACATTCAGAGAAATTTCCAGTAGAGTACGACGTCATTTTGCTGGCTTTAAAATAAGGAAAGGGAGCTTTAATTTTTGGAGATAAATAATTTAAAATTTATTGTTATTTGATTCAGGGGCTCATTCTTGTCATACAGTCGAAAAGATTAAGCTGTGAGGTGTAAATCATTTTTCTTTTCTCATTATACAAATATTAATCGACTTTGTTTTATCATTCAAAGCAGGAAATGTTTTAGAGAAAAAGGGGTAAATTATTTGATTGTCGTAACGTTGTGCACTCTGTGTGAATTAAACTAGGCTAGCCGAGGCAGTTTTAAAATTTCAGGAGATTAAAATACACAGAGCAGTGGTGATCAGAAAGAGATTGAGAGTATAATTATATTGACGTACAGCGTTATCATATCAAAATATATATATATATATATATATATATATATATATATATATATAGATATTATAAGTAGTTTTTTACACAAGGTAAGTTGATAAATACTAACGTATTGCAATTAATAAGATGAAATAATAACCTAGACTTTTTAAGTAAAGCCCAAATGATCATTTCAAATCGAGCTAGTAATTGAAAGAAGGAAAAAACTACTTATAATATTTATATATTAATACTTGGCTTATAGCCGTGATTTTGAGCGTTGCTTCCTGTCTATATCTGACATAAGTCAAAAACTTGACAATTTCAGATATGATTGACAAAAATGCTAAACGTAATTGAAAGTTAGGTTTATATATGGTACTGTACACGATTTAGATTTGTAAATTTTCCAATTATAGCCATCGGCCTCGGTAGCGTAATTATATATATATATATATATATATATATATATATATATATATATTGCTGTGATATGCTCCTTTGAATGCGGGAACTGGGTCCTTTCAACAAAAAAATTCTAGTCCCACCGATTAGGCGTCATAAACTGCTGTGATCCTGTTTTCGCCTCGGCTGCTCACCTAATTTTATAAACCTCCTCATTCATAAAATTAAACAACACATTCGTACCACAAACATCAACGTTAACTCTATTTACATCAATATTCAGAATACATTAAATTTTCAAATTAAATTTCAGCATAAAATTCAGTTTTAAAAGAATTTCAAGATTAATTTTATTATCATTTTAATGTGCATCCAGAATTAAAGTCCTTGTTGGATGCCTACTAATTAATATAACAATATAAGCAGACCGAGTCTGAGTATAAAGGAGCATCTACCACCCTTTACGTTAATTAACCAGGTTCGTCTAATTGAGCTCAAAGACATACCCAAATTTTCATCATATTCCCGAACATCAATACTAAATACCCCTTCTACTTAAACAAGCAAATTTCATCTTAAAATTAAAATTTTATGGTTAGTACAATTTCACTAATGTCCATTTAAAGTAAATCAATTATAAAGTTATTCAACACACACAAAAATATCAAAGTTCAACCAAAATAGTATACATTACCTGAAGGTTACTGCACTCGTAGCTTCAAGGTACATCGTCCCTTTTGTTAATCACACCATTCCAACTGGGTTATATTTACAGCTTCTGATTCTCAACGCTTTTCAAATTTTCTCCATCACCATTTATTTAAAGTTGTTTCTGGGCTTTTCCGGAACTCATCTGTGTATATCTGACCCTGGTTTTGTGGATCCAGACACGTTTTTGAACCATTTAATTATTAACACCCCCGAAAAATAACAAAGAAATTCATACTTCTTTCACCAATATACGCCAAAACTGCCTACTTTTGTGTATACATTTGTCGTTGTAAATTTTGCTAATTGGTACAGTGAAACTAAATTTTATTACCTTGTATCTAAGTGCACTGAAGTACATTCATGTTAGCACGTAAATAACCAACTATTTTGAATCACTAAAATATACGAGCAAAATTTTAAATTATTTTCTCAAACTGAAATGCACTGTTTAACATCTTTAATCAAGTCGCGGATGTAAGAGCTTTTAACGCATCGAATTGTCAAAAGTCTAAGAGAGCGAAATTCATATTACCACCGGTATATATAGCGAATAGCCGGCACGTCGCTTTTGTCCTCAAAACAGACAATTCTTAAGAATTTCTCATGCTATGTTCCCAGTCCGTCGCTCGCGCGTCGGTTTTTACGAATTTTTCACTCGCCCCATTTAAATCTCAGAAATTCTCATACGGCACGCAAACATGTCCGAGAAAAACTAATTAATTTTGTACAGAAATCGTTGTTTCTACCTCTGTTATTTGCATCCTATTTTCAACCAATTGTGACCCTCGTGACGTTGCTTAAATCACGCCTTTTACTATATGTGTCTTTGCTTGACGCATTTTCTCTTTCCTTTTCTAACCTGTTCGTATTGGTGCAAATTGATATTCTTTATTATCGATTATATTTTAGTCCATGTGGACTATCTGGGTTAAATAACCCCGTATCGCACCTTCTCGTGAATATTAAGCCCCGGTTTCTCCAAGATTCTTTGTAAACATTAATTATCTGCAAAATTTTTGCCGAATGAGCTTTTTAAATAAACCCTGTTTTGTATTTCGTGCTAAAGCATCTGACCGTTTCCAATATCCTTAGAATCGACATGTTTATCTAAACAAATTAAACTGAAATTGCCTTTTAAAATACGCAGGTGTGTTCAAACATCCTACTTCTAACTAACACTTCTAGGATTTGCATTTTATTGGGTTTTTACAAGTTTCTATAGATATTATCTGTACGTTTTGTTCAATACCGGTTACTTGAAATAGAGTTAATTAAGATAAATTTTGCACGTAATTTCCATTTGTTTAGAAATAATTACATTACACGCAGAGCTTTTTAATACTGCTTCTTTTGATATAAAGCATCTTGTACATGATTTAAATCTCTTATGTTTAATGAAACTAATAAATTTTTATGCTTCACGGTTTTAATAACGCGTATTATCTAATAATATTCATTATACACGGCGATTAAAATTATTTGATGTGATTATTTAATTTTCTACCCTGGTCTAAATATGAGTATTTTCCCCCTATTTGAATACAAATAATCCAACTTATTTGAATGCAAATATAAAGCATTTAGACTGTCACAAAAAACTTACAAAAAATTGCCTATCTCTCTATCCTTATCTATCTAACTTACCTACTTTGTCTCCAATTCAAAAAATATTTACACCTATCCTATATCCCTATCCTATTCCTAACTCTCACCTAATTTTATAAACTAACTTCATCCTACTTATCCATCTAATCCTATATACATCCTATATACCTATCCTATTCCTAACTTTTAACTAATCTTCACTATACTTTACTTCCCCCTACCTAATCCTATATACCTATCCTACTCTTACTCTATTCCTAACTCTCCACTAATCTTATATGAAATATCTATAGTTAACCTATCTTATTTTCTTTCTACATTTAATCTTTGTTCTCATCCTAAACCTATTTCTACTTATCTCCCATATTTATCCTATACCTAGCTTCATTTCCTATACACACTTACTTCTACTTTTCTATATACACCTATTCTATCTCTATCCTATTTCTTATTTAAATCTGACTCTTTTCTTAACCCTCCAGGTCTTTCTTCTAACTATCCTAATACTCTTCATCCCTATTTCTCCCCCTTCTATATCTATACTTATCATCCCTGTTATCTCACATAAAATAAACTTATCATCCCTATTATCCTGACTCTTAAATATTACTTCTTCTTCAGTCCCTACACTTGTCTGTTTCTCATTTATCATTGTGTCCCTTTCTGCCGACAAACCAAACGATACTACTTTACAATTCTCGATTTGTCTCTCTACGGAAAATCCTACGTACCTTCTAGAATTCTTGTGTAATGGAATCCGCCAGAATGAATTCCTTAAATCTACTTTATTAAAAACAAACTTGCCACTTAACCTCGTCAAAAATATTTCTGCCTTCACCTGCTCCCGATATGCTGCTTCTACCCCCACTACTTCTGCATGTTTTTGTAATAAAGCTTGAACCTCTACTCTCCTATCCTCTGGACATCTTATCGTGTTGATCTGTTTACCTTCATCATCCTCTACCTCTACTACATTAATACTAAACCCCGTGTCATCCTCTGTGACTTCATAACTGCCCTTCCATGGCACTAACCTATCATTAATCCTTATTACCTTCCGTTCCATATCTATCAAAACCCCTAACTTCATCATACAGTCAACACCTAAAATGCTCTGAAACTTCAGTCCAGGTACAATTACAAACTCCTGTTCACAGCTTAAACCTCCTATATCTATCCTAAGCACCACAACACTATTTACTACAGCAAACTTCTTTTTATTTGGAGCTACTAAATGGCTACGCTTTATAGGCATAATTCTATCACAAACCTTATCCCTAATTTTGCTGACGAATTCCTCCGATATTAAACTCGCCTCTGCCCCTGTATCAAGTAATACTTCTACATTATTCTCAAAAATTTCTAAATTAATAATTGGCAAACATAATTTTCTACAGTTTCTGGCTCTACTTCCTCCTCAATTTTGAAAAATTCACGTGGATGTTCATATACATTTACACAGAAATCTAGTGGTCTGTCGCGTTCTAAAAATCCTGTCCCATCCTGTTTTCCGTGCTTGGTCCTGGTTGTCCTTCTACAACCTGTGCGTACGTCCTCCTCGTGTTAATATCCGTGTCCCTGTCTCTATTCGGCGTGCTGGTCACAGTCCTGTTTACCTCCGGTAAACTGTTCTGTCGCGTGTAACTAGGTCTTGGCGTCGGTCCCCTAGTCGCACTATTGCTCCTGTATTCCTGTCCTCGTCGTTCCCAATTCGGTCGAAAATTTCTGTTGTAGTCAGGCCGTCTCGGATAATTCGGTATCCTGTTGTCAAACCTAACTGTGTTAACGTTTCGTTCTCTTATCTCTTGTCCGTCCAACACATACATCGTCATATCTCTGTAAGTATTCCAAAACGTCTCCCGTTCTGTGATGTTTTGTAAGGCCACGTGTTGTCTAATTTCCAGTTCAAAATGTCGTGATAGGTACTTGATTATCTGTCTGTCCGTCAATGGTGGATTCAGTTGTTTGGCCACACTGTATTTGCGGATGGCATATTGCTCCTAGAACCTGCAAACTTTCCCTTAAATTTTCCTGTAATCAAGTCGTCCCTAATCTGATCCTGTTTGTGATCACTCCAGTAATGTTGTAAAATTTGTTTTCAAAGTCCTGATACGTGTCTATGTCCTGTCCTACTAAATTGTACCATGCCTCCGCATTGTCCTTTAATAAAGCCTTTATCGTATTTAGTTTAGTCTGTTCGTCAAATAAATTTCCCACTAGATTTCTTACACTATTAATAAAAATTTGTGGATTTACCCTGTTATCGCCATAAAACTTCATGTGTTGGTCCAATGATACTCCACCTGTAGAAAATCTGGGACCATCCCCCGTTAAATTTGACATGTTGTATTTGATACTACTAACTTCGCGTTCTACCCTGCCTAACTGATCCCTACATGAGTCCGTTACTTCAGTCATTTTACGTTTATTTCTTCTTCACAGAAAATGCGTACTTGGACCTTAAATGTCCCATTTCCTGTCGAAGACCTGTAATGTCACGCTCATTTTTATCTACCCTATTTTCAACTTCCCCCAGTTTCACGGTAAGACTATTTTTAAATTCTGTAAATTCTCTCGTCGATTTTTCTATTTTATTCCCTAATTCCTGATTTAATTGGTCAAATTTCTTATTCGATTCTTCCCTAGCTCTATTAGATTCTTCACTCATCCTCTCTAACATTCTCAATATCATCTCGTTTCCTTGATCCCTGATTCCGTCCTCGACTGATCTCTACTGCCTCCAGCTTCTTCCATTTTAGAATTTTCTCACACAATGCACTATCGTCACTTCCAATTTCCACTCCTTGACTCCTTAACCACTCTTTTCTCTGCATACGTTCTAATCACTCTACACACTCTAAAATACTCTTAAATTTATACACACAGAAACTCTCTCTCAGATCGCCAGTTTCCTGGAATAGTTAAACACTATCTGGAATTCGAGCCCTCACGTTGTGGTCGCCATAAACTGCTGTGATATGCTCCTTTGAATGCGGGAACTGGGTCCTTTCAACAAAAATTCTAGTCCCACCGATTGGGCGTCATAAACTGCTGTGATCCTGTTTTCGCCTCGGCTGCTCACCTAATTTTATAAACCTCCTCATTCATAAAATTAAACAACACATTCCTACCACAAACATCAACGTTAACTCTATTTACATCAATATTCAGAATACATTAAATTTTCAAATTAAATTTCAGCATAAAATTCAGTTTTAAAGAATTTCAAGATTAATTTTATTATCATTTTAATGTGCATCCAGAATTAAAGTCCTTGTTGGATGCCTACTAATTAATATAACAATATAAGCAGACCGAGTCTGAGTATAAAGGAGCATCTACCACCCCTTCGTTAATTAACCAGGTTCGTCTAATTGAGCTCAAAGACATACCCAAATTTTCATCATATTCCCGAACATCAATACTAAATACCCCTTCTACTTAAACAAGCAAATTTCATCTTAAAATTAAAATTTTATGGTTAGTACAATTTCACTAATGTCCATTTAAAGTAAATGAATTATAAAGTTATTCAACACACACAAAATATCAAAGTTCAACCAAAATAGTATAAATTACCTGAAGGTTACTGCACTCGTAGCTTCAAGGTACATCGTCCTTTGTTAATCACACCATTCCAACTGGATTATATTTACAGCTTCTGATTCTCAACGCTTTTCAAATTTTCTCCATCACCATTTATTTAAAGTTGTTTCTGGGCTTTTCCGGAACTCATCTATGTATATCTGACCCTGGTTTTGTGGATCCAGACACGTTTTTGAACCATTTAATTATTAACACCCCCGAAAAATAACAAAGAAATCCATACTTCTTTCACCAATATACGCCAAAACTGCCTACTTTTGTGTATACATTTGTCGTTGTAAATTTTGCTAATTGGTACAGTGAAACTAAATTTTATTACCTTGTATCTAAGTGCACTGAAGTACATTCATGTTAGCACGTAAATAACCAACTATTTTGAATCACTAAAATATACGAGCAAAATTTTAAATTATTTTCTCAAACTAAAATGCACTGTTTAACATCTTCAATCAAGTCGCGGATGTAAGAGCTTTTAACGCATCGAATTGTCAAAAGTCTAAGAGAGCGAAATTCATATTACCACCGGTATATATAGCGAATAGCCGGCACGTCGCTTTTGTCCTCAAAACAGACAATTCTTAAGAATTTCTCATGCTATGTTCCCAGTCCGTGGCTCGCGCGTCGGTTTTTACGAATTTTTCACTCGCCCCATTTAAATCTCAGAAATTCTCACACGGCACGCAAACATGTCCGAGAAAAACTAATTAATTTTGTACAGAAATCGTTGTTTCTACCTCTGTTATTTGCATCCTATTTTCAACCAATTGTGACCCTCGTGACGTTGCTTAAATCACGCCTTTTACTATATGTGTCTTTGCTTGACGCATTTTCTCTTTCCTTTTCTAACCTGTTCGTATTGGTGCAAATTGATATTCTTTATTATCGATTATATTTTAGTCCATGTGGACTATTGGGTTAAATAACCCCGTATCGCACCTTCTCGTGAATATTAAGCCCCGGTTTCTCCAAGATTCTTTGTAAACATTAATTATCTGCAAAATTTTTGCCGAATGAGCTTTTTAAATAAACCCTGTTTTGTATTTCGTGCTAAAGCATCTGACCGTTTCCAATATCCTTAGAATCGACATGTTTATCTAAACAAATTAAACTGAAATTGCCTTTTAAAATACGCAGGTGTGTTCATAATTTCATTTATTGGTTTTACAGTTTCTATACGACTTGTTTATAGTTAATTAAGATAAATTTTGCACGTAATTTCCATTTGTTTAGAAATAATTACATTACACGCAGAGCTTTTAATACTGCTTCTTTTGATATAAAGCGTCTTGTACATGATTTAAATCTCTTATGTTTAATGAAACTAATAAATTTTTATGCTTCACGGTTTTAATAACGCGTATTATCTAATAATATTCATTATACACGGCGATTAAAATTATTTGATGTGATTATTTAATTTTCTACCTGGTCTAAATATGAGTAATATATATATATATATATATATATATATAATATAAAAATACTCATATTTAGACCAGGTAGAAAATTAAATAATCACATCAAATAATTTTAAACACCGTGTATAAGGATTTTCATTAAATAATACGCTTTATTAAAACCGTGAAGCATAAAATTTATGAGTTTCATTAAACATAAGAGATTTAAATCATGTACAAATTTAATCCTAAGTATTTAAAAAATGAAATTATGCAAAATTTACTTAATAACTCTGATTTCAAATAACCTATTAAAAACGTACAGATAATATCTATAGAAACTTGTAAAACCCAAGATTATAATATCAGAAAATAAAGCTCTGAGAATTAATATTATTTTGAACACCTGCGTAGTTTAAATATCACATACGGCGTAAATTTTGTAGATAATTAATAGTTTCAAAGAATCTTGGAGAAACCGGGGCTTAATATTCACGAGAATGTGCGATACGGGGTTATTAAACCCAGATAACAGTCCACATGGACTAAAATATAATCGATAATAAAGAATATCAATTTGCACCAATACGAACAGGTTAGAAAAGGAAAGAGAAAATGCGTCAAGCAAAGACACATATAGTAAAGGCGGGATTTAAGCAACGTCACGAGGGTCACAATTGGTTGAAAATAGGATGCAAATATCAGAGGTAGAAACAACAATTTCTGTACAAAATTAATTAGTTTTTCTCGGACATGCTTGCGTGCTGTGTTGAAATTTCTGAGATTTAAATGGGACGAGTGAAAATTCGTAAAAATCGACGCGCGAGCGACAGACTGGGAACATAGAATGAGGAATTCTTTAGAATTACCGTTTTGAGGACAAAAGCGACGTGCGGCTTTTGCTATATATACCGAGATGAATATAAACAAGCCCTCTTAGACTCTTAGACTTTTGACGATTCGATGCGTTAAAAGCTCTTACATCCGCGACTTGATTGAAGATGTTAAACAGTGCATTTTAGTTTGATAAAATAAATTAAAATTTTGCTCGTATATTTTAGTGATTCAAAATAGTTGGTTATTTACGTGCTAACATGAATGTACTTCAGTGCACTTAGATACAAGGTAATAAAATTTAGTTTCACTGTACCAATTAGCAAAATTTACAACGACAAATGTATACACAAAAGTAGGCAGTTTTGGCGTATATTGGTGAAAGAAGCATGAAGTTATTTGCTATTTTTCGGGGTGTTAATAATTAAATGGTTCAAATACGTGTCTGGATCCACGAAACAAGGGTCAGATATACATAGATGAGTTCCGGAAAAGCCCAGAAACAACTGGTGATGGAGAAAATTTTAAAAGCGTTGAGAATTAGAAGCCGTAAATATAATTCTGTTGGAATGGTGTGATTAACTAAAGGACGATGTACTTTGAAGCTACGAGGACAGTAACCTTCAGGTAAATTATACTATTTTGTTTGACATTTTGTGTGTGTTGAATAACTTTATAATTGATTTACTTTAAATGGACATTAGTGAAATTGTACTAACCATAAAATTTTAATTTTAAGATGAAATTTGCTTGTTGAAGTAGAAAGGAGTATTTAGTTTTGATGTTCGGTAATATGATGAAAATTTGGGTATGTCTTTGAGCTCAATTAGACGAACCTGGTTAATTAACGTAAAGGGGTGGTAGATGCTCCTTTATACTCAGACTCCGGTCTGCTTATATTGTTATATTAATTAGTAGGCATCCAACAAGGACTTTAATTTTGGATGCACATTAAAATGATAATAAAATTAATCTTGAAATTCTTTAAAACTGAAATTTATGCTGAATTTAAATTTTGAAATTTTAATGTATTCTGAATATTGATGTAAATAGAGTTAACGTTGATGTTTGTGGTAGGAATGTGTTGTTTTTTTATGAATGAGGAGGTTTATAACATTAGGTGAGCAGCCGAGGCGAAAAGAGGATCACAGCCGTTTATGACGCCCAATCTGTGGGACTAGAATTTTTTTTGTTGAAAGGACCCAGTTCCCGCATACAGAGGAGCATTTCACAGCAATATATATATATATATATATATATATATATATATATTATCATTTCAAATCGAGCTAGTACTAGAGAGAGAACATGGACAGGATGCATTTTATGCTTAAAAATATTACAATTAAAAAATTTAATTATTTGTAATAGCTTTTTTATAGCTAATCTTACCTGTTTAAGTACTGGCTGAAACGTCTGCTAATTAAAGTCATCCAAAACAAACGTTATTCAGTAGTTTTATTTAAGTTTGAACGTATTTTTAATAAAGCTAAACATTTTGTTACCAGTGTTAATAAGCCCCCAAAATTATGTAGTAACACCTAATAATTTCGGAGACCTCATTAAATAAAGCAAGACTTTTCAATGATGTTCAGTTAAAAACTTTCAAATACGCCCTATGTTGATATTTACTATGAACAAGATCTTAGAGTACTACTGTCTTTGACATGTTTCTAGGTGGATTCGTAAATTATTTGTTAGTATATGGAAGAAGTGAGAGGTTATATAAGGCAGCATATGAATGCCGATGTAAAAAGTGCATTTACAACATGTCTCGTATTTTCTATAAAATGCTTTTATTTTATTGAACAAAAGAAATCAAATCATTTCAATTACCTAAAAACATCAAAAACACTAAATTAATAAACTATTTTAAAATTTTTTATTTGTTATATTTCCGATAAAGTTTAAAAGAGATAAAAGTGTACAGCTTTTGATAGTTGTGCAATATAGTTGAACTATTGTCCAATACCAAATAGACTTAAACATAAGAAACATTCAGCTTCACTGAAAAAAACATACAGAGTATTTAAAACCAATCACAAATACCATATATTTTTAAAACTAAAATAAATACCAGCTGATTACAACTGCACCGTCATGAATAATATACTATCTCTACAATACTAATATCACTATAATTTCAACACTCACATCACAAGACATGTAAATCTTAAAAAATGAGTAGATCTTTAAACGGAGAGAGAGCTTTGTATGTGAATGAGGGGAAATTAAAAGCATTGTATAAAAGTAAAAAATATAACATTAATATCGTACTGCTTTGCAAATAAAATTTATAATAAAATTATACTACTAATTACCAATAGATTTGAATAATTAAAATATCACAATAACTAAACTATTCCATCACTAAGTGTTTGTCTACTTCACTATTGTTAAATATTTTAGTCGTAACACAAAGTACGCACATAACCTTAATAATACAAATATTCCCGATAAAATTGCAACATTAATAAAATATGAATCTAGATCACTATTCATTGATAAATCTTTTAAAAATTTACTTGGATATTTGTATAAACACAAATCTTCATTACATATTAATTGTTGTCGTTGTAATCCGTATATAGAAATCATTATACCATCAAAACTATATTTTAAGTAACTAGCATAAGGTAACCATTTAATATACATTGGTAAATCTTTCAAGTTTATGAAAAACCCTGACAACAGTACCATCGGAATTGATGATATAGGCCCTATGAACACACCACCTTCCAGATTAAATGCAGCACCCACTAGGAGTCCCAAACTTTGTGATACTAAAGCTGTTAGGACGGCAATTAGTATAACCATTAGAAATCTTAGAGGTTCCATTGGTTGCGATGTTATGTAGTAAACTCCCATCATGTAGCATATTGTCATCACTAACTGTAACAATGTATCGATTATTATCACAAGAAGTATATTCGTCTAAATTAAAAATAAAAAATTCAATTTTGGCATTTATAAATTAAAACTATTTTATTTTTAAATTGCAGAATTTAAATAATTTTAAAAAGTGAGAACCGTTTCGTAACTGTTGTTTATAATTAGTATTGTAATTGAAGACATGTCCTTTTTATTAAAATGCTTAGAAACGGCAGTGGAGTCAGCTCCACATGGTTAGGCTGAGTTTGTAAAACTGAATGTGTTTGTTTGTTGTAGTCATTCTTTGATTTTGAATAAAAAAGCTGATTCGGTATTTTGGCATCGAAACACAGTCATTTCATTTATGTTGATAATGATTCTACTTATAAAATTTAAGACGTGACACAGTCAGCAGGAAGACTTCCTGATACCATGAAGTTCGATGGTATCTTCCATGAATATTTTAAGTGGTTCTTGCAAAGTTTTGAAATGCATTTGTAACAGCAACGACTAAAGACCCAGAAAAATAAAGATAGCAATACGAGGCCTGAGGATACGGATATATTTAATACATGTAAACTTAATGAGCATGAAAACGATTAGAGTAAATTGCCAGTTCATACAAGACAGTTATGGACATTACAGTTTTAACTTAATATCGTAAGATTTCTACAAATGCTAAAAAGACCATGCTTCACTAGATGGCAGTGTCTGTTCGTAAATTGCTTCAATTCTTATATCTACTTTTTGACTTTAACCTTACTTGTGGTTATGCTGGTAAATATTACTAGGTTGTGTGAGTGGCATGGTAGCTAAACATTTACTATGTTTATCTCAGCATAGTTGAACCCGATTGAAAAAATCCAATCGAATTTGAACTCAATCCAAACGTGCTTATACCTAACATAACCAAACTGCTCGATTGAACCCTCTTTTGATCCGCTTTGAATTATATACACAACTTCAGACATATTATTAGCTTTGGGATAAACATAACCTTTTCTGTGAGACGACATATTCACAAAGGCACTAAATAACAAAACCTACCTTCATTACACGGTCAATAACTAGAATAAGTTAACAGGTATTGTAACTCGATCCAATCTGACTGTTTATGTCATGAATTTTGAACCATAAATTCAACCCAACACTCTTGTTCAAGTGGGTTGAGTTCAATACTTCGATCAAGTTGAAAAAGTGTTTATATCGATCATTTCAACCTGCTAACTTCAATCCCGTTGACTTCAAAGGATCGAACACATCGAGATAAACATAGTTAACTGTGTTAAGCATTGATTCGGGCTTGTTTTGTAAACTACGTGTTATTTATTGAGGTAAGGTTTATTTTTAGACTCAAGTGGTTATTCGGTTTGATGTAACTACGCCTGTCCGATAATTAAACCAAAAAATTTTCATTAATTGCATTATGAGACACCTGTCCAATCACTGGAAAAATATGCTTACCTTATATCCTACAATTTTCAATCTATTTACATATAATTAACTACAGATTGAAGAATCAAGCATTGATTAATTGATTTTCAAGTAACTATATCAAAACTTAAGAAATATGATAAGATGAAACTTAAAGAAGCTGTTAAGGATGTCCAAAGTGACATTGAACCATATCGAACAGCTGAAAAAAGAATATGGAATTCCAAAGTCCACTATTGAGTTTAAACTAAAACATCCTGAACATAAAAATATGTTAGGACCTTCTCCTATTTTAACTTGCGAAGAAGAATATACTCTGGTTATGTACGTTTGTAGTTTTTAATCTTAATTAACGGTATTATATCACTGTAAATTAATAATTGCACGATGGATAAAAGACACAATCTTGAAAGAATTCTCAAAGAAGACTAGCAATTTAAAAGACAATGTAAAATGATTTTTAACAGAAATTCCACGTTCCAATAAGTTCAAAAATAATCGACCTGGGGATGAATGTCTAAAAGTAAGTTGTCAAGGCATGTATTCAGTTTTTGTAATTTGATTCATTTTTAATGCTCTGGGTCTTCGACACTAGTTTCTTAAAGGACAAGTGAGGGAATAACGGCAGCTAGTGCATGTGTCGGAACAAGTCTACTAACATTGAAGGCTATATTAAAGAAAAGCATCTAGAAGAAGTTATTAAAGCAAGAATTTTTAACGGGGATGAGTCAAGATTTCAAATATATCCCTCTACGGGAAATGTATTCCCAATGAAAGGTCAAAGGCACAAAAAATATTTATAATGTTGAACAAAGCTGTTCAAAAGAAAACGTCACTATTATGTTTACCTTTTCAGCAGATGGTAAAATTTGTGTGCCTATGATTATTTATCCTTATCCGCATATCCCCGAAGAAATTGCTAACAGCATTAATCCTAAATGGGTGTGGGCAGAAGCGATAATGGCTGGATGATATCAGAGACATTTTATCAGTATATTACGAGAATGTTTTCCCTTCACTTAACTGAACACAATATTAAGCTGCCAGTCATTCTTTTCATTAATGGCCACAAGAGTCACATAAATTAGCAGTTGTCTTTTGTGTAATGAACTGCAAATTGAAATATTTGCACTTTATCCTAATGCCACAAGGATTTTACAGCACTGTGATTTTTCTACATTTCATCCAGTCAAAGAAGCTTGGCGGTAGTAAGCAAGAGAATGGGAAGAACAAGATCCAGAAGAGGTGGTGAATAAAGTTGTATTTGCTTCTATATTAGAGCGTTATGAAAAATTTTTTAAAGTGGAAACAGTGGTAAAGGGCTTCAAGGCTTGTGGGTTATTCTCATTCAAAGTAGATGACATTGACTACACAAAATGTTTAGCTAAAGAACTAGCTTGCGACGGTTATGGGTGTTGCGACAAAATGAGATCAAGATTGGGACTATGGTCCCGATGCACCGATAGCAAGGCAGTGCGGTGGCTAGACTCAGCCGCAGGAAGGGGTGGGCAGCGACTTCCGGAAAGAGGGTGGGGACCGTTATGGTTCACGGAAGCAGGAATGGGCACCAGGGTCGGAGCCGCTACTAAAAACCTAGAACCTTGACCCAAGGGTTCCGAGCAAGCACAAGGCAAAGCAATAGCCTCCCAGAGTCCCAAAATATCAATTCCTTACCACAATAACAAATCTCATAAAGCCAAACTCAGAGCAACTAAATACACAATTTAATACCAGCGGCAAAATTACATGGATTACAATGCTGAAATAATCACAAAATAACCTGTAAAGTAATGTAATGTTAAAGCATAAACTATTTGCAGTAAATGAAATAATAAATGGTGAAAATAAACTTATTTGCAATTGGCAAAATAATAGATGGCACAAACAGTTACTAAAATAAACATTACATGTGATTTTCCAATGCTCCACCCGAAGGTACTACATTGGCCAGGAAGCGAGTTTTTGTTACCTGGAAAATTTTGAATTTTGCCGAACCCTTGCTGTTCCAAGCAAGGTAGGGATCTTTAACGTGGCGTGACAACACTCACACACGGGACCTCCATTTTTACCTCTCATCCGAACGAGGGTGTATTTTTGTGAAAAATGCTCGCCTAACATTTTTCAAGCGGACCGTGTCGGGATTCGAACCCAGGACCTTGGGCGTAGTAGTCACACATATACCACTACGCCACGGAGCCGCCCACTAAAATAAACAACATAAATAAGTAACATCTTAACTATGTAAAACTATTGCATAGGGCAGGTCCCAATCCGCTAAAATTTGTGTTGATTTAGATGTGAGCCACTATCGGGCACTACACGCAGCATGAAGCGCTGCAGCTAAATATTAGAGGAGGGGAGTATGTAGTAGTCGTTTTGGTATACCAACACAGACCTGGTTTCAATAAATAAAATACCATAATAACAGAAGAGGGTTGCATGGAATCATAGCGGAAGGGGTTCCGTACCCGTTCAATAACATACGTACTGTATTGAGGGGAATATAGAAAAAAAAAATGTCGGTGGGGGAGGTAAATTACACTGTACATGTACAAAAGCTAGCGATGGGTATGAATAGGTGTTATGACTATTAAATACAGGTAAACTTTAAATCAATACAACATAGAGGGGATTATGTATAAGCACTTAAATTAACATGGGTAATATTCGCACAAATACTAAGTGACGGCAATGGGGCTCTTAAAAATTGTTACATCTTGAATTAACTTATTTGTATAGCTTAATTTATAGGTAAATCTTTTGTAAATATAAATTTCAGAACACCCAGCATTGATGGTATAAATCGTAAAAATAAATAGATGAATAAAATACGAGTGCAACCCTATTTAAACACTGGTGGAAAATGAATGAAAGATCTAACTCACCCTGTATGGCTGTCCAATAGTACCTTAACCAAGTTGAGGCGGGTCCAAGTACACCTGGGCCTTGATGTCTACGGCGAATAGCGTCAACGACCACAACAGGGGTATGTCCATCAAGATCAACTTGCAACAGGTTCCGCACGGACAAAGCATAAGATCATCCCATAACCATCTGGCTCAACAACAAAACGCAGCAATCACAAAAGGGGGACGACAAACCAATACGGAAGAGCTAAGCGCTAATCGGAAGAAAAGGGGGAAAGAAAATCCGCTGCAAAAATATAAAAGATAAATTAATATAATCGCAGGATTGGCTACTTACGTGCTTCGGCTTAATAATTAGACGATAAGATTGACTAAATCAGGTGTAAACAAGAAACACCTTTTTAACAATGAGTTAAATAACTTCAACGCTAAATGCATGCAAATTCACCAATTTAGGCGATTCTCAAATTAAACAACTCAAAACAGAATATACAACTACACTTAGCGTAATCAAATCGTAAAATGCCATGATCGAAGTAAGTCAACGTTCGTCTGCCGGTCCTAAGAGGGATCGAGATAACAAAACTAGTAGCACAGGCAAGGTCGCGCGTAATTAAATAACAGGAGATTTCCAATACTATACTAGGTGTTATAAAACATAAGTCTAATACAATTAAATATTTAAAATATAAAGGATGCTAATTTGAACGTTACAAGCTCAAGATTTAAAGATTCGAGAAGAACCCCAAAAGCAACCCAAGTTGGACTATACCACCCTTGTAAATATCTAAGGTCTTCAAAAACTGCAAAGTTTACAGAATATTAAAAAAAATCCAACCAGCAATCTACATATGGTAAAAATCTAAATTCGTCATTCAAGATTTGGAATTATTTTGAATCCAAAACATTCGATAAACTCAGTACTAGTAAATTAAGAAACAAAAATTAATATTATACAAAATATAGTCATCTTATCTCTCATTAAAAATATTCAAATTTAGTCAGAACAAAGTAGTATCAAAAATATAAATATTTCTCTTTGGTCCAGTGTCAACGACATCCCAACGCAAAAAAATAACACTAATATTTATGACATACTTTCATCTACCAATAAAATTATTGTTAAACACAATTTGGTAGACAGTTTCTTAACTTCATCCAGTGCACCGGAAAAAAAAAAGATAAACGTAACATTGAACTGCCTTTTGCTATAACGTCGCACAATACCAATAAATGTTTTGGAAAAAGCAGAAGTTAAAAGAAGAGCAGGAAAAACGAAAACAAGAAAGAAAATGAAAGAGAGTGGAAAAATTAAATAAAAATCAGTCTAGCAATAAGAAGAATTCAAAACAAAATAGTTCAGTGTTCTATTTGTTTAAATGATATTAAATCCAAAAAAACTAAAATGCGATGATTGTAATTTTTACTATCGTGAATGTTGTATTCCAATTACCTATAAACAACACATACACAGCTGTGATGATTTATTTATATGTCAGAACTGCTACTTAGATTACAATTATGAAAAAGGCATAGATAATGAAGAAATCGACGAAATTTTAATGCAATACATAGAAGTACGGAAGCGATTGGAAAATTTAACTTCGTTGTAACACTAGTGGTATTGCATACCTCACACATATTTTTTATTGTGGGTTTTAGTTCATTTTATTATTTTCCAGTTTGGCAATTGTCCATAACTAAATCTGAGTGTCCTATAACTAAGCAAACTGTCCAATAGCTATAATTTTTATGTTTTTTTTATTAAATATGTAGTACTAAAGCATGTGTAAGAGTTTCCTTAAAGCGCTACAGATATTTTATAATAAATTGTTTTAGCTTTTGTTTTGTAAAAATTTCAATTAGATTTCCAGAAAACTCTACCAGTTACTTATTTTTGAAGTTGAATTTTCCAGAAGTGTCCAATAACTGACGATTTACTCTATAAAAAAGTTGTGAAAGCATTCAATGATTATTGTTCACCCCAAAAGAATACAGTATATGAGAAATTTGTGTTCAACAGTAGAAATAAGGGCATTGAAGAACCTTTTGATCACTTTTTAAGTGATTTGAAAAAATTAATAGTCATGCGAATATGATACACAAGAAGTCTCAATATTTGTAGACAGAATGGTTTTAGAAACCAATGATTTAAGTTGTCTGTACTAAAAGCATTCCACTTACAGATGCAGCAGACATATGTAGAAGCAGCGAAGCCATAAGAACACGTCTAAAAGGTGCCAGAGCTGTACACAGGCTAAATGTAGAATCTCGGGATGTCAAAATGTGGGTGACAAAGGTTCACTTAATTTTAAATGTCGAAAGTGCAATGGAAGACAAGTACATACAGAATGTCCAGCAGATGGAAAAAATGCTTTTAAGTGTGGTCAATTAAATCATTTTAGTACAGATGTAAAGCAACAGAGATACAAAAAATAGTACGCACTGAAGAAGATGTGGAAGATGAGCTGTATGTAAATACCATTCTGTAGGTAGCAGAACTGACTGGATGAGAAGAAGATAGTATGTGGTTTGAAAATATGAAATTAAATGTAAGGTGGATAGAGGATCATCCCAAGTCAACATTCTATCGAGAGATATCGTTGATGCCATTTCTGATGGAAAATCACTGGAGGCAACAAAGATGGTCTTAGAAATATATGGAGATACGAACATGAAACCAGGAGGTTTGATAAAGTTTACACGTCAACTAAAAGATAGGGCATTAGGTTTAAATTTTTATTTAGTAGATTTAAAGCTTGCTCCATAATTGGTTCATCTGCATGTTACAAATTGCAATTGATTACCAAAAAGGTTGGTAATATTCAGTAAGATATAAAGTATGTAGATAAGGAAACATTTATTAAAATTAACGAGGATTTATTTGAAGAATTAGGTCACCTTTGAAGACATTTGTAAAACTAGGTTAAGAGAGAATAGTATGCCTGTTGTAAGACCGGCAAGAAGATTACCACTAGCTATAAAGGTACATTTAAACTAAAACTAGATGAACTTGAAAACAACATATTATAATGAAATTTAAAATGGTAGGCGAGTGGGTCGATAATTTAATTGTAGTGGAAAAGTGGAACAAAACGCTATAAATATGTTTGGACTCACAAGAGCTTAACAAATGCATTAAAAGAGAGATTTTGCGATACCTAGCATTGATGATATAACATCAAAATTAGCAGGTAAACAATACCTCTCAATTTTTTATGTTGAAGATGGCAATTAACAAAAACGATTGAATAGTGAATCTAATGAGCTAACTTCCTTTTTACTCGTATTGGTTTTTATAAATTCTTAAGACTCCCATTTGGGATAAATTTAAATCCAGAGTATTTTCAAAAAGTTAACGTCAAAAGTTTTGGTGATATAGACAATGTCACTGTTTATTTTAATGATCTGTAAATCGCAACAAACACACTTGAGAAACATAATAGAACAATAAAAAGGATGGTTGACAGAGTACAGACAAAGGAGTGAAATCCAACAAAAAACAAGTTTCAATGTAAGCTTGACGAAGTCAAATATGTCAACCAGTATTTGATAAAGATGGTATGAGAGTTTTAAATGTGACCAACCTAACCTTAAACAGATTTCTTATATGTAGAGGAGAGAAGAGAAGAAATCTGCTTAAGAGTAGGTTGGTTACATTTAAAATTAAACAGTGCAATTGTGTATTTTACAGATAACAGTACACTACCCTGAGATTAAGGCCAGTCATCATAGCCAAAACAATAACATATTAAAAAACTATGCCAGCTTAATTGTTTTTGTTTATGACTATATTATATATATATATATATATATATATATATATATTGCTGTGTTAATAAGGTCAATTAGGGATAGTTAGGACCCCTAATACACGGCACGTCATTAAAACAACATGAGGGTGCCGAAAACCAGACACCTACAAAGAAAATAAGAATTAATAAGATTAGGCAGGGAAGTTATAGACAGCACCCTATATATAAGCAGTAGTCACAATTAATTTAAGAAACAATAAATACTTTAGAAGATTTGATTAAAGAAACAATTTGGCAAGTCATAAGGCAACATGAACGGTAGTTGAAACACAATATGCATCAATAATACATCGCCGTTACACTAAGAAGCTCAATTGAACAAGTGGTTTCAAAAATGCGTAATAGAAAACGCATGGGATTTAATATATAAATTATATTTTTGTGTACGTGACTAGAAAGAAAAAAACACCTGATAGCATAACAAATAAACACGGCATGGTCTTAAAAGTAAAGTTCAACAAATTTTGCTTGTACAAACAATAATTTACGTAAGCTTTAAAACCAGAAATCCTATAGAAACTATATATTAACTCGAAGGGCTACGTGAGGAAAGACTTGTGTAGAATAGGAAAAGCCACAGAAATACCCAATATATGGAATTAAAGGATCACATAGACATTGCATTTACATTTCCAATGCTCCACCCGAAGGTACTGCATTGGCCAGGAGGGGAGTTTTTGTTGCCTGGAAATATAGAATTTTGCCGAACCCTTGCCGTTCCAGGCAAGGTAGGGATCTTTAACGTGCGTGACTACACTCACACACGGGACCCCCATTTAACCTCTCATCCGAACGAGGGCGTAATTTTTGTGAAAAATGCTCACTTGCCATTTTTCAAGCAGTCGGCCGTGTCGGGATTTGAACCCAGGATCTTGGGATCCGTAGTCTTAAGCTTACTACATTGATCCACGGCGACGCCGGATCATATAGACAGCGAAATAAATGAACTATGCGTTTGTCAAGAGATAAACAATTCATTTAAATAAAACCCGATTTGTAAACAAATCAGTTCATCATGAGTAGAGGCTTAGTCCATGACGCTTAAGTGAAAATATTCACGTGAAAAGTATTTGAAGTGATTTTATAAATAATTAATTGTACGATGATGATAGTAAATAATTAAATTTTGGTTTCGTCGTTTAATCCTGAAAAATGTAAGTAACTAAAAGGTTGTTTAATTTTAATTTTAATATCAACATTAACAAAAGGACTCGAAAGAACTCCAAAAGAAATCTGAGGAAACCTGAAGAAATAATGATAAGGACTTTAATGAAATGCTAAATTACTAAATCCAATGTGGAAGATTTTAAGAGTATTTAACTCAATGCTGTAATAAATTGGAGGAAGCTACAAATGCAGACTATATCGAAAGCAGATTTGGTTTCAATGTTGGAAAGACAACAGGTTAGCAATCTGTATATGTTTGTTGTGAAGTTATTTATGAATATTTATTTAGGGATCTCTATTTATTTGAATATTTTAAAATTTTGCTTACATAAACTTGATGTGAGAACAAAAATCGTTTGGTACACGTTACAAATTACGTATACATTACATGAAGTTTAATGAACGTTCAGAGGGCTTCTCATAATAAATAATAAGGGAGATTTTGATGACTTTTTGATTAACTTTTCAAGATGATGATTATTGAAATTATTTGATTCAATTATTAAAAAGGAAGTCATATTTAGAGAGTGCTTAAACATTTCATAAATTGTATATATTGAGAACATTATAATAATAGTGCTTAATGGTGTTTTGGTTTAAATGGAAACAGGAAGTAGAGGTAGAAGGTTAAAAATATAAAAACTTTGTTGTCGTATTTTTGCAAGCCCCGTGCGTGGTTAAAGCTGAGCTAGCGAGGCAATTCAAAATTAAAAATCAAAATCTGTTAAAGAGGAAATTTTAACATATAAATTTCACAAAAAAGGAGCACCGGGTTATTGCAACTATATCACAACAATATATATAGAACACACACATGCACGCACGTGTACACAGTGTGTTTCACTATAATACCTTCTTTATTTTCAAAGCAATCAATATGAAATTTTTAGCAGTTGTGTAGGCCACACGTTAATGCATCTTTTGTATAAATTTGTGTTCGATATGTTCAAAATCTAGCCCACTATTTATAATAAAAATTATAGCAGCGTTTAAGATAGAACACAAAATTATTAAGAAAAATTGTTCCAAATCACTCAAAAGCCCCACATACCAAATTTTGTTAAAAAATTTTCATTCTTACATTTTTCAACATACCTGCATACCCAAGAACTTATTCAACCCGATGCGGTATCCAATGACTGTTTTATTTCTGTGCATTTGAACAAAATTGTATGGTTAACAATTTTTTAAGCCAAAAATTGGTTTCGAGCATATGCAAAATTGTTTCATTTGTGACAAATACTTTGAAAACAATAAATGAGTTCTAAACAAACATTTGTTTTTAATATATTATAGTAATACACGTTAAGCAACCTATGTACAGTATTGCCCGAAATAAACAGTACTGAAATTGTAATTGTTTTGTATATTTAAAAAATACATATTATTGACACTTTATTATATGTTCTAAATGTGCACCTCCTCGTTCGAGACAGACTTCATAACGATGTTCTAAGTTTCTGGTCATGTTATTGAATAAGGGTTGTCTCAGGGCTGCGAAGAAGACTCTAACGGCATCCTTTAATTCATCGATGGTTTGTGGTGCCCGTTTGAAAACGGCATTTTTAGCCATGCCCCAAATGTATGCGTCTGGAGGTGTGAGGTCTGGAGAATGTGAAGGATAAGGGAAGTCAGTAAATCGTGATATGAATTTGCTTGGAAAATGTCCTGCTGAAAAAATTGGTTTCAAAATGCCAAGTTACGTGCACGACAGAATTGACGTAGATCAGGGATAAATCGTATTAAAATTTGTCTGTACCTCTGTTGATTAAGTGTGACTTGCCTACCATTCTCTTCGATAAAGTACGGACCAATGATTCCGTGTCCGAAACAGCACACCAGACACTCACTTTTCACTATGTAAAGGAACCTCTTGAACCTCATCGGGTCTGGCAAAGCCCAAAATCGATTTGTGCGACGATTCACATAGCCTGACAAGTGAAAATGTGCTTCGTCTGAAAACCAAACATTTTCAAAAATTCAGGATTTTCATACTGTAACGCGAGAATTCTGGCGCAATATTCCACTCTACTGCGATAATCCCGAGGATGTAGTTGTTGATGTACCTGAATCACATATGAAAATGTACCCAGCTCCTTCAGGATTCTTTGAAAGGAAGTTCTTTTAAATCAAGTTGTAACGCTGTCCTTGCCTGGCTGACTTTCGGATTTTCTAAGATTTGCTCAAAACACGTTCATGGTTATTGTTGTTGTTAACTGTCCTGGGACGCCCCGAGTTTCCTTTTCGTTGGCACAATACACTACCTGTATTTCTAAACTTTTCAATAACCTTCAAAATTACAGCATTACTTGGAGAACGTTTATTAAACCTTTGTGTGAATTGATCAGACACGTATAGCAAACTTGCACCATTATGTCGGCCGATTCCGTATGAACGAAAATAATGCTCTACCAGAAACACTTTCTCCTCTGTACTGAACACCATTTTTAACAATTAGGCCCTACTAATTACTTGTTTGAGGTTTACTTGACAGGTCTATACTAGCTAACTTGAGTGTGACAGCGCACGCATAAAAACACCGCAAACTTAGTTTCAGTACTGTTTATTTCGGGCAATACTGTACTACAGTTCGGGCACTTACAAATGGCCTATGGAAAATCGAAGTAAAGAAATGTAGGTAAACAGACATATTGTACAATATTCAAATAACTACAAATCTTGATAGTTGGTTTTTGCTCCGACAGTTGACAGGCCAGGAGCAAGACTAATCACACATCCCTTGGGAGGAGAGTGGTACGGTTCGATGGAGAATAAAGTTCTACATCCGGTAGGCGAAGTTTCGTGATGCAAAATAGGATACTTTGGAAGAAATGACATTTGGTTTTCTGGAATTTTCGCTTCTCAGATCACGTTCCGTGTTTCGTGTATGAAAACCACAATTTTCCTAAACACCAAAGCCGAACGCACAGTGAGGGAGAGCTGAAAAATTGCCGAAGTGGATGAAGAAAGAAGGTCAAAGTGGTTTCCAGAATTCACCGTGGGGCTTCAAAAAATACCTAATATGGGCAGCAAGACTCGATAATCGACTTAGATCCTGAATTCGATGCCATTTCCACATAGGTAGTTAGTTTTTATAATTTAAAATTAAATTTGCCGGAATATATTTGAGTGCTGTTAAAATATGGTTTCGGACGCTGCCGGAGGCGGCCAAAAAACACCGTCAAAATATGAGAAGACAGAATTAATTTCGAATCAAAAAATTAAATACTATAAAATACACTATATATATATATATATATATATATATATATATATATTAATAAAGAATAATCCACATTTGGAATGCAAATGAATGCTTAATATATTAATAGTTATTAAGATGAAATGAAAACCCAACCTTGTATTTAAAGTTGAATTACCATTTCAAATCGAACTAGTAATTGAAAACCACTAAAAGAACGGCTACAGCAGGATTTGAACCCGCAACCTCTGATTCACCGGATCAGTGCTCTAACCAATTGAGCTATCTAGCCTAATCGTTAACAAGGACCAAGCTTCAGTAGTATTAGTATAACATCCTCTAATCAATTAGGCTAGATAGCTCAATTGGTTAGAGCACTGATCCGTGAATCAGAGGTTGCGGTTCAAATCCTGCTGTAGCCGTTCTTTAGTGGTTTTCAATTACTAGTTCGATTTGAAATGGTAATTCAACTTTAAATACAAGGTTGGGTTTTCATTTCATCTTAATAACTATATATATATATATATATATATATATATATATATATATTTTTAGTCAAAAATCAATTATAAATCTAAAACCGTATCGCTTTTTAATATAGAGAGTGTAGTTTTAAGGAAAAATTAAATTTATTCGACAGAAACAAACGCAATCGAATAGTTTCAATTGGTCATGAAATTGTCAAAAATTCCGAGCATGAGTAGAACAAACACCATTTCTACAATTGCCAAGTGTGATAGCCCAGTGCTTGTCCTCTGCTGATGCAAAGATGCCGATCCTTGGGGATGGTTCCGTCGGGGCTTCCTACTGCTATTTCTGTTGCTTCGCTGGTGCTGCTTGCTGGTCGATGTGTCGGTACGTTATAAGGAAGATAAGGAGGGGAGATACTTGTTGATATGATAACATTATGAACACATTGGCACTCAACGAAAGTCGGTAAGCAAGTCTGCAGTTACGCTACTTTTTCTCCTACGTAAATGTCTACACCCTCCACAAGAGGTTGAAGCGCTCTAACATACGTGGGTGGGAACACCGCCGCTCCAACCTTGAGAATTGTCATGGTAGCATAGTCGTAGACCACAACTTTATGTGGTTTTCACAAGCGTTGGCGTTATAATGGTACCTGCTGGGAATTTCCCTATGCAAAGCTCTAAAAAAGTTCCTAAACCTAAATTAATACACTAAATGCTATAAGCGTAACATGCCAACGATTCCAGATAGCACATGTGCTGTCCTGGGTTCGAAGCTAGGGTCGATATTTTGGAAATGCTCATAATCAAATTTTCTAAAACTTTTAATACGGGAATAGTAGATGCATTGAATTCAGTTTGGTTTCGCTTCTCTTTTATGTGCCATTTTTACTAAACGTATAATTTAGGACGCTTTGTGTTTTTACAAGTATTTTAGTTTAATTTTATTTTCTATTACAGTCATATTCGTAAACATCAGATACGTTATACGTCAAAAAAATCGGGTAAAAATTTCTTTTTTTACCATAATTCGATCTGACTCATATAAATATATTTGGTTTAGATTGCTGAGAACCATTTTCGTTCTAATTTTTGCATTTAAAAATCAGTCAAGGCCTAAATGGATAACGTCTAGCTGAAATGGTTATTACAGGAAGCTCAAACCATGAGAATTCGTGGGTTAACCCATACTTAAAGGCACGAGAACGTGTGGGCAATGCAATACTTAAAGAAGGTTGTTTCGAGCACGAAGCGCAAGAACGCATAAGCTTTCCAAACGATACAACTTCTCAAGCAAAAGAACTGCCTGGACGAAAGAGCTCCGCAAGCTAAAGAGCTGGCAGGCGAAAGAGCTCCCAGAGCAAAAGAACTTCCCAGGCGAAAAAACTCTCCAGATGAAAAAGTTCCCTCCCTAGGCAAAAAAGTTCCCCATGCGAATACAACTCAGTTCTGCATGGAATGAAAACCATTTCTAGTTATATTATAATAAGTTATTGTTCGTAATAACAGAATGGTAAAAGGTTTCCAACTGTCTTCTGATTATATAGAACGATTAATATTCTTTCTATTTGCCTTTCCTCGCTGTGAAACTTTAGCCTATAGTTTCAATCTCAGGCAGAAGACTACACATGTCCTTACATCAAGTGGTTTAAATTATAGTCATGTTTAAATATTTCAAGCTGAGGATTGTGTAACGTGATGTTATGCAAGACTTGATTTAGATGGGAAATACTTAGTACTTAATCTTGAATCGACTAACTTGTTGGTGGAATACCCTGTAGAACCTGAAAAACTGGTTGTAAATTATTTTAAAACTGCAGAAATGTCAATAAACCATTATATTTTAACCATAACATTTTATAGTGAAATCATCATCATCATTTTGTTATCGACCTTACTTAAGGTCGGTTTGACGCAGCTCTAACTTCTTTTCTATTCTGTGCTAATCTAAAAAGCTCTACATACCCTTCACAACCTAAATTTCTAATAATTTGACTAATATAGTTTGGTCTAGGTCTTCCTATATCCTTCTATCTTTTTCCTATCCAGCTGGCTCTACATAGATATTTGCAACCTGATGGTTGTTAAAGAACTCTAACATGTTTACATGATTACCATTTATAAGGAAATGAAATATAACCTGGTTATCCGCTACAAAAAGGAAAAGTGAAATAGTGAAAGCGATTTATAAATTAAAATGCACCTAAAATATGCGCTTTAGGAAGTTGTTAAATAAATTCTCGGCAACACAACATAGGTTTAAGACTTTATTGCATCTATCATAAAGTAAACAACAAATACACCTTATTGAATGCAGCGTGCAAACACTGAGCCATAAAAATACACATGTATAGAGTTCCAAAATGATGCAATCTTTTATACAGACTACAATATGTGCAATTACAGGGATTCAAATCAAAAAATTTCAGGTGCACCTACAAAAACTACAGAATAACAGGAACTTCCTACGTGTTACTTGTCATAAACATAATAGCAATATTGCGCAATAATATGAAAAACCCAGGAAAAATAAATTAAATGGGAATTGAGAGAATAAAGTGAACAGATTGAATCAGTAAGACAGTCATAGAAATCGGTCACCTGAATACATCGAAAATGTAGTGATATAATAGAGCCAGAGGGGATTGAATCAGTAAGACAGTTTTATAAAAATCGGTCACCTGAGTACATCGAAAATGTAGGGATATAATAAAGACCGGGGGGGGGGGGCTTAATGCTAGATCCCCTGTGTGGTTAATTTAAGGGCGGTTTTGACTTGACACAAGTGAATCGACTCATAGAAAGGGATTTTAGGGTAGAATTTATAGTGACAGTAGCGAGTGTTTAGATGGGGATTTGTCCAAGTTTACAGAAGCTCTAAAAAAAATTGTGTTGCACGCCTAAAGTGCAAGAAATGTGGAAAATGTCATAAAATAATTGAACTATCGCTGCATGTGGCAGGGGATTTTCAGTTACGCGTAACTTTGGATTTAATAACAAAACACCCTTTAAAACAAAGGGATTGGTCCAAGTGATTCATCCCTCCATTTAGTTTGGAACTTTGTAGTTGATTGGTGCAAGGGAGTCTTCTGTGTTGGAACATTAACGCTGTAACAATTTTATTTTCGAATTAATAATTCTCTTCATTAAAGGTACAACGAATATTAAAACACCTTTATTAACTAAAGTAGTAATACGGGTAACAATCAAATTTTTACATTAAAACAGTATCTAGATTCGTTAGTCTATTTGTTTTGGATGTCGGTGTATTCCACAGCCACTTGCACGCGTTGAGAGGATTGACAACCCCTCGGGACCCTCCCACCATGCAAGAACGCGGAGAGGCACTCGTCGTTAGGTAAAAGCAGCAACAACATGTTTAGGAAGACAATGGCGAGTGACCTGCGGGTCGCATTAATTGTGAGACACACTTTCTGAGTAACGCGCAACAAAGACTTACAAACTACGCAACGAAAACTTATAAAACTACGTAAATAAAATTAGCTACACGCAAGGCTTAGGAACGCAAAACTTAAAGTTACAACTAAGATTAGACGAATTTGAATCAATGTTAAGAAACCCACTTCACTTCAACACCTGTATTTAGAGGATGGAAAGCAGGAATAATTAGTTGCAGATTCCGCACGGCGATGCAGTTCCCAATCTAGCCAAGGAAAGCAGCCCGGGGTTTGGTTCGTAGTAGCTTTAAGGAATTCTTCTGTGCTTCATTCTGAAAGCACGTTATTTTGTTTTGTTACATAGAAGTACGAATTTGTTATTCAGTTTATTTGTTGCTGAGCTGGTTTTCTCCAGTATCAAATTTAAATTTCACTTAGTTTAGTAGATATGTGACAACACGTGGCTTCAGCATAAAATAACAGCTGTGGCTACATCACTTGTTTGTTTGAAATATGCTGTCAACAATTGCACCATTGCAAGCAGATGTTTAGTATTACATTACTACCACCTTTGATAAAAAAAAGAGAATATCTTCGTGAACATTTCGACTTCAAATCGATTTTAGTACTTTTAACTTAACGAGAAATTTTGTATATTAATTTGTAACTGACCTAAACAGATCTGAATGGGTTAGAAAACATTAGTGTAACCAGTCACATTGTGTTGTAATATATTTGAGTAAGAATCAAGTTGATAAACCTTACGTTAATTTTTCAAGTAATTCAAGTATTCATTTAATTTTATTGCATTGAATTTTATTTACAGAAACAAAAAATTCTTTCTAGTAAATTAATAATCCACGCTTAAAGTCTTTTATTCTGATCTAGTTTGATCAGACCTGACAACCAAAAAGCAATAAGAATTAAATTTTGATGCTACCCTTATGTAGAAAATATCCTTTTGCATTTTTAGGCATATTTGAGGGACACAAACAGTGTTCCCATTTTCTATGTGACTTAATTATTATTCTTCCTTACAGGAACAGCGTCTTATTCTGTTAAGACAGGTTTTTGTCAGCGAAGGCGATCTTTTTTTCTTTGGGTCTCCACGTCCGCCCTTAGAAATTTGCCATGCCATTAACATAAATCAATCTGGACTTGGTGGCGCCTGTTTGTTTTAGTTTGAATGTGACCCCCCCACAGATTTCGACTTACCCCCCATTGCTCATAGCTCTACCCAAGGAATAGACCCCTAGTTACGTCGGAAGGCTTTGTCTTGCAGACACCTAACTTGGAGCGTGGTAATTATAAAGTAGGAGAAGAGAAAAAAAAAACGGCAGCACTGGCGCCGGCAACGTTTGGGGCCTCGAAATTTGTTTGTTCATAATTTGATTTACCTCGAAATTTGTTTGTTCATAATTTGATTTACCTCGAAATTTGTTTGTTCATAATTTGATTTACCTCGAAATTTGTTTGTTCATAATTTGATTTACCTCGAAATTTGTTTGTTCATAATTTGATTTACCTCGAAATTTGTTTGTTCATAATTTGATTTACCTCGAAATTTGTTTGTTCATAATTTGATTTACCTCGAAATTTGTTTGTTCATAATTTGATTTACTTCAAAATTTGTTTGTTCCTAATTTGATTTAGCTAGAAATTTGTTTGTTCATAATTTAATGTATTTCAAATTAGTTTACTTAAAATTTGGTTGCGTTGAAAATGGTTAGTTCAAAGTCTGTCTTGCACTGAAGTTTGGTTGTTTGAAAGATTGGTTGTAACATTAACCCCATACAGTCAGTTGATTAACTTGGTCGAATTTATTTTTGACTTTCGTTCTATTTTGACCCCATATAATTTTTTGATATTGTTTTGGCAAAATTATTTTACCAAAACACCTTTTGATTTTTGCCTTTAGTAGTACGAATTTGTTTTGATAACTTTTGTAAGGTTCAGATCAGTTAGATTTATCGGTTTGATTCCATTAGGCTTGAGTAATCATGTCGGAAAAATTCCAAATTGTTTGTCTACTTAAAGAAGAATTGGAGTATGAGCTGAGAATCAGAGGAGTGGTGAGTGAGAGACCAGTGTTGGAGAAAAGGAAAATTTTAGGTAGATTGTTAGCTAAAGAAATAGATAAGCCTGGTTGTTTGATTGATCTTTCGTGTTATGAAGTAGACTTTGCAACGGAAAGTAAAGAAATTTCAGTTTCAGTCGAGTCAGTTCGTAATGTTGTGTCCGAATTTGAAGGTGACTCATCAGACTCAATTTTAGGAGAGCTTGTTCAAGGTTAAACCACCTTTCGGGCGAGTTAAGCGCATGAAAATTCCTTCAATAAATTCCGAGGAAGCAAGTAAGTTCAGAAATGAGACGGTAGCAACGATATTAACCCTTGAAGCTGAGTTATACGATAAAATCAATAAAAGTACAGAGTCCACCTATTTGGATCGGTCCGTTGTAGTATCTCCTTCAGTTGCTAGTGCACCTATTCATTCGACTTCGTATGTAACGCCTTCCGTACCTATAGGTTCATGGCCTGTAAAATTCTCAGGTGATCCCAAACAACTATATTCATTTTTAGATAGAGTTAGTGATTTAGCACAATCTCGTAAGGTATCCGATGCTGATTTATTTGGATCAGCATGTGAACTTTGTGGGTGACGCTTTAGTTTGGTTTAGAACAGTAAAAATTCATTGAGAGACTGGAACTCCTTGTTAGAACGTTTAAGGAAGATTTTCTACCGGTTCTTTAGATGATGACATTTGGGAAAAGATCAGAAATCGTCGTCAAGGTAAAGACGAAAGGATTATTTTATTTGTCGCGCATATGCAAACCCTGTTTAGTAGACTGACCAACGAGCCAGCAGAAGTTACTAAAGTTAAGATGATAAGGAGAAATTTGGTTCCTGAATATATTTCAGCACTTGCATTGTCGGACATTCAAGATTTGTCTACCTTAGTAAATTTGTGTAAAAGGTTAGAAGAAGCTTCTTTGATGAAACTAAGCTTGGTTTCAGCATCTTCTAGTAAACCTGACAAGATTTGCAACCCCTCTAAGCATCCATTTGAGAACAAACATCCTAGGTTGAATGAAAAAGTTTGTGCTGTTAAGAGTAGGGTGTTTCAGAATAAATTAGTTAATCCCCAAGTAACAGTAGCGGATAAGAGCTCTTTGGAGTCCTCAGTTTGTAATTCCCTTAGTCCCAACAAGAGAAATAATTTTGTTTGTTGGAATTGCTCCCGTAGTGGACATTGGTTTAGAGATTGTAGAGCAACCAGAAAGATTTTTTGTTTTGGATGTGGTCGAAAAGGCGTTAAGGCTACGTCATGTCCACAATGCTCAAAAAACCAGTAAGGCGGCAGGCGCATAGTGGTCGGCATCCTGTTCCGCGTAATAAGGCCATGGTTATGATTTGTAAACAAGAAAAATACTTTTGTAAAGGACGAGTGGTCGAGATGGCTTACAGTTGTTAAAAATTTTGTCAGGACTCCCGAAGCCTAGGAATAATACTTTGTTCATTGAGAAGCAGTGTGATAATCGACCTTACATTATGGTGAAGTTAATGGATAGAGACATTACGGTCTTCTAGATACGGGATGCACTACCTCAGTGGTAGGATCCTTAGCTCTTTCAATTATTAGGAAATTAGACTTAAAAATTTTTAGTTCAGCAAAAACAGGTATTACTACAGCTGATGGTTCAATAAAGTCTGTTGTAGGCTCAGTTGATTTGCCAATTTGTATAGGTAATGACTGCCGTATCCTTAATGCATTAGTGGTTCCGTCCCTACCTCACACCTTTATCTTCGGTAGTGACTTTGCAAAATTATTTGGTGTAGTTGCTGATTTTAGAAGTAATAATTGGTTTATCCAAAGTAACATTGGGAACGACATTGGGTATATAGGTTCGTCTTCCATCCCTTTGAACACTAAAGATTTCTTATTTGGTTTACATGACCTTTCAGATGCTCAATGTGCAAGCACAAGAGTTGATAAGCTCATTTAGTGAGATTAGCAGCGACGATAGATTGGGACGAACTCACCTAATTGAAATGGACATAGACACAGGCAATGCCAAACCCTTCCATAAGAAACCATATGTCATGTCACCATATATGAGTAAGATATTGAATGAGGAGTTGGACGACATGCTTAGACTTAAAGTTATAGAACCGTGTACTAGTCCGTGGTCCTCTCCAGTTTTGTTGGTTAAGAAAGCAGATGGAGAATATCGTTTCTGTTTTGATGGTAGAACCCTGAACGACTTAACTGTTCATGATTCGTACCCCTTGCGAACGTAGATAGAATTCTCAATATGTTGAGAGGTGCGAACTACATTTCATCACTTGATTTGAGAAAATCGTTTTGGCAAATCCTCTTAGTGAGTCGTCTAAGGATAAGACTGCCTTCAGTGTTATTTCACGAGGACAATTTAGATTTACATGCATGCCATTTGGATTGAAGAATACTGCGCAGACACAACAGCGTTTAGTAGATGCAATTTTTGGTCCACGTTTTGAACCCCATGTATTTTGCTATTTGGACGACATAATATTATGTTCGTCATCTTTTGAAGAACACCTAAAGTTATTGGTAGAGGTTAAGCAACGTTTAAAAGAAGCTAACCTTACTATAAACATAAGTAAATGTGAATTTTTTAAAAAGACTCTTAAATTTTTGGGTTATATAGTAGGTTCTAACTCACTTCGTACAGATCCCGATAAGGTGTCGGCAATGGTTAACTTTCCTCGTCCGAAAACCACAACGGAGATTAAAAGGTTTATAGGAATGTGCAGCTGGTACCGTCGCTTTATAAAGAATTTTTCGTCATTAGTTTCGCCTATCAATGACCTCATTAAGAGTAAGAAAAAAGGTCAAACTGTAAACTGGAGTGCGGAAGCAGAAAATTCATTTGTGCGGATCAAGCAAGCATTAGTTTCTGCACCTCTTCTTTCGCAGCCAGACTACTCGGCACCCTTTATTGTTGAGTGTGACGCAAGCAACACTGGGTTAGGAGCTGTTTTGATACAAAATGTAAGAGGAGAAGAGCGTGTAATTTCGACGCAAGTAAAACCCTGAGCCGTACAGAGCGCAATTATTCCACCACAGAAAGAGAGTGTTTAACAGTTATCTTTGCAATTGAGAAATTTCGTCCGTGGGTGGAAGGAGTTCGCTTCACAGTTGTCACTGATCATTTTTCGTTACTTTGGTTGAGTAATCTTCAGAATCCAACTGGAAAACTTGCCAGATGGTCAGTTCGATTAAGGCAACATTCATTTGATTTGGTGCATAGGAAAGGAAAGTTTAATATAGTCCCAGATTGTCTTAGTCGTGGTGTTCCCTTAGAAAATCCAGAAGTTAATTTAGTAGAGATTAAACTTGATGGCGTAGACTTGTGGTATGAATCTTTGAGAAAGAAAATTTTGTTGTCGCCCAAAGCTACCCACAATGGAAAGTGGAAGATGGGTTTATTTATAAGTTTATACCTTCCCTATTACCGCATTCGGCGAATGTTGTAGAGTGGAAGTACTTAGTGCCAAAATCTCAGCGTATAGATGTCATTAAATCATGTCATGACCCCCCTTCAGCAGGACATTTTGGTTCTTTAAAAACTTTGTCTCGTGTCCAAGAATTATATTATTGGCCAAAGATGATCTTTGACGTACGTAAATTTTGTAGGAAATGTTTGATTTGTGGTGCTCAAAAACCACCCAATAAAGGCCCCTTGGGATGATGGGAAAGGAGAAAGAGGTTGGACTACCGTTCTAAACCATTGCCTTAGATTTGATGGGTCCGTTTCCTCGTTCCAAACGCGGACATAAATGGCTTTTAGTTGTTGGTGATTGGTTCTCAAGTATTCGATTTTGCAACCTTTGCGTAGTGCCACGGCACATTTGATTGAGAAATTTTGGAGGAAAAGTATTTCTTGTCTACGGTGTACCACAGTTTGTTATTTGTGATAATGGTCCACAATTAATTGGACGTATTTTTAAAGCTTTGTGTGCAAGGTACGAAATTCAAAAGATTTGGTATAATGCTGTTTATGCTCCCCAATGCAATTTTGTGGAAAGAATCAATAAGACAGTTGGTACAGCAATCCGTTCATACGTAGAAGGACATGATACGTGGGATAATGAGATATCAAAGATCCAATACGCAATCAACTCAGCAAAACATGAGTCCACCAACTATTCTCCAAATTTTTTAGTCTTTGGTCGTCAGGTACCCTTAAGTGGAAAAGCTTATAATGATAATTTTAAACCTGGTGAGGATGTTGATGTCGTCTCCAGCAGTAGACCGTCTTGTGTTCTGGATCGTCAACTTTTGTTTGATATTTTTGGAAATGTCCGTGAAAATTTGCATGTAGCTTATCAACGTTCGAGTAAACGCTACAATCTTAGGAGAAGAGACATTTCATTCCGAGTCGGAGAGTGTGTTTGGAGAGCTAATAAGGTCCTCTCGAGTGCTAGTGATAAATTCTCCGCTAAGTTAGCGCCGAAGTTTGTTTTGAGTAGAGTTCGAAAAAAACATTCCAATTTAGTGTACGAGTTAGAGAACGAAGATGGAACTAGAGCAGGAAATGGCACGTGAAGGACTTGAAACCAGTTGAAGCATCGTATCCAAATAAAATGATGATCCTGACGATTAGTTCGGTCCGGTCATCTCTTTGATGTTAAGTAATACAGTAGTGGTTTGCTTTGTTTTATTCCGATTTTTGATTTAGTGTCGTTTCACTAATTTTGAGTATTTTGTTTGAAAAGTGAAATAAGTGGTTAGAGATTTTGTAGGTTTTGTAGGTTTGAGGTGTGCCTTGGTGTGCACGCTGGTCTTTTTGCTCGCGCGTTATTCGGAGATGTGTTTAGAAGATGTCTTTAGCAGATATCTTTACAATGTAGAAGTAGGTGGGCTATTTAATTGTTAGTCCTGATTTCTACATATCTAGGTAGAGAGAATATTAGTTTATTCTTTCCCTTGTTTTTTTTTGACCGTTCGAAATTCTTTGGTTTGATAAGGTCAAAAGTTGGCATGGTGAGTCTCACCATTTAGTCCATCACTAATGAGATCTGTTGTTTGTTGGAACTTAGTGATAGGATAATCAGTAGGGCGTAGGAGATTACAGCCCTATCTGGTTCAATTTTGTATTTGAATTTGTTAAGTAACCTTATGGTTAGGTTACCTTCGTTTTGATTATCTCTTTGTAATAAAGTGATAATACTTTGTATTTGAATTTGTTAAGTAACCTTATGGTTAGGTTACCTTCATTTTGATTATCTCTTTGTAATAAAGTGATAATATTTTGTATTTGAATTTGTTAAGTAACCTTATGGTTAGGTTACCTTCGTTTTGATTATCTCTTTGTAATAAAGTGATAATATTTTGTATTTGAATTTGTTAAGTAGCCTTATGGTTAGGTTACCTTAGCTTTGATTGTCACCTTATAGTGATAATATTTTGAATAGTTATGCTGTTTTGATGAGCAAGCATTCCTTTTTGTAGAGGAGAGCTATTTGAGCTCCAGGAAGTGAAGTTTTTTTTGTGGAATTTGAAATAAATTGTAAAATGTTTGGTTACAGGTAGTAAATATTAGCCTTGTTAGAAGTAAGAACCTCAAGTTAAAGAATTATTGTGAATTTGAATTTTTTGTCCCGTGGAGTGTTTGACTTTCTAATTTGACCCCCTCCCAATTTTGATTAATACCGATTGTGACTCCGATTTTGTCTCCGATGGACGTCAGGTACACGTAGTTACCAACACACTCGCATTTGTAAATATTTGTCTCCCCCATTTGAATAAATTCATAAAAATTGCATTGATAATTAGGAAGATAGAAAAGGCTAGTATAATTATAATATAAAAAATTTTTTTTGTATTTGTTATATTTGAAGTTTATTCCTTAAAAAAAAAAAAATTTTTTTCTTTTAGGAAAGGGGTAGTGTAACAATTTTATTTTCGAATTAATAATTCTCTTCATTAAAGGTACAACGAATATTAAAACACCTTTATTAACTAAAGTAGTAATACGGGTAACAATCAAATTTTTACATTAAAACACTATCTAGATTCGTTAGTCTATTTGTTTTGGATGTCGGTGTATTCCACAGCCACTTGCACGCGCGTTGAGAGGATTGACAACCCCCCTCGGGACCCTCCCACCATGCAAGAACGCGGGAGAGGCACTCGTCGTTAGGTAAAAGCAGCAACAACATGTTTAGGAAGACAATAGCGAGTGACCTGCGGGTCGCATTAATTGTGAGACACACTTTCTGAGTAACGCGCAACAAAGACTTACAAACTACGCAACGAAAACTTATAAAACTACGTAAATAAAATTAGCTACACGCAAGGCTTAGGAACGCAAACTTAAAGTTACAACTAAGATTAGACGAATTTGAATCAATGTTAAGAAACCCACTTCACTTCAACACCTGTATTTAGAGGATGGAAAGCAGGAATAATTAGTTGCAGATTCCGCACGGCGATGCAGTTCCCAATCTAGCCAAGGAAAGCAGCCCGGGGTTTGGTTCGTAGTAGCTTTAAGGAATTCTTCTGTGCTTCATTCTGAAAGCACGTTATTTTGTTTTGTTACATAGAAGTACGAATTTGTTATTCAGTTTATTTGTTGCTGAGCTGGTTTTCTCCAGTATCAAATTTAAATTTCACTTAGTTTAGTAGATATGTGACAACACGTGGCTTCAGCATAAAATAACAGCTGCGGCTACATCACTTGTTTGTTTGAAATATGCTGTCAACAATTGCACCATTGCAAGCAGATGTTTAGTATTACATTACTACCACCTTTGATAAAAAAAGAGAATATCTTCGTGAACATTTCGACTTCAAATCGATTTTAGTGCTTTTAACTTAACGAGAAATTTTGTATATTAATTTGTAACTGACCTAAACAGATCTGAATGGGTTAGAAAACATTAGTGTAACCAGTCACATTGTGTTGTAATATATTTGAGTAAGAATCAAGTTGATAAACCTTACGTTAATTTTTCAAGTAATTCAAGTATTCATTTAATTTTATTGCATTGAATTTTATTTACAGAAACAAAAAATTCTTTCTAGTAAATTAATAATCCACGCTTAAAGTCTTTTATTCTGATCTAGTTTGATCAGACCTGACAACCAAAAAGCAATAAGAATTAAATTTTGATGCTACCCTTATGTAGAAAATATCCTTTTGCATTTTTAGGCATATTTGAGGGACACAAACAGTGTTCCCATTTTCTATGTGACTTAATTATTATTCTTCCTTACAGGAACAGCGTCTTATTCTTTGTCAGCGAAGGCGATCTTTTTTTCTTTGGGTCTCCACGTCCGCCCTTAGAAATTTGCCATGCCATTAACATGAATCAATCTGGACTTGGTGGCGCCTGTTTGTTTTAGTTTGAGTGTGACCCCCACAGATTTCGACTTCCCCATTGCTCATAGCTCTACCCAAGGAATAGACCCCTAGTTACGTCGGAAGGCTTTGTTTTGCAGACACCTAACTTGGAGCGTGGTAATTATAAAGTAGGAGAAGAGAAAAAAAAAACGGCAGCAACGCAAGGATTCTAACATTGGGGTTTTTGGATACTCTCGCAGTATGTAGTGAGTAAAACATTTTTACTTGTAAAAACTTCATTATGTACGGATGAAATACAACATAATGGTAAACGCTTGTTATTTATGTAGCAGGGAATTAATTTTAATGTGAAATAATTATTGGATTGTACAAATTAGCGATGGAGAAAGTCAATGGTGATTTGAAATTTATTAGTGAAATGTAGGTTAATTATGGGATAAAAACTTACGTATTGCAAAAAGACAATTAAGTGGAAATTTAACTGGTTTCTTTTTTTTAAAGGGCATTACCAATAACTTGGAGTTCATTAATGTCTAATCTTTACATAGGAAAACAGGAAACTTTCGAATAGTTTTGATGGTTTAGGATTGTTTTTTTAGAAGGTTTCTAGGATATTTTTATTTTAGTAATTATAGGATAAGATTTATTTTTAGAAAAGTATATTGATATGTACATGTGTGACAATGTATTTTGTCTTAATAGAGAATAGACTTTTATTTAACTCATTTAGGAAATAGATAGGATTTGTAAAGAATATTCAGGTACCCCAGTGGTAGTCATGTCTGAAAGGGGTATTTTACTCTAACAGAGAAACTTGCTGACCAAATGTAGAATAACCAAAGCACAGGAGTTTTATGTGGAATAACAGTCTTCCACATAGAAAAGCATATCACACTGCTTGCGGTGACAGACTGTTTGGCACCCTTCGATATTGACAGAGATAAAACCTTTCTGGGTAAATGTCAATGTAATGTAGAATTTTTTTATTGGAAACCTTCTTCCTTAACATTTTTGTATTTCTTTAATTGTTCTTTATATTCTTCTCTCGTTCATTTATAGGAATCCACTCCCACACCACTCCAGTAAGCCGACGCACCCTTTTATTGTTCCGGGGTCTCTGCCCCTCAAATCAAAATTGAAATTGTTTTAACACCTAATTTATCCGTAACAGGAAATATTTCACACGTAACAATTGTACATCTGTGTTGCATTTGCAACACTTTTTCAGTATTAAGTGAAACTGTCATGCATTTCTCCATACTAAGTAATTTAATAACTAACATATTTCAAGAAGTTACCTGAAATGGAATGTCAGCTATTGTTTTTGCAAAGTAATAAGCTTTCAACGAATACCAATAATTTAAATGTTCCCGTACAAATACAGCCATTTCCAATGGAACTGCAACAAACGTACATGAATTGATTATTCACTTAACAAATTTAACTTACATGTTAATATTGTTGGCATCATAGCTGCAAAAGCAGTAAACATAATTGTAAAAAATAGACAACCTACATTACTCATAACTTTGGATGCATCATTTCCAATGTCATAGTATATTAACCCTAACAAACATCCTATCACAAAATGAGCAGCTAGTCGCAGTCTTGTCAACTGTATATCTCGAAGTGTCGTAAATACAGTACGTTTAAGCAAGATCCAAAACTGTTGAAAACCAGAGACTGGATACCTTGCAGCCTTTTCTACCTGAGGCATCATATCATTGGCACCCAAAAGTGCAGTAGTACATGTTGCACCATTAGCATTTAGTTTCGTTTTGTTTGGTAGAACTAAAGAATTTGCCGAAGCTACCTGAAGTGTCGTGTTTTCCTTTGTAATATCATTAGTAATTTTATTGGTTATTTCAGGAGTCTTTATATCATAATTATTGCATTTTCCTGAATTAACGGCCTCTACTAGCTTCTCAATATGATCTCCATGTTCACCACACGCTACTTCTATTACTGAAACACAAAACATGTTAATATTAATAATTGTTAAATTAAGATACTTACTATAATCGGCAGGATTGTGATAACTGGGGCAATTTAGGCATACACTAGACAAAAATGGTACCAATTCCATTACACTACCTTTATAAATACATTGGCCTTCAGTAAGCATATACAAATAATCAAACATTTCGAATATTCTTGCCGAAGGCTGGTGAATTGTACAAATAACAGTCCTTCCACCACGTGCTAACGATTTCAGTAGCGATATACACTGAAAACAGGAAGAACTATCCAAACCACTTGTAGGTTCATCAAAAAACATAACAGGTGGATTATTAACCAGTTCCAAGGCAATCGACAGTCTTTTCCTTTGACCTCCAGATATTTTCCCTGTAAATGTGTTTCTACAGTCTACAAGACCTAATACTTCCATAATTTCTTCAATAACAATTTTTTTTTGAGCCATAGATAAATCCTTTCCCAGTTTTAAATTTGCAGACACCATCATTGCTTCCCTAACTGATAGGTTAGCAGTAAGACAGTCATCCTGCATTATATAACATGACATTTTACGGAAAACGCGGAGATTACGTTCCTTTCCATTTATTAATAATGAGCCTTCTAAGTTTGATGTCCTGAAAAAAACGTGAGCTGTTAACTTTGTAAAAGACCAGTCTGGTAAATAATGCATGAAAATATTTGTAGGATTTGTTACATACTGACAATGAATTACACATTTACTTCCTATGTAATCAGATAAATTTGTAAGTAGCAATTCAAAATGTTATTTAAATCAAACGATCAATGTTTGAATTTCATATTCAAATTATACTTTCATTCTACATTTAAACAAGTGTAGACGTCGTTTAAACACAGAATCACATTCAAAACATGATACAGTTGCTTGAAGCTTCAAGGGATCCCATACTGTAACAAAATATGACGTTTAATTGACCATTTCTAGACGGTGTTGAAAATATAAAAAATTGTATCTCTCTAATTGTGTTACATTTCATTTTGTATTGTGAATATTTTCTACATTCTTTCACATTATACATATCGTTTCATAACTTATTTATGTTCCTCTGAGTGGTTCTTAACTGTTCTGTCTGCCATTTCAATTTAAATATCACATGTTAATCAATGTTTGCTTTCGCGCATGGGAAATTTATTCAAATATACAAGCATTTGATATTTATTATAGTAATTAAATTACCTAGTTTATTTTTAACTAAATAAGGCACGTAATTATGGTGGCCATCTGTGTTGCACTTGTGTGCTAAAAAATATGGTCAAATTTATTTCTAAATTCTATAGTGAAATTTCCGTATGTTATCATTTTCTACTGCATTAACGATTCTGTCCTATATTCTAAAAGTTCAATACTGTTTGTTATGTTTAGTTGCCGTATAAATTAATTACCCTATTTGCCTACCTGATTCATTATCCGTTACTCTAAGGTCCATCTCTACTGTTAAATAGAATCGCTATGACATAATTACTAACAAATATGCTGTCTATAAATTCCTTAACGCAAACCCCTTTTTCTTCTATAACGAAAATTAATTCCGTAAATTTAAAATAACCCTGGCCGTTGTTAATTCATTATCTGTTGTATAAATTCGATTTGTATTGTTAAACCCTTCGGTTACTTAATAATCAATGCTCTTTCTCAGAATTTCTTAACGTAAAATTTACGCCATAATTAGATAGGCGATAACGTTGTTACAAGTATCCGATAATTAATTTTTATGTGTTTCCTTCGAAAGAATTCATCAAATTAGAGCTGCATATTATTTCGATAAACTCGGGTTTTCCAGTTTTGATGCCTTAACAACGATATTACTGTAAGCTCTGGTTCTTGGTTGAACGGAATAAATATTCACTTGTCGTTCAACTTACAAGACGGCAGCATCATATTCTAATTTTCTGCGTTTCGTTCGTTATAAACACTTCGAGTACGCCCTACAGCGTGCTTTCTTCCAGTGGTCTTAAAGTCACGATGAAGGGTCGTCCCTGATTGTAATGGGAGGCCAAAGGCGTTCTTTATGGGTGCTCTCTTCTGGAGGACTTAAAGTCACGATGAAGGGTCGTCCCTGGTTGTAATGGGAGGCCAAAGGCGTTCTTTATGGGTGTAGCCCCCCCCCCCTATCCGTTGCTGTTGTTTTTTTGTCTTCCCTAATTACGTTGTGGCCATATTGATTGGGAGTTGGCTATGCAAGTACATGCATTTAAAAATGTAATTCGTCGATACAAAAATTAGTGAACTATTTTGGGATTTATTGCCGTTATACTGAGAACTATTTTTGGTATTTATTGCCATTATATTGCGGCATTACTGTTCGGTTTCACATAAATAAAAAAAATACTAATTGAGGAAGTGAAAATGAGTTAACGACTTGCTGACGCCATTGAAAATGTTGTTGCCATTCTTATGTACAGATTTAATTTTAGATTTACTATACTGATTTAGAGTTGTTGGTTTTAGGGGGGAACTTTCGCTTAGTTTCTTATTTTTGGTTGAACCTTAATCTGGGGAGTAACCTAAAACCGGCACCTCACCATGTAAAAATGATCTTTTGTTTTGTAATTTTTTGCTAGAGTTACTGTGTATATATTTTATTTAATTATAGGTTCTTTTTTTTGGTAGGTTTTGTTTTTAAGTATGAATGCGTGAGTGTATATTTGTTTCTATTTTTATTTCAGGCCTCCCTTAATTTTTTTTTGTATAATACCCCGCCCCCTCGCCGATTGAGCATCACACTTTTGGGACATGTCAACCTTTGCACGCATAGTATTTTTTGAACAAAAAACAGCTCTTCGTATAATTAGCAAAACCAATAGGCAAAAGTTATAGAGAACTATTCATTTCTTTACAGATTCTTACTTTTCCCTGTGTTTACATTTTAGAATCTCTCTGTTTTGTTCACAAATACAAAAATTCTCTTTTTAGTCTTTAAAAACGACACTAGACAATCTGAACAGGTACTGATATTTCCTATGCATAATACAAGAAAATTTGAAAGCAGCATACTATATATGGGACCCAAATTATACAACCACCTTCCAAACAGATTTAAGAACCAGACACTATATGCCATTAAGTTAGCTTTAGAAATGATATTACTAGAGAAAGCATGCTATTCAGTACTTGAATATATTACAGATAAAGATATTTAAGTAAGTTTCCTCTTTAAATATGTAAGGTTTTTTTAACTGTTAAACTTTAAAGATTTGTTTTAAGCTTTAACTACGAGTAGTATATAATTGTGTTAAACGTTAAACTTAATGTTGCCATGCACTTAAGCTAATTTAGAGATTATTATATTATCTGCTGTATTTTTATGATACAACATGATTTATGTTTAACACATGTAAATGTTTGGAATAAATACTACTACTACTACCAAAAGAAGAATCCCCTACTCGATTTTCCATTTTCGTTATTAGAAGATCTTATTAACAAAGGAAAAATGCAACTAAAATGAAACTACGGCATAGAAGTAGGGGTAGGCCTTCTAAAAAGACTAAACTTATGAAAAATGTAGGGGAATTGAAGGTTCAAAAAGAGAATGCTGTGTTAGATGTTCAACAATGGGAAAAGAGCATAGAACCACGACCATTTGTCAGATGTGTGATGTAGGTTTGTGCAAACACTGTTTTACTGTATACTACACATCATAAATTGTTTGCTATTATTTTCAAACACCATTTTGTGAATTTTTCGGAAATAAAAAGTTAATGCAGGAATATTATTTGTAGTTTTTTTTACTCATAGGAAACCTATATGTCTCACTAAAAATGCCTTTTGGGATTTATATGTCCCAATTGTTTAAAATTTATTTTTATTGTAAACAGCAAATTATCACTTATTAGTGCCTAAAAAGTTTATTTTACAAAAAATAATCCACTCTAATAACGAAAACAAAATTGGGGCCTAAAGGGTTAAATCATATCTCATCCTGGATATGCAAGATGAGTAAACAGGGTTGCCTAATTATATAAGTTGTAGCAGTAATTTATACTGTTGCAATTCACAACATTATTTTGGCTGTGTGAAATTAAATCATGGCCACTGCATTGTATGGAATTTAAATTTTCAAATGGTCTCATATCGTTTTGAAAATGGCTTCATATCACTGCCCTAGATGCCAAAGCTTTTCACACTGATTTTTTTTCTTTTCTATCCCAAACAATATTATATCCTGATGGGCATTACGACTTTCTCAAATACTTCTTTCATTAATTTAATCCTAATTAATGCATTATTATCCACTTCTGCTTCGACTTCCATTTCTGTAATCTGTATGTAGTCAGTTTTGAGCCGATTTTCAACATACTTCTTCCAGCTCTTTATGGCATCTTTCAGTCCAGTTAAAATTTATCATCTCTGCATTCAATTGTTCCTATTCATGTGCATCAACTGAGTAGTAATCTTGTTTTTGAGATTTTGTATTTAGGTAATGTAGTATAATAAAAGTATTTTAGATTTTGTTATACTCAAAAATTGCAACATATTTAGCAGTTAGTATTTTAAGTAATACTAAAATCACATTTACAATGACATCTGTATTCAATAAAATCCCACGAATAACAATATAAATAAAATTAAATAAAAACCCTTAACCACAAAAAATATTTAAAATACTAGATACGTATTTCGACCACTATGTGGTCATCATCAGTAGGAAACCTCTTAAAAAAAAAAACAATAATAATAATTAGCTGTTGTTCTGGAACACTTCAGAGGATATTCTCCTCACCACTTAGGCTGAAGCGAACCTTCCCAACCTATAATTTACTATATTGTTGCTTTAAACACTATCGAGGATATTCTCCTCACCCGCAGGCTGGTGTTCTCAACAACAAACAAGTGAATTTTGACATTATAACTTAAATCTACTTAATTTATACTAATTCTAAATCTACTGAAGGGGAACCAATTTAATCTTGCTTTCTCATTGGTTGTTGACCAATAGGGAAAGCAAAGCAGATGGCGCTATTGGCCCTTTATCGGTGTTTAAGAGGGGTCCTTTATGTTTAACAATTTTAATTGATTCATAGGCATTTAAGGAGGAAAACGTTGGTACCGCTTTTAACAATTTAACATTTTCTAGTTTAACGGGGTGGCTGGTTTCAAATATATGTTTGGCGACCTGAGACCTTTCACATTTACCACACTTGAAGTGAGCAATGTGTTCTTTAAATCTTGTTGTTATATTCCTCTTGGTCTGACCAATATATTTTTGAAAACACCCTGGCCCTGCACAACTAATTTCATAAATCCCGACTTTTGCAATTTTCCACCTTGTCTTTTGGATTACCTAGCAAATCTTTAATTTTATTAGTATTAGTGAAAGCAATTTTGAAATTACACTGTTTGAATATTTTATCAAGACCCTTTGTGGTTTTGTGAAACGGAAGTTTAACATATTTAACATTATCGTTAGAGGTGGTTGATTGCAAAGTCGTTGATTTACGGATGTTTGATCCTATTTTTACACTTTCTAAAAATATTATCTATAATATCAGAAGAGAAACCATTGTAATTCGCTATTTGTTTAATAAGAGCAAATTCCTTATTAAATCTGTTTTTATTTAAAGGGAAATTCAATAATCTATTAATTAAAAAGTTAAATGAAGCCAACTTATGTTGTATGCTATGATTAGAGGAAGACAAAATAAAGCGATTTACATTGGTTTCTTTTCTATAAATGTCAAATTCTAATTTATTACCATTTCTAATTACTAATGTATCTAAAAAGGGTAATTGTCCATTATTCTCTAGTTCATACGTAAATTTTATGCTTTGAAATTTTGAATTCATTTCTTTAAGAAACTTTACTGTTTACCAAAGATTCACAAAAATAATAAATCGATGAGACCAATAGTTTCAGGTATCAACTCACCGACTTACTATTTATCACGGTGGCTGTCAAATGAATTTAAGATTTTAAAGTTTAATAGTTTATCTGTACAAAAATCTTTAGAGTTCATTAATAAAATTAAAAATATCACATTAGAAGAGAACGAAATCTTTATTTCATTTGATGTCAGTTCATTATTCCCTAGTGTTCCAATACCACGTACTTTAACATATTTAAAGGATGTTCTTATAGATAGTGATATTGATGATGATAAAGTTGAGGACTATATCAAGCTTGTTTCGCATTGCATGTCCCAGAACTGTTTTCAATTCAACAACAAGTTGTACGAACAACATGAAGGCACAGCAATGGGAAATAGCTTATCACCTTCATAGCAAATTTATTTATGTCTCGTTTTGAAACCGAGTTAAAAGAAAACTCCAAATACTTCCCAAGAATATGGTTAAGGTACGTGGATGATATTTTGCAGTTTTGACACTTCTAAATCAAATGTTGATGATTTTCTTAAAGAAATGAATTCAAAATTTCAAAGCATAAAATTTACGTATGAACTAGAGAATAATGGACAACTACCCTTTTAGATACATTAGTAATTAGAAATGGTAATAAATTAGAATTTGACATTTATAGAAAAGAAACCAATGTAAATCGCTTTATTTTGTCTTCCTCTAATCATAGCATACAACATAAGTTGGCTTCATTTAACTTTTAATTAATAGATTATTGAATTTCCTTTAAATAAAACAGATTTAATAAGGAATTTGCTCTTATTAAACAAATAGCGAATTACAATGGTTTCTCTTCTGATATTATAGATAATATTTTTAGAAAGTGTAAAATAGGATCAAACATCCGTAAATCAACGACTTTGCAATCAACCACCTCTAACGATAATGTTAAATATGTTAAACTTCCGTTTCACAAAACCACAAAGGGTCTTGATAAAATATTCAAACAGTGTAATTTCAAAATTGCTTTCACTAATACTAATAAAATTAAAGATTTGCTAGGTAATCCAAAAGACAAGGTGGAAAAATTGCAAAAGTCGGGATTTATGAAATTAGTTGTGCAGGGCCAGGGTGTTTTCAAAATATATTGGTCAGACCAAGAGAATATAACAACAAGATTTAAAGAACACATTGCTCACTTCAAGTGTGGTAAATGTGAAAGGTCTCAGGTCGCCAAACATATATTTGAAACCAGCCACCCGTTAAACTAGAAAATGTTAAATTGTTAAAGAACGTTTTCCTAGACAATTCACTTGTTTGTTGTTGAGAACACCAGCCTTCGGGTGAGGAGAATATCCTCGATAGTGTTTAAAGCAACAATATAGTAAATTATAGGTTGGGAAGGTTCACTTCAGCCTAAGTGGTGAGGAGAATATCCTCTGAAGTGTTCCAGAAGAACAGCTAATTATTATTATTGTTTTTTTTTTATTTTTTAAGAGGTTTCCTACTGATGATGACCACATAGTGGTCGAAATACGTATCTAGTATTTTAAATATTTTTGTGGTTAAGAGTTTTTATTTAATTTTATTTAAATCGTGCCACAGTGTTCCTATAGATTATTAACAATATAAAGGTTTGCATATTTCGTAAGTGAAATAAATTCGAATTTGTCAGAAATGACGATATGCAGTAAACTGTCGATAGTGTAGATTAGGCATGATTTCATACTTAATTATGCCAATCCATGTGTATTTACAAGATTGTAATTGATTCATACACAATAAGAACAGTTGTCAAAGACAAAGGAATCAATTACATACGGCAGATCTTCTATACATTTACAAATAAATGCCAATAAATTATAGATTCCAGGCACAACATGATGACCTACTTATTTAAGACACCTGGCCTTTACATTATTTAGTATAGCCTTAGAACTATGGGTCAGAAATAATGATTAGCTTAATGTCGTCGTAATATACCATAATCCCCTTCAAGTTTATTCATTCATTTATGTCCATACATTGATTTTCTTAGTTATATCTATATAGCATCAGACTTTATTTTTATTGGTAATCACTAATCACTTCAAAATTAATTCTGATTTGGTATTGAAAAATTATATTCCTTTAAAAACACAAAAATCAAATTTCCTTAATTTTTTATTTCTTAAAAAAAGCTCACGAAAGCATAGCATTTTCAATAGAAAACATATAAAAAGTTTACGCCTACCTTTCAACACATTCCATAAGCGATATGGTAATTAGTTTCTATTCGTTTAGTGTAATGCACAGTATCAATATATCTGCTACAGATGGCACGTTCAATATACAATCAAACCTCAATTAATGTTACATTTGATAACAATACACAATATCATGAATTCCGCAATTTCAACATAAAAAATATTCAAATCTAATGTCAAGGTCACATCTGATTGGCAACTCGTTTCATATTCCTGTGGGATTGTGTATGCATGTTTATTACAAAAGTTTTGAACATCATTCAAAGGGGTGTGTTTCGGTGTCATGCATTGCTATAAAAACAACATTGTTTGGGTGATGCATTTAAGTAACTGACAGGTTATTTGCTAGCACTATAATTACAAATACATATAGGTAACTATTAAATGAAAGATAAAAATGCAGAAACCCAATTCTTACTTTATTATTTAAAATGTGATTTCACTTTATATATATAAGTTGACTGTAAATTTATTGTTCAAGGAAAGCTTTCCGGTTTCTTTATAAAAGAAAATATTGCTGTTCTCCTATAGCACTTTTACTTCTAAAAATAAAGTTTCATTTGACAAAGTAATTTTGCAGAATTTATTCTACTGATTAATCAAGGTATGATCAATCTGTGAGCATAAACGAAATATTAACTACGTTTATTTAACATCCTTTATTTTGTACAAATATTTCCTTAAAATTTCTGTATGATAATAATATCTTAAGGAATATTAATGATTAATCGAGTTTCTAGCGCATTTCCTGAAATAATATAAACATTACTGTGTAACGCTTCAATTATACAATATATTTTTCTTATACAAAATTTCAATAAATCATGGTACCCTGTTCCTCATCTTATAATAAACCAACAAACTTTAGTACTTTAAACAAAATCCTTGCCATGTTTTATAGGTCAACTTTCAATTTTATCATTATCTTCATTTGTTTATTCATTCGAATATCTTGCTTGTTTTCCAACCTTATTATTAATTGGAGTAGAAAGATTTTCGAAATTGTAATAACGGCGATATTCATATCTCTATTCTTCGAATTGAATAAGCGAGGTGGATTACGTCTCGCTAAATTTCTGTGTAGCATCCAAGACAGTGGCGCATAGAATTTATTTTCGAATTTTAATGAACTACGTAAGAGTATTACAACTGAGTGCAATTAATAGAACTAATGGAACATATAACAATTAAGAATAAATATTACAACTAACATCTATGGATGAACTGTTCAAGCTTTAGTTATTGGAAGCTGTATTAAGTGTACGTACTGCAATTCAACTCTCAAGTATTTAAGAAATTCGATTGGAATGGAAAGCCAATTTTGTTAGTTTTGCTGTGTGTCCATAGTTTTTTTTTGTCAAATCCGTTCTACAATTCAAAATGTCGAGAACCAGTTTACACCATGGAAAACTACAAGTTAAAGGTTTCTGGTTTAGTATTTGTTTCAAAAATATTTGTTTTATGTCATCATACCGGTGCGTAAACCAGCTTATTTATAAATTTGTTTTATTTTAACAGCGCATTATTTTTTTGCATATGGCATTGCTTTTGGCTACAAAATTAAATAGATCATGTTGTCGAATTAATGAAATACTATATTAAATGTTGCTACGTTCCGTTTAGTACGAAATTTTTCTGCCTCCTTGATTTAAAAACCATTTCAATGTACCGGTTCGCTACACTTTCATTATTTCAAGTGTGTAATATCTCAGTTAGATAAACTCTGCTAGTCCTTTTATTTAATTTACCAGTTCGCATTTCATATTTTATACTTTCTGGTTTCCTATCTAGACATGTGTTTGATAGTTAAGAATTCTCGGAATGTTGCTATATATGAAATAAAATTGGAAATCACTCTTTGTATCATTGTTAATATATATTCAAGTGATAATAATATAAACCCAATCGGGCACTTACAAAATCTTTATGGTAAAAACGTGCTTCTTTTTTATGTGACTGGTAATTGAAGAGTGATGCTTCTTTAATAGAAACTTTAATGTTTTCAGCCCGGATTTTAACGCACATTTTGAATCAGATATTTTACTCTCACATTCTTAGGTGCTTTGAACTAATGCTTAATTGGTCGTACTACAGAAATTTCACATTGTCATTACCACACATTGTGTTAGGCCACCATCGTATGTGGATAAAGTTATGATGAGATAAGGACCTTGCAGTTACCAAACACATTCAAAAGTCTATGTGAACCAACAGGTATGATTGCTTCATATACTCACAGTACGAGAATTTGATGGTAGTAGGTAAATATATTTACTGTAAACCTTTCAGAAGAAGTTTTTAGAATAGGAAAGCATACGCCCACCCACGCATCCACACACATGCACAAGCAAGCACACGTGCACGTATGCACACATGTTGCTGTGCTTTTGAAAGCGCCCTCCATAGTGTTAATTACTGTGATGTTATATAGCTCGCTTCAACTACCTTCTGTAATTCCTGACTGAGCTCCAGGAAATACTGCACCACATCACAACAGACGCAGAAAACCAACACTAAATTTAAGAATCCCTTCCATCTGTCTCACTTAGTTGAACATTAAAAAAACTTTCCAGCTCTGATAGATTAGTGTATTTTTAATAGTCGTTTCTATGGTATCATTGGTTAAAAGCATAGACTCGGCCTCTAAGTCAGTATCAAGAAAAATTACGAATGATGCAACCTTCAGAACTCTTGTCGCTTTAACAGTCTGAGACTACTAATTAGTTCCATTTGCACATGCGTTATCTTGTTTTCAAGAATTGCTGTAATTTACCTCATTTTTATGACTTTTATCTCCTTAATTGGATGTACGGTTACATTTCTTCCTGTTCTATGCTATTACTGAATTTTTCTAAAAGTTCAACAAACGCATTTTCAAGTTGAAATGTACTTCCCGTGTTTCTTTGAATAACGACATATATTTTAAATGAACACATCTAAATATCAAGACAATTAAATATCATACACGTTCTTACAACTTTTGAGAACGCTTAATTTCCTTAATCGATACCAAATGAGTACGTTTTATATGAAGCTCTTGGAAAAATGTCTTTTATGACTGGAATATATCATTATTCTTATCTAGAAAACATTATTAAGCTATGTATTAAGAATGGAACTCTCTCAATCATGGGTTTATGCATTTATATTTAATACATAGAATATTAACAATTTGGGCAGCTTTCTCAACTATGCAATTACTTATTCATCACGCTGTAGGATTTTTTATAAATATTTAGATTTAAAGTGCTTAAATCTATTCTATTTCAATATAGCCTTAAAATCTGGCATTTCTTTTAAAAGATTGTAATAAGTTTAAAATGTGGTTTGGTTATCAGAATAATTTGTTTTCAAAAGATTATAATGTGTTATGTATGTGATTCTGAAAGATTATTTCTGGCCCACTTATATGTATACTGTATTTAATATAAACGTTAGTAAGTGGTTTCCTATGATTTTATACAAAAAGATGGGCAACTTTTCTTACACGTCCTGCATAAGTTCTTGGATCGTTGTACTTTCATGTTGTTTTAGAACATTTTACGACCTGTTTCACTACATAAGGTTAACGTGGATTTTCCATATTATAGATATAGCTTCGCTTATTGAAACAATAAGGTGTGAATAAGCAATAATTTCAATTTAGAAAGCAGTTGAAATTGTTCATGAATACTCAAATAAGCGTGAACACGGTAGGAAATGTAAAAATTTTGTTAAGTAGGAGCGGTAAATACTCAATGTAAGAACTGCCGTAGCAAAGTCCTTTTTTTTTGTTTTTTTTAACAATAACTCGTAATATTTCCAAAACAAATGTTCTGATAGCCAAATACCTCATTTAAATGCTATGTCAAAATAAAATAGATTGCAATACTTTAAGTTATAACTAAATGTACTAATAAACCTACAGGGTGATGAAAATCATTTAAACTGAGAAAGATATCGAAATTGTTAATGAAAATTTGCAAATGATCGGGAATACAGTAAGGAATCTACAATTTAATTACGTACAAATGAAAATGATTCTGTGCAAGGGCAGCACATAACAGATTGCCAAACTGGAAAAGTTTTGCCATAATTAAAAAACGATCGAGGAAAACCGGAACATAGCAACCAAACATCAAGAGGTAGAGGTACTGGCAAACAGTCAATGTGGAAAACCAAATTCTAAACACTCTGTATCAATTTTCCACTACTAGTACTAGAATACACCCAAGGTGTTTCATAATTTCTTCTACAAGCATAAGGAAAACTTTACGGGAACAATTGTACACGTATTATTATACATCTGTACAAGATTTACTACCACAAAATTTTGCCAAACGCACCAAATGTAAGTGGTGATGAATTTGGAAAATATAGCTGAACTACATAGTTAAAACACCAAAATGTTGTGAAAGAATTTGGATAAATCAACTCCAAGTATAACACAATTTTTAAAATTTGTTATGCAACATACAATACTGCTTAATATTTAATTATATTACTTGTTTCGAGTGCAAGCCTAAACAATACGTTCCATTTATTAGTCGACAACAGGGTACAAACTGTAGTACCAAAATCTTCAAAAACTAATTTAGGTTAAACTTTTATACTCAAAACTAATTGCTTTATACATGTTCATACAGAAAAGTCATAAAAGATTTTAATTACAAATATTTTCCCTATTAAATTCTAAATACTTACTTGTAACCTGCTAATATATTCATCAATGTGCTTTTACCAGCACCTGATGGTCCCATGATTGCAGTTAAATCACCAGGTCTAAATTTCCCACTAATTGATTTTAATATACATTTCGATTCTTTATTTAATGAACTAGATATTAGATAGGACATATCTAGAAATTCAATTTCTACGGGGGGCCTTTTTGGCACATGTGTTAATGATATCATTGGTCTTCTATTACTATTTGGACTGCCATTCCGCACTTTCTTTAATCCAGTTGCTTGAATAGGCATTGATATTGATGTAGCACCATTGCAAACGTTGCCTTGGGATCCGCTGAAAAAGAAGTACATATTATTTAAAGTGACAACAGCAAATAACTATGGTTCATTATTCAAAACAATTTGTGGTCATAACTAATACTGAGGTTAACTAACAAAAATCCAGACGAAAATTGTTGCTAGCATAGTTTTATGCAAATTTAACCAAACAAATAATTTCAAAGATTTGTTTGTTAAAAGATTTTCACTAAAGATCTACAATGTCATGTACTATACTTTAATTAAATGGTGTCACGGTGTTACAGTGTAACAGTTTAAATTTTTCTTTGAAAACAATATTATTGGTTAGGCAATGTATTCTACCTTATTCTGATAGATAGACAACCATACATACATACAGACCTCGTAGGAACGTGTTTGCTTAAACACAACATTTTTGAAACCATCTGTGCTTGGAAGGGTTATTATTTAGTTGCTTAGATACGCGAATTTTGTCTTCCTTTTTAATTTAAGCACTGCACGAAAATGGGTCTTCAGCTTATAAAGTTGAGCTGGGCCTGTAAAAGCATCAAGTACGTTGGTGCTCACAAGTAGTTTCTGTACGTCGCTAAAATGTGCAAAGCCGAAAGTGGGTAAGTTTAATTCGATTTTATTAATTTGAAATTGTTAAATCTGATGCCGGTTTTTCACTTCACAACTCAACTTAACTTATTTTAGTTATGGATTCACGAAAGTGGAATCTAGTTATGGATTCGCGTGACTGTAAATTATTGCGAGATGTACGCAATACTCCATTTCGAATGGACCTGCACCTTGCCGAAGTTCTAAATTACTAGAACAGGTGAAATGTCTTGCGTGTTCTAATGAGCTAAAGAGCCAAACTACAGGTTCAACCAAAGTAGTAGGGTCGTTAGTGAGGAACCAGACTAAGACAGGTTCCCGAAAGAGGGCAGCGGCTCTTTCAGTACTTAGATTGGCAGAGACCATAGGGATCGGTATGGCAGTCTAAGACACAATACCGCGATGTGGAAGGCAACGGGAAACCACCACATTATCTCCCAAGTACACAGCGTACTTAAATTGTACCAAACATGATGGCATTCTCTGGGGTAAAAGATTCTGGAGTTAAAATACTCCCCCATTCGGATCTCCGGGAGGGGACTACTTCGGAGGATGCGATCGGAAAGTTAAAAATAAGAGTCGGGAACATTCTGCTAGTCGGAGCGTGGAATGTTAGAAGTATGAAGCAAGTAGGTAAGCTAGAGAACCTATAAATCGAAATGAATAGGTTATGACTAGACATAGTAGGGATCAGCGAAGTTCAGTGGCCAGAGGCGGGGGATTTTTAGAGTGGAGACTTCAGGGTAATTCATACAGGAGCAGAGGAAAGAAATTTGGGTGTGGGGATAGTTATGCGGAAAACAATAGGATACTGTGTAGAAAATTACTTACAAAAGAACGAAAAAGTACTCATGGTTAGATTATAATCTAAACCGGTAAACACAGTAATAATACAAGTATACATGCCCACCTCTAGCTACAATGACGAAGAGGTAGAAGCCATCTACAAAGATATCGAAGACATATTAAAATACGTAAAAGAACATGAAAATTTAATAATTACGAGAAATTTTAATGCTGTGGTAGGTGAGGGTAGGAGAAGGAGCGGTAGTAGATTATTTGGTTTAGGCACGAGAAACGACAGGGGAAATAGGTTGGTAGAATTTTGCGACGAACAATTTAATCATCACAAACACATTATTTCAACATCATGCTAGAAGACGATATATGTGGAAGATGCCAGGAGATATAGAAAGATATCAAATAGATTACATTCTTGTTAGACAACGGTTTAGGAATCAAGTAAAAGACTGTAGAAGCTACCCAGAAGCAAATATAGATACTGACCACAACATCTTAATTATGAAGGCCGCACTTAAATTTAAGAATGTGAAAAAAAGAAATGAAAAAAGGCACTTGGACTTAGAGAAACTAAAAGATAAAGATGTTCAAGAAAGATTCAAAAAAAAGTCAAATGAATTGCTCAAAGATATCGGGAAAATATCTGATACTTATCTGATACTAAGGAAGTAGAAACAGAATGGAATAACATTAAATTCAGCCTAGACATGGCGGGCAGAGATATTCTGGGGTATACACAAAAAGAAAATAAGAAACCATGGATAACAAAGGATATCCTGAATTTAATAAAAGACGAAAATACAAAAATAAATCAGACGAAACAGGAAAACAGAGATACAAAGCCATAAAATGGGAAATTATTCGAAAAAGCAGGAAAGCTAAAGAACAATGGATTGATGAAAAGTGCAAAGAGGTACAAACGAAGATGGAAATAGGAAAGACAGACGAAGCATACAAATTAATTAGAATAAATTTTAGGAATATAAAACCGTATAGCAAAAATATAAGGGACACACAAGGAAACGTCATCATTGAAAACATAGAGAAAGTGGGTAGATGGCAAGAATATATAGGGAATTTAAATGCAGGAGAAGAACTAACTGCATTAGAACAGGAATCAGACATTGAAAATGATGACTTGGGATATCCTATACTTCGAGACGAGTTTGAATTAGCATTAAAGAGTCTGAAAAATGGTAAGGCGTCGGGTACAGATAAGGTGCAAGCAGAAACTCTAAAAGCCGCTGGACAAGCAGTAACAGAACGTCTCTTCCAACTTGTAAGCTATATGTATGAGACAGGCGAGATACCCAAAGATTTCAAACGGAGCATCATAGTAACTATACCAAAAAAAGAAAGGCGTGGATAGATGTGAAAATTTTCGAACAATAAGTTTGACAGCACACGTGTCAAAAATATTAACTAGAATTGTGCAAAGACGAATGGAAAAACGGGCGGAAGAAATACTAGAAGCCCAATTTGGGTTTAGGCGAAACAGGGGAACACGGAAGGCTATTTTAGCTCTGAGAGTGATAATGGAGAAAACAATAGAAAAGGGGGCAAGCATGTATATAGGGTTTGTAGATCTGGAAAAAGCATTCGACAATGTAAAATGGAGAAAAATTTTTGAAATACTCAAAAAGATTGGAATGAGTTATAGGGATAGACGAATAGTACATAGCTTATACAAAGAGCAAACAGTAGTAATAGAATTAGAGCAGGAACGTAGAGAAGTAAACATTAGGAAAGAGGTGAGACAGGGATGTGCCCTATCCCCACTGATTTTTAACTTGTACATAGAAGAGGCAATGAATACTGTCAAATGCAGGAAGACATTTGGAATTACTATGCAGGGACAAAAAATTGATATGCTTAGATGGTATAGCGGTATTAGCATCTAGCAAGGAAGTGTTAGAAGCTGCTCTTAATGAAATGGAAACGGTTCTAACAGAGAGATACGGTATGAAAATTAAGAAAACGAAAACTAAATTTCTAGTGTGCAAAAGTGGGGAAAATAAATCAAAAACAAGAATACAAGTATGAAACACGAACTTACAAGAGGTTAAGGATTTCTGCTACCTAGGAAGCCAAATAACGCAAGATGAGAAAAGCACAAAAGATATAAAACAAAGATTAGCACAAGGTCATGCTACATTTCACAAGAAAAAGCAACTACTGTTCTCAAAGACCACAATCATAGAAACAAGGAAAAGATTGCTTAAAACATATGTGTGGAGCACAGCACTGTACAGCTGTGACGCCTGGACAGTAGGAGAAGCGGACAAGAAAAAGGTAGAAGCCTTTGAAATGTGGTGCTACAGACGTATGATGAAGATATCATGGACAGACAAAGTTAAGAACGAAGAGGTACTAAAAATGGTAGGGGAAGAAAGAAATATGTGGAAAACGATAAAAAAGAGAAGAGATAGGATGATAGGCTGTTACGTGCCAATAAATTGGCACTAAACATTCCCTAGTTTTAGCTTTGATGTGCGGAAGTTTTCGCGCCTTAAACTTCAAAAGCCTCGGTGCGCGTATTACCGTCACGTCAAAAGTGGGTTGGGCGAATAATTTCGCGCCGACGCGTGAAAGGACAGAAAAGAGAAGTGTTTCCGTGAGACTCTGTAACGTGGCCGTATGCCTTTGAACATCGAGAAGGGCGGTCGTGTCGGGCCGTTTTGCCTTTGAACATCGAGAAGGGCGGTCGTGTCTGGTATCGTATCTTCATTTTTATTATGTAGATTTCCTTTTGCTTATCTTTGTTTGTCTTTACCTAATTAACCTATTCCTTATCGTTCCGCTACATATAGGAATCGGATACGACCCTGGAGTAATCCACGACCCTAGAACGAGTCGGATGTCCATGCTCCGCTAACAGCTAACCGGAGCAGTCACCATCTTTAACTATCTAAAAGGGGGCTCTAGCCATTTGGAAGGCGTACCCTCCGTTAATTGCCTTAAAAGGGCCATCAGTAGCCCTGATAGACGTCAATAGAAGCCAACTTTAACTCAACCCCGCAGGACGTCGGATTTCTTATGTAAGTACTCTAATTGCTTAATTTGTTCGCTAATTTAATTTATATTTTTCCGCAAATGGCGTATTTAATTTGTTAATGGTGACGTCATTGACAGATGGGCGCGCCAAAATCTGTACAAAGATTAGCGTTACCAACCGTCCGTGGCGTCGCTTTTTCCGCGCTTGCGCGATTGCTATTATAAACCTTTAAATTGTGCAATTATGATTTTAAACTGTAAGAATATTCCACGTTGGGCGCCAAATTCTTACGGTTTAAAATCATAATTGACAATTAAAGGTTTAATACAATCGCGCAACGCGAACGACCGACGGTTGGTAACGCTAATCTTTGCGCGCCCATCTGTCAATGACGTCACCATTAACAAATTAAATACGCCATTTGCGGAAAAATATAAATTAAATTAGCGAACAAATTAATTAGAGTACTTACATAAGAAATCCGACGTCCTGCGGGGTTGAGTTAAAGTTGGCTTTATTGACGTCCATCAGGGCTACTGATGGCCCTTAGGCAATTAACGGAGGGTACGCCTTCAAATGGCTAGAGCCCCTTTAGATAGTTAAAGATGGTGACTGCTCCGGTTAGCTGTTAGCGGGCATGGACATCCGACTCGTTCTAGGGTCGTGGATTACTCCAGGGTCGTATCCGATTCTATATGGCGGAACGATAAGGAATAGGTTAATTAGGTATTGACAAACAAAGATAAGCAAAGGAAATCTACTAATAAAAATGAAGATACGATACCAGACACGACGCCTTCTCGATGTTCAAAGGCAAACGGCCCGACACGAGCCCTTCTCGATGTTCAAAGGCAAACGGCCACGTTACAGAGTCTCATGGAAACACTTTTCTGTCCTTTCACGCGTCGGCGCGATGAACAGAGGAATAGGCGGAATATTTAGAATTGCGGAGACTAGGAAAAAGAAAGAAGTAGGCAGACCTAGGTTAGACTACTGCACACAGAATAGTGAAAAGATGTAGAGCTGTAGGGGTTTCAGGGAGACTAGTTAGCTACGCCCAGATAGTAGAAATAGCATATGGAAGTCAGAAAAAATAGGAGACGCATCCAACCAATCCCAAGATGGATAAAATAATGACGAAAAAATAACTGTGCTTAAACATGATGATTATTATAAGTAACTACAAGAATTGGTTGGGCAATATTCTCGAATAATGTTAAATGTGTGAAAGGATTTACTGGAAAACCATTACTTCGGCAAATGTCTAAGTGTTGGGGGATCTTGGTACCCACAGATTGCTAACCCCCTTCACTGAATCTAGGTGAAATAGGGCATAAAATTAGAAAACAATAGAAGAGGAACGAGCTGTATACACATGCTGTGTGAAAATTTTAGGGAACTACTTAATTTGATAACAGATCCAAATATTTTGCTGGATACTGAACAAGAAATTAGTAATATGTTATATAATCCAATTTAAAAATGTAAATTTGAATAAAATACTGAGAATAATGTTTTCTTTTTTATTATAAAAAAAAGATTTTACAATCTATGTCTGTTAATAGAGTCCTCTTGCCATGGCACTTGTGCAATTTTAGAAATAAAATAAGCTTTATATTCTTCTCTCACTAGCCTTGCCACACATGAAGATTTGTTTCCAAATTTATTTTGCGCCTTTTGTAAATTGCATGATATTTTGTCTAACTTTTCAAGGTAATATTTTTTTTAACAGAACATAAGTAATTATGTAATATAACACAAGTCAATGTGATTTTTTCAACTTTGTTTGGCGTTAAATGCATGCAGTTCATTAACACTCTAAATCGGTTTGCTAATATGCCAAAGCTGCTCTCAACTACTCTACGAGCTCTTGATAATCTGTAGTTGAATATTTTTTGGTCATGGTTAAGACCTCGTTGAGGAAAGGGTTTTAGTAAATTAGGCAACAAAGGAAAAGCATCGTCTGCAATTACTGCATATGGTACGTTTTGTTGGCGACCTGGTAAGCATTTTTCTTTGGGATAATTTAAAGCATTTGTTTTTAAAACTTTTGAAAAATTGCTGGCACTAAAAACACCTCCGTCACTAATTCTTCCATTAACACCAACATCAACGAATATAAATTTGTAATTAGCATCTGGTAACCCTACCAAAACAATACTGTGTGTATGCCTTAATAAGGCGGCTCCGTGACGTAGTGGTATGTGTGTGACTACTACGCCCTAGGTCCCGGGTTCGAATCCCGACACGGTCCGCTTGAAAAATGTTAGGCGAGCATTTTTCGCAAAAATACACCCTCGTTCGGATGAGAGGTAAAATGGAGGTCCCGTGTGTGAGTGTTGTCACGCACATTAAAGATCCCTACCTTGCTTGGAACAGCAAGGATTCGGCAAAATTCAAAATTTTCCAGGTAAAAAAAACTCGCTTCCTGGCCAATGTAGTACCTTCGGGTGGAGCATTGGAAAATTACATGTAATGTATGCCTTAATAGTTGTAAAAATATGAACCATCAGATATCGGTGGTCTAAATGTTATATGTCGACCATCTAAAGCACCCAAATATTGTGGAAATTGCCAAATGTCCTTATAATCAACTGCTACTTTTTCCCACTCTGCAACTGTAGTAGGTACCTATAACATTTTTGTAATGAACCTTCAATAACCAGGCACATTATACTGCGCATTTTAATGAAAACTACCAACCTCCAAATAGCTTTCGATACACTGACTTTTATATAATCTGGAGTCTTGGTCAGAAGATCTTGGATTCAATATCAATCTACAAAAAGAACGACATTTGAGAAATTTCATTCGTAAACATGAAATAACCCCACTTCCATAGATTTACCCTCTTCTTCAATATAAGTGAGCCGAATTTGCACAAATGAAATAGTAGGAAAGGTTGTGCTCTAGGGGCAAAACGGGAACTAATATTTTCATAAATTCTTAATTTTGAGATGACAAAAAGAACGGAATTTCTATATATCTACTGATATCTCGGGTAAAAGGAACACCTATAAAGTTTATACATTTGAATTCCATCATGGGCGTAACCAGGGTAATAATATTAGTCGGGTAAGATGCGGGGACCCAAAAAATTGAGGTTGCGGTTTTATAAATACAGGGTTTGAAATTATACCAAACTTGTGTTTGGCAAAATATGCTTCTATAATAACTATTTTAAACGTTTTTGCATATTTTATAAAAATCAATATATCAAAAGCTATTTATATATAAAGTGAGTAGTTTTCGTTGAAACGCAGTACATAATTAGTAGTAATTATTACTTTAAGGTAATTTGGTCCCAAAGCATCACAAACCAACGGTACAAATAACGAAATTGTACTTTCACGAATTATACAACTATACACCAAGGATAGAAAGGACTCTCCTGTAGCCAAAAAGCGAAGTGTAGCTTCTAATCTGCAATAAATTATCAATCTTATATTATATTTGCACATGTATTTTGAAACAGACTACTTACTTACTGCGTACAGAAATTGCATCTCTCATAAATGTATCATTCTTTTTAAGGTGATTTTCAAGGAGTCTTAATAAATAATCTACTTCCTCTGCACATAGTCGAAGAAAGTTCTTATAACTATCAGGATCTTCAACTTTTAACTCTACATTTAACACTGTTAAAATTTCTTTTCCTTCGCCACGTCTTAGTAGCCAAGGACAGCACCACCATTTTCTTGTCTTGTCTTTTTTTAGGCTTTTCAGCAATTTTGTACAAACAAATTGCCGCATTCGCTAACAACAAATCTTCACCATCCATTTTCAAATACCAGGATATTTTTGTTAAATTTATTACTAAATTTAGGACAAGTGTAATATTACCGGATTCCATCCATGATTCACTACTAAATTTAGTTCTAAATAGTTGTGTTTACACATGAATAAATTTATTTGTAAATTTAGAAACAAATTTAGTACTAAATTTAGATAGAAATTGAGTATTGTGTAAAATGGCTCTTAGAATGCCATACCGACCCCCTAAGGTCTTCCTTAGTCTGGTTATTCACTAAAGACCCCACTGATTTGATTAAACCTATAGTTCAAACCTTTCGTCCATGTAACATTCAAGCCACTCTACACATTCTAGTATTGTAGAACTTTTTCAAGGGGCAAGTTCGTTCAAAACGGGTTAATATATCTATACCCAATTAATTAGTTTTGCTAAAAAAAATTAAAAATATTGTTTTATCGAATGGTTATAGTATTTTAGTTTTAATTTGACTTGTAGGTCAGACTGGTAAACACAATGTAGCTTTGTGCACGATTTTTAATATACGTCAACATCAAGGGAGTCTAATGGTTTTATTATTAGAAAATTAATAATTTATTTCTAAAGTTTATAATAACTTAACGAACTCTATGCATAACGGGTCAGTTAAGCATTGGACCCATAGCTGTACAGTGGCTTTTAAATTTAAAGTATACTGTTAGTGTAGTTCATTAGACATTCTCGTAGAAAGTTGTTTATACCAACAACAAGTATGGTATATAGAAGACTCTACTACTCTAAGCAATACTATTGCTTTATGTAACTTTAGCACAGTAATATAAAACGCTTAACAATTTGTAGAGACGGTACTTTATCTAATGAACTGCAATAACACAAATAGCTGTGTAGATAAATACTCTTAATAACATAATGTGGGTTGTGTAATCGTGCTCTCTATATGAAGTGGAATATTTTTTATTTAAAAATTTATAGTAATATATTGAGCAATTTGCGCGTATTAAAAAATAAAAATACTTGTTGACATATAGACACAGTTCAATAGTTAAAAATAATAAATACATCAGTACCTGTATGTATTTAAATATTTGTAATGGCGTTTTTTAGGTAGATAAGATTGCAATTAGTCAATAGATTACCAAGATTATTTCACAACGAATCTGCTTGGACACTCATGTATTCAAAAAAAAATTTCTAAAAACCGTAACATGTTAAATTGATGCTAGTTAACTGAATTAATTTTACTCTACCAAAAGAGACATAACGGTAAATAATGCACTAGCTAACTTTCGGTGGTAGGTGTGGGTTCTATAAAAGTAAATGCAAATATTTTTAGAGGTATACACATTTCAACACTTTCACTTACACCTACCTGGAGAGGTCTTTGAACTTTCTGTCTAATAAAGCCATTGGGCATTGACCCACCAGAACACAGTCTCACTAGAATATGTGTGTTCCAAGAGACGATTTAAATGTTTTTTCTGCAATGCAGGTTGATGGGGCCTTGTTTACATTTTTTCTCAACTACTAAATTAAAATAAACACAAATACTAAAATAACTCCAAATCGTTCATGTTGCGGTATATCGTGCGGACAAGGAAGAGAGTAATGAAAGTAATGCAAGTAGTCTGCACCGATTATCACAACAAAGAAAACGGAAAAGAAAAGAATGCTGTACTAAGTAACCAGTCGTGGGATGAGGGGGAGCAAAAGGAAAAAAAACCTCCAAGACCAATTTGCCTCGCTGAAATAGAAGAAATTAATGGTTAGTAAATAATAGGAAAATCAAATAAATAAAGACAGAATGTTTGACTGTTAAAACACTATAAATCAATCCAATAGGATAAGTATCAAAAATACTAAGAAAACTAAAAACAACATAAATAAAGACACAGTAATCGTGTTCTTTATTAAACAAAACAAATCAATTCAAAATAACTAAATTACTGTAATGCACACACATTTAGGGACGCAAAAAATATTCAATTTGTAACAAATCAAAACAGAAATCTACAGTACAAATCATTACCCTGCAGGACACTTGCAATATATTTAAATATTTTTGTATTTATTATGAAACCTCCATAAAACATTTATCTTTATGATTGAAATAAAACAATTTATAGAAATTTCATGTTAATAATAATTAAATTAGATTGACGTAATTGTAAAGGCGGTACTAAATCACTAAACAAGAGTTATAAAAGCACATTATGTACTGATTCATTGCTAAGATAACTACACATAAACATTTTAATTTTACCCCTTTTGCGGATAGATTTTTATAAAAGAAATTAAATAGGAAAAAAATCCTAACAATAATAAGCAAGTACATTTACCTTTTTGGTGATACTTTTAAATCTATCCACAAAACCTCATAAGTTATATCTAATTACTAAGAATAGAAATGTGTGCAGTTTATGTAAACACCAAGCTCCTCTAAAGATACACAAGCAGGCCCCATAATACCATTATTACACATCACATGCAATTCTGGTTCTGGCACATATTATAATTAAATAACAAACACTTGAATTTACATGTGTACAAAATCGTATGTATCGAATATTGAGGTATACAAAGAACCGTGTATGGACACATGGACAAAACTTTATATTAATCCACCTAATATACACATTGGTGATTCACTGTTATAAATAACTAGTAGGATTTATGCAGTTAGTAACAAAGACAACAATTTAATATTACGATTCATAACAGAACTAAAAACTGGCATTTTGTATAATGTATTAGTTTTCTAATAGTAATCAATAGTTAACAGGATCCATATGTATTAACAAGCCAAGGAAAATCTTGATTGCTGTAGAATCCATGTCTTTCTATTTTGAAAATCGCAATGACTTTGGTAAATGTGTTTGGTTTGCTATTTCTTGACATGCATATAAATTGTATTAGTAACAAGATGATCATGAAAGACATAAGAATAAAATATTTTGATGGTTTTCAATAGTTAAGTTTTGAAAATCAAACTGCATACGTGGATTTTCTTCAAAATCAAATTGGGGCAAACCTTACTCCGTTTGACAACACTTCATAATAACTTCCTTCACTGCTTGTTATGAGAATTGCCATATTTGGTTGTTTTGCTATTGACAAGGAAGTTCATTTTCAGCGGCGTTACTCATTGCACATCGTTTATTTTCTAAAGAACGTTTCATCTATATCCAAAAATCTTGTACTGCATTGTCCCACTCAGAATCGAACATCAACATCAGTAAGTTTACATTTGTGTCATTTTTACTACCTTATTGAAGCGACTTTGATAATAAAGCGATGAGTGTGCTCAAAGTATGTAAAAAAAGGTACTGCGAGATAACTCGTAATTAACATATGCAATAAAAATTCCTTCGCAAATGCAAATTACAAGATAACTCCTAGTATTTTTCGAATAATTTTTAATAAAAGTTTTTCCCCATGTACTATACTTATTGTAAAAAGTTATATTTTACTTTTATCATATATAGAAATGAATTTCGTAGGTTGGCGGCCTGAGTAGAACCCCATAAATTGGACATGGCAGTTAGTGTTAAAACATTAAAAAAATGTTTACTTTGCATTGTTTTGTTATAATTTTTCTTGTAATTCCAACACCTCCCTAGTGCTAGTCAAGTTCATATAATAATGAAAGTATATCTATTGCATCTTGTATATGTATGGGGTACCTGATCAGAACATTTAGAATGAATGCGAACATTATAGGAAAAATAATGTTTAACCTTAGACCACAATTATTTTAATAAGAAAATGACAATTTAAGCAAATAGTGATCAAAACACTATAATAAATGACCTGTACTTGATCTAAATTCTTTTTAAAGTTTAATAAATGAAACACGGGTTTATTACAAACTAATAGTTCTAAAGTACAATCCTGCATGTTCTGGATAAACAAAAATACTAAATCAGTTGCAGTGAATCACACTTTAGTTTAAAAAACAAAAAAGAAGATAAAGGATGGGTGATCTGGAAAGGGACTTTGAACTTTTACATGGAAACAGCTTACACTATTATTAATTCTAAAATATTTCCTTGTTAGTCATCAAACAAGGAAATCATTTATTGTCATTAAAAATATACTACATTATTAACAATAGTTTTCATCATGTCATATTAAATAAACTTGAAGTAAACGTTTTGCTTATTTTCACAAAAGATATCAGAACAGGAGGATATTACTACTTCTGAACGTGCAGGCAAACATTCCCAATTACTGCACATACAAAAGTAGTGGTTGCATGGAAAGTTACTTCTAGACGAGCAGACTCAATTACTCTATTAAGCTAAAAATTGTAGGTAGCATAAGCGCTTAAAACATGAGTGAAAATGCAAGCTGATGGTTGTTATAGTTACACTTGGTCAAAAGTTACGATTTACGTTTTGGTGCATTCAATGCTATTTTCCATATAGAGGGAAGTTGGTAATCTTAGCTTTATCTCTGTTAATGTTGTTACGACTCTTACTGATTTCCAAAGTTGCTCTGATTTTTCTATTGTAGAGAAGAATATTTTGCTATCAATTCTGTTTGGTCAAACTTAGTAGTATGACATGTTTCGTATTGTGTTCAGCTACTGTTGAACGACTGTATTAACTAGTCCTGAGATATCGCTTATATTCATTTGCTCTGCTCTGTACCTATCTCCTATTTCCGCAATTTATACCATACAACAACTGCAAGGTATGGTATATACACCTGAGGTCTTTAGGATATGGTAGGATTTGTGTGATTTTAGTGAATAGCTTGTAAGTGGTTTTGATGTTGTTTGGTGGAATTTTTTCAAGGGGGTTGACTATCTATACAGGGTGGCATTAGTTTTATGTCATTAATTTAAAGGAGATGTACAGACCAAAAAGACAAAAATTGTTAATCAACCCGTGGCCTAAAGCTACAAACCGACACATAAAAAAGTATCAAAAATATTTTAAAACCACTGTAATGTTGACTAGGTCACGAATGAAACACACACTAACATCATCCTTTAAAGTCGACCAACCAAGTTATGATATTCTGTAAACACAAATTAGTAAAATAGAGTGCATTTTAGCTGCCAAACAAAATAACTCGATGCACTTTAGCTGCTACTAAAATAAGTTTAAAATTTTTTCTAACATTCGGATGTTTAGATGGTAAATCACAACAAAAAATAATATTGCATGATACTGTTTTGATCAACTGTATTAGGTTTCTGACACCGTAGTCTTGGATTTGTTGCAATTCAGCTTTTATGCAGCAACAGATAACCTACTTTAAGTTGATTGTAATTTTTCATTGAAATAGTTCGTAACAGGGGTTAGATGATTTGTGTGTTTCAACTGTTTGATTTTGTTACTTGTGTTCCACACCTGCTTAGGAAATACACTTAAACGCAGTGTTGGGACTTAATGGTACTTAATTGTGGGCAATTAGAGATATTTTGTTGCATAGTAGCTTAGTAAATTGTGGTTTGAAAATACGATGGCCGAGAATTAAACCAACGACAAACTTGCAGAACAATGGTCATTTTGAACACTTATCGTGAAATCATTTCATTTTGTATATGTGATGTGATTCAGGATAACACTAGCATATGTGAGTTATGTCTTAAAAACATGTAACAAAACAGAAGTCTTAAAACTTTTACTTAAGTTGTTTCAGGTCGGGCACTTAAAAATCGATCCAAGAGTAAAATGTCTTATACTTTTTTTTGTTTAGCCAATCAATCTCCATCACTTCCCCAATTTAATGATAGGAAATTTCGATAATGTTATTTGCGTAATTTCTAATGTTCTCGAAAGGTTGAAATGTATATAAATTGCCGACATATATATTGGAAATCGATTCTGATTAAAGCTTCGATTACAATATGTTCTAGCTTGCAGCTTTGAAAGATGTGATATAAATTACTATTGATATAAATTATTGTAGTGATAATATAAACTAATAATCAGTGGTTGGCATAGTGCTTCACTAGTAATTTAAAAGATAGCATAGTAGTGTTAAGAAGATAATCTTGAACTGTTAGCAATTAGCTGAAAATAAAGCATTCAGAGAGCTTTTAGCTAATTCCATTGTAACTACGAGTTGTTGAAAAGCTTGTATAATCGGTTTGAAAATAAAGAACTGTTGTTATTGCAAATATAGTTTTTGTTAAACTGGCATCAAGTAGTGAAATTAAAGGCTTCTAAACGATTTTTATTTGCATGCTTGTCACTTGTAGTAAAAAAAAAAAGGGGGGGGAAATGCACAGCAAAATTCTTTCTTTCTTAAAGAAGTTCAAGTCAAGCGTTGCAGAGAGCTTGATTGAAGATTCTGTAAAACTACAGGAAAGTCTTACAAAAAAGTGAACCAGACCACTGCAAATTTACAGGAAAATGCTGAGAAACAGGATCAAAATGCCAGAAGTCTGGTAGCGAAATTACAAGAATACGTACAGAAACAAGATCAAAACTCTGCAAGCTTTGGTAGTTCTATTGAAAGTAAGACGAGGTTTACAGAAAAATTACAGGAAAATGCAGTTAACATCGCTGAAAAACGAAACGAGGCCACCATAAATCTACACAAAAACTAATCGGTTGAACGAGGAGTTTATACAGGAAGCTACTAAAACAGCGGAAAAACTAGATCAGAATGCAAGTAGTTCCGCAGAAATTAATAGAAGATTACACACAATTGAGAGAAGAATTTGTACACCAAATTTTCAGACGGCTCACAGAAACTGGAAGTATAGTTCGTGGACACCTCGCAAGAACTACAAGCAAAGTTGTTAAAGAATTAGTGTAAAATGGAAGAAGAGATACCGAGGAAGAAAGAAGGGATTATTTTCTTAACAGTGCAATTGCCAGTGCCCTCAGTGTCCGTAACACAACACGTCCCAGAATTGAAGAATGTCAGCGAATGCAAACAGACGTCAAGGTTCAAAGTAAAGCCACCCACATTTGATGGAAAATCACTTTGGCATACATATTTCAAGAAATCCAAAGCCGTCGCGAAAGCTAACGGCTGGAACGATGACGAAAGGACAACCACATTGATTGTCGCGTTACAAGGTAAGGCCTTGAATATTTTGCAGACCATACCAGACCGTGAACAAAGAAGCTACAAAGCTTTAACGCCAAAACTGGAAATGAGATACAGCGACTCTCACCCGCAACAAGGGTACCACACCTAACTGAAGAACCATTATCAAAAGGTTAATGAAAATTTGCAAGAGTTTGAAGCAGATATCGTTCGCTTGGCGAGACTAGCTTTGTTGACGGGATAAACACAGAAAAGTTCCAACATGCACTTGTTGCGCCTTTTTCTAATAAGGCTTCACTCTTTCACTTTACTATTTAAGTTCATGGAATTTTTAAACGCCGCATGGGAAAATCCTCCATTATGTTTAATTTAACCTTCACGTGAAAATCCCACGAGGACATTCGCCTACGATTTGTGGTGTAAAAAACCGTAAATGTTCCGTTTCACATGCCTTAAAGGTGCGGCTGCGTCTATCAGTTTTAGCGTAAGAACATTAAAAATCTTGGAGAGGATGATAGTTGGTTGGAACTAAGCATCGAGAAAAACAGCACTTTTACTGCAGAGTTCGGAGAGTCGGCAAAGTGATCCGCCTTCCTTTGCTATCTATCCCGTTATAGAAATAAAAAATACCGGCACATCGTCGACAAGGATCACCGCCAACCAAACAACGAACACCTGAACAACAGAGGCTGGACGAACCGGAATGGGGATTCCCCCAGTAAGTTTTTGTAGGATTAGTTTGTGAACCTAAACTGGGACGTCATTTATATAATACAACTTAAAGTTAACGGCGCGAACGGGTTTTATCGTAAATAATTTATAATTTATTTTATTGCAATATATGTACGAAGAAAGCTATATCACAATACGACTGATTTGATCAAGTACCCTAGATGATATGCTAGCTCATGCTTTAGAATTAGGGGCAAAGCAATCTTCGCATCGTGGTAGAGGCAATGTAAGATGCTCCATAGTGGAGCAGGACCAAAAAAGCATAGATGAAGTAATTCGACGGGTACTTTGTGAACACCAAATAAAAAAGAAGGGACCGAGATGCTGGAATTGCGATGAGTTTGTGCATATACAGTACAAATGTAAACAACCGAAGAAGAAAGCAGAGAAGCCGTATACTAAAAGAGGTCGACAGGAAGGGGAGATAGTCGATCTGCACAAATTCTGTCCCACAGGCCATCGTCCGCATATGATCTAAACATGCCGAGAGCGTTTAATAGATAACTTCTTGCATGGGCTATCGTGGAAAACATATCTTGTATATTTGGATGATGTGATCGTGATTGGGAAGTCTTTCGGAGAACACTTCGGAAATTTAGAAGGTGTTTCGAAGACTCGAAGAAGCTGAGTTCAAAGTAGTGTCACCTACTAGGCGAAGAGATAAAATACCTAGGGCACGTAATTTCACGCAATGGAGTCAGGCCAGACCCGAAAAATGTTAATGCGATACAAGGATGGTCGATGACAAAAGACGAACATCAGTTACGCAACTTCCTGGGGAGAAGCATATTAACCGGTTAGCACCCTACGATAGTGATGACGCCGATAATTTAGAAGAATGGCAAGCAATGAGACAAACAAACAAGTACGGTCGGGAGATTGAACAAAGGTGTGGACCGAGCTATGATCAGTTCAAGTCTTGGTACAGCGGTACTGTCAAAGCTAGATTTGAGGTCACGAAAAAAATTCAAGATGATCTATTCCATGTGCCATCGAAATACTCCCTGATATAAGGCTAAAAGACTAACATAGGGGCATCTACTACTTGATGACTAAGCAACAGCCTTTTGGTGAATCGGACCACCAGAATCTGTGGAAGGCGTTAGTGGACTTAAAAAGGATCAGATGATCGAATTTGAAGACGAGAAGTTGACCATATCCAAGATCAGTTGTAGGCTCGAGTTGTGTTAGACTGGAGGGTGGTACGAAATATGCTAGAGGTACTGTTCCAGAAACGTGGGGTACATATTCGGTGTTTGGTTATAATCCAAACGGAACAGTGCCTGTCATGAAGTGTTAATTGCTACTTCTATCAACACAAAAACTGCAAAAATGGTTTTGACTGCCCTTACCGCGACAGGAATTTTCAACGTCCAGGTCAGAGTGTTCTGGGATATAACAGTTCTAAGAGGGCAGTGTAACGTCGATAGATCTACCTCTGACCAAAATAATTACACTGAAACGTAAACGAAGTGTTTGTACACAAAAGATGACTGATAGGCTCTGCAGAGCAACTTCTTTCAGATGAACTTGATTAACGGGTACAAGGATTTTACATTTAAGAGTTATTTAGATTACAATAGAAAATTTGGAGAAAGTTATTTGCATAATTTTTGGTATGCTGCTCTCAAATGATTGAAATGAATATAAATTGAAGCTTTGATTACAATATGTTCTAGATTAAAATTTTGAAAAATGTGATATAAATTACTATTGAAATACATTTTTGTAGTGATAATATAAACTAATAATTTGTGCTTGGATAGTTAATTAGAGTGCTTCAATAGTAATTCAGAAGATAGCATCGTAGTGTTAAGAAGATAATATTGATACTGTTAGTGATTAGCTGAAAATAAAGCATTGGGAGAGCTTATAGCAAATTCCATTGTAACTGCGAGTTGTTGAAAAGGTTTGTATAATCAGTTTGAAAATAAAGAAGTTGTTATAGCAAAGAGTTTTCGCTACAATAGTACATAAGTTTTAATCTAGTAGTACGAAAAACCATGTGTAACTTTTTTCAATGTAAACAATGCATTAATAAGATTGATTGGATTAGTTTATTACCACAGGGGATGTTGAGTTATAGATTATAAGAACAATTAATAATTTATTTAAGCAACAAAAGGCTGCGACTACAACAAATAATGAAACAATTTGAAATAAAAGGCGACATGTTTTCTTCATCTGCAATACTAAACTTGTTCAAAGAGGAACCTACAAACAAAATTAAAAGCAATTCTAAAGTAGGATTACGATACAGTGAAGAACAATTCATACGGTTACATATGGAATGACAGCATTATTAACAGAAAAAAGTGATTTATAAAGACAATAAATATAGTGAATGCATTACTTATTACGGGTTACCAAATAAAGATTAATAAAAACAAAACCAAAATAATGAATTGCACGTACCATGAAAAAAAAGTTAGAATAGATAATGATACTATATAAGGTGTAAAATAATTCTATCAACGTGAAAGCAAAATTAAGAAAGATAATCCTACAAGAAAAATCTAAAAGTAGAACAATTAGGCAAAAAGTCTTTGAAAAAAAATAAGCACTACTTAAGTGGAATACATATACATGAATTATAAAACAATAACTGCAAACTTTCACCACACGATTAGCTCTATACAGCTGTGATATCAGGACTGTAAGAACTAAAGTATATTAAAAATGCTTGAAACATGCTTAAACTGGCAAAGTAAATGGGCACGGCAACAAGTGAAGTAAGTAGTTTTAAAACTAATACAAGTAGATAGGGCGATATGAAAACTATATAATCAAGGAGCGATAGATAAACAGAACATATTTTTTGGGACAGTGGATTGCTACAAATAAAAATCAAAGGTACAGCACAAGGAAAAAGATGCTTATTCCATCAGACTAAAATATGCCAATCAAATACCACATGACATGAATAAGAGTAGGGTGGAAGTAAAAACATTAGTTCAAAGTTAGAAGAGGTGGAGAGCTGGTACCAATTATGTCTAGAATATAGTTTACACACACAGTCTCGAGCTGTAACAAAGCAATAACAAGATTGATGATGAAATTATGATAATGAAATAATTGCAACTCCTCACATGCTGAGTAATTTAATAGGAAAAATTCCATCTGAATTTTGACAGAGTACCATCTACCAAACTATTTTTACCGTCCTTGTTTAGTCACAATGTGTAAAATAAAACCGTCCACTTATGTAAGTCCCTCGTTCCAACCTAATTTTCTATTGTGATAACGTCTAATACGTATTTTGATAATTCTTCTTTGAAAGTGTTTACATGTTCACTATATTGAATTTTTTTTTACATACTCTTTAAAAATGTATTTGTATAGACTAAGTTCCTTCATGTTATGTATTTCTGGTATATTTTTAAATATTCAAATCAAACACACATTTCAAGTTACTACTAAAGTAAACGTTAATATTACGTACAATGAGCAGGTTTTTGTGGATCTTACAGCTGGATACGAATTAAGTATTTATGACAGGATATTTGAATAGTTTGAGTAAAGTATTTCACCAAAACAATATTTACCTTAATACCAGTTCCATTTACTGTAACCTAGCAAATTCCATTTTCTAAGAGAGAAGAATCGTTCAAGACTTTGTACAACGAAAAAATTACTAACAATATGGAAGAGCTATTATAGCAGGAAGAATAGCCCTTATTTTCTTGTTTCAGTGGAGGGAGGGAAAATATTCATGATAACTTCGAAAACCTTGCAATTTAAAATTCAACAATGAATAACAGAGAAGTTGATAAGAACTGGTCCAATAATTTTCACGACAACAAAGCATATAAGAATTTAACTGTTTTCCAGAATATTTTCAGTTATTTTTAGTGATATCGGGACATTTTCAAATGAAATTAGACTTAACGCAAAAATACAAAAAATATAAAAACACAAGTATTCTGTCATTGGTTGGGTTCTACCATTAATTCAATGCGTGAATTCTACATTGAAATCGGTATCTTTAAATTTACGCAAGAAGGCAATATTATGCCTCCATGCAAGATCGGCATACTAAGAAATTCTGAAAGTGGGTGTAACAATCTCCAAGAGAAGTAAACTTCTAAACATAAATAATGATATTGTAACGAGATGCCATTTAGTCTATCCTTGACCAGAATAATAGAGCAGAACATAAACGAGGCATCTGTACACCCTGTGGCGTGACATCTTCAGATAAATTTGATGATAGGGTACAAGAGGTTGCAATTAAGAACTTTATTGAGCTTACAGTAGGAACCTTCTAGATGTTATTTGAATAATTCTAGTTCAAATTATTCATTATGTATATAATTTGTTGTTCGTTTTAATAACTTAAATGAACACCTTCAGTTCACGTATGAAATGGAGGTGGACAGTAAATTACCTTTTTTTTGATATCCTGGTCATCAGAGACGCACACAATCATCTACTATTTGATTGATACACTAAACCAACTAATTCTGGCAGATATTTGAATTTCCATTCCAATCATTCTATTCAACATAAGGTTAACACAGTGAAGGCCATACGATATCGCATAGAACATATATCAGGTCCTCAGTTCATCGCAAAAAATAAAAAAACATTGATAGCCACTTTAGTGAACAACGGTTACCCAAAAGGAATGTTACATAGACTGATGTACAGTAACTTCCTAAGTCTCAATACTACTACAACAGACATTACATATAAAAAGCTTCCTTATATACAAAAGTTATCTCGCCTTCTAGTAAGATTATTGAAACAACCTAAGGTGGCTATCGTCTATGAGTACAACCACTTCATCCAGAGTTTATTTACTAAATTAAAAGATCGTATTCCAAAACTGTTAAATAGCAATGTTGTTTACAAAATCATGTGCAGTTCTAACAATAGTTACATTGGACAGACTAGTCAGTGGCTAAAAAACCGCTTAACCCAGCGCAGGAGTGACTGCAGAAAAAACTCCTCTAATGTGCATTGTCTTCGCATGTTTCTGCAACCAAACATACACCGCTGTTCAATGACTCCATCATTTTGGATAATGAACCCAATTATAAAACTATGTTATTCATTGAGTCATTCTATATTAACAAGGAAATGAACCCTACTAATAATAAAATGGATGTCGATAAAGTTCATAATGTTTACTCTGCTTTATATAATAATGATATTTACAAACATAGCTAAATTATTAAATATTTAATGTATTGTAAACTGCTGCCAGTTTTGGAACGTTCTCCTGACAATTTCAAATAATCCTGTTACATTCATTCTTACTTTCCGTTTTAACCGCCATCAGTGCATGATGTGCCCTTAAGGCACTTTTCAATTTTAATTATTGACCCATATATATATATATATATATATATATATATATATATATATATATATCATGTAAATCGGTTAACTAATTTCACTAAATTTTAATAATTCAAGTTAATCAAAGTAAGTAGTCAGCGTCTTGTTCTGTATTTTTGCTAATTCTATTTTTCTGGTTCCAGTTAGCTTTTGATAATGGTATAAATTCATACCAAAACGTTAAGATGTTTGATTAAATATTAATTTTTAATTTCTGTCTTATTATTTGGACTATATAACCAAGAAGACCACCATGTGTGTTATACTACTATAAGACTGACCAGTCCATTATTTGATGAATGTATATATATATATATATATATATATATATATATATATATATATATTGTCGTGTAGTTTTATTGGAAATAGCCCCAGCGTTGGGCCGTCATTATGTTGTAAAGACTCTATTGGAACTCTCAAACAAGAACAATCGTGCCTCACAATTTGGGTGCCATTTTATTGTGAAGACTATCTCTGAAAGAGCCCCACTGTTGCGTGACATTATATCGTGTAGCTCAGGCTCTATTTAATCGAGCCCCTTCCGTTGGGAAGCCATTATACAGGGTGCCCACAATCTATCTCCGTATATGGGTAACTTTTTTATTATAGAAGATACAATGTTGGTTAAATTAGCAAAGTTGAAGAGAAATTTACGAGTAGTATGATGCTTTTTTGAAAACTCACCTAGATGCTCAACTTTTTTAGATATTTGAAAAAAACTGAAATTTGCCATTTTCTTCAAACGCTAATAACTTTTTAACGGTTTAACCTATAGAGAAAATAAAAACTGCTTGTAAGGTAACTTTTTACGTAGAATTCAATAGCGTATATGACAATTTTAATTGGAAATAGGTTTTCAAGCTACAAACATAACCTCACTTTTTTTAAATGGAAACCATAGTTCAATATAACCCAAATGGAAAGGTTTTTCTTTTCTGATTACCCTGATGTAAGGGTTGATGTACTTATTTTCAGTAGTTTCTTCATAATAAAGAAAAAACGATTTATTTATTTGCGGACATCAAGGAGTCCATGGATACATATTACAAACAAACAAAATGTGTAAAATCAATAATGGAAACACAAGTTTATTGTAACTAAATTTATTATAAACTAAGAAAAATAAAATACTTAAAAATAAACTATCCATACAATACAAATAACTTAATCAAAGGAAACAAAATTAATTAATGCGAATATGCCCACTCCTACATTAACATATGCTCAAAATGACCTCCATTAGCTTGCAAACACATTTCGCACCTTTTAATTAGGTTTTGGTGCACCTTATTTAACGTTTGTGGTTTTATACTTGTAATAGCTGCTGTAATACTATCTTTGAGTTGCTCAATGTTATTGGATTTTTTAGCATACACTACATCCTTTACAGTACCCCAAAGAAAAAAATCCAGTGGCGATAGTTCTGGTGATCTTGCCGGCCATGGAACAGGACCTGCATTGCCAATCCAATTTGGAAAACTATTATCAAGATATTCAGAAACGGCTTGAGCATTGTGAGCAGGTGCACCGTCATGCTGAAAATAATATAAGTTTTGCAGTAAATTAAGTGGCAAATTATCGAGCATTTCTTGCAATTCGTTTTGTAGAAAATTTAAATAGCGTACACCATTTAAATTATAATTATAGAAGAAAGGCCCAAGTATTTTATTACCAAAAATGGCACACCACACATTTATCGAAAATTGATGTTGATTCCGCCTTTCTTCTGTTAAATGGGGATTTTCCTGACTCCAGTAGACTGTATTTTTTCTGTTAAACATGCCTTTGTTAGTAAATTTTGCTTCGTCGGTAAATATAATAGTGTGACTAAAACCAGGATTATTATTTGTTTCATTAAGAAACCACCTACAAAACTGTTGTCTTCTCACAATCCCCATGATACAGTGTATTGCTAACATGGGTTTTGTATGGTTTGTAGCGGTTTTGTTTTAAAATTAGGCGAGCTTTTTCTGTAGAAGTAGCGCACTCAATTGCAGTTTCTCGGGTGGATGCTGTTGGCTTAATATTTATGTAGGCTAACACACGTTCTTCATCATCAGTTTTGAATTTTCTTTTATCAGTACTGGGTTTTGTAAAAGCACCAAACCTTTTAAATTGTTTTCTAATTTAGAAAACAATCGTTTATCTGGCTGCCTTCTTTCCAAATATCTTTCATAATACATATCACCAGCAGCATCACAATTTCTGTTACAGGCATAGTAACAAAAGAGCATGTCATTTTTTTCGTCGTTTGTATACATTCTCTATTATAATCTAATAAATTTAAAAGTCTTCTACACAAAATTTGCAACCCAGAGCAAATAAACACTTTAACTAATAATATCTGACAAATGCCAGTTGTTTTTTGTTTATTTAAAATAATTATCCATGGACTCCTTGATGTCCGCAAATAAATAAATCGTTTTTTCTTTATTATGAAGAAACTACTGAAAATAAGTACATCAACCCTTACATCAGGGTAATCAGAAAAGAAAAACCTTTCCATTTGGGTTATATTGAACTATGGTTTCCATTTAAAAAAAGTGAGGTTATGTTTGTAGCTTGAAAACCCATTTCCAATTAAAATTGTCATATACGCTATTGAATTCTATGTAAAAAGTTACCTTACAAGCAGTTTTTATTTTCTCTATAGGTTAAACCGTTAAAAAGTTATTAGCGTTTGAAGAAAATGGCAAATTTCAGTTTTTTTCAAATATCTAAAAAAGTTGAGCATCTAGGTGAGTTTTCAAAAAAGCATCATACTACTCGTAAATTTCTCTTCAACTTTGCTAATTTAACCAACATTGTATCTTCTATAATAAAAAAGTTACCCATATACGGAGATAGATTGTGGGCACCCTGTATAGTTCAGCTTAGCTTCTTAGACTAGTGAAGTTTACCTCGGCTGCTCGGATCCGTTCCTACAATGCTTATGAAACCAACAAAGAAGCTTACCTGGCCTCCTGAATCTCAAACTCCTCCTAACTGCCGCTATGCTGTAATCTGAAAACCAAATACTTCCCTACAATCCTATCCCAAATTACACAACTACCAAAATACATCACACTCTATTCACACGAAATAAAATTTACATCTTCCAAAACTCTTTTCATTACAACTGTTTACTGACATAAAATATCTTTGATTAAACACAATTCATTTCCAAGAATGTTTGGATTAAATATGTTCATCATACATATACCCTATTAAAGTAAATGGGATAACCTCATACCTGACTTTAACCCTTGTCTTAATATGAGCTCACAGTAAAACTCTTTAAATCTCTGTGTGCAAAATTATACCACTGCAATAACAAATGTCCCCTTTACTTTGTACAAAACAGCCTTCTTATCCTTACATTCATTATTCCTCTCCACATAAACATGATTTCATTTACATATAATGTTAAATAAAATTTTAATTCCACCAAATTCATAAAAATAATCACTCAAAAGTACAAAGAGTTAAAGCACATCAAATAAACACCAGAACAAAGTTTTATAAAAAGCAGTTACCTGGTAACCATTATACTGCATGCATCTGCAAACCAGCCCTAGATGATGTTGCCGTCTAGAATGACTCTAGACTATGGAACTGCTCCCCAAGTTGAGTCACACCATTCCCCTCGGCACACTACTATCTAAATCTCTTCTAATTTATCATTGAAACTGCTTCCAAACCTCAGAAATTTCTCATTACAATTCCATTTACAATCAACCAATTAATACTCGGTGCATTCACTATTACCATTCCATCTTAGACAACCCAAATAGCAATAGTTTGTACTTACATATTTTGTAAAAGCTTCGCTGTTAATTCAGTATTTACTATACGATTTTCAAAAACGCCAATTAATTACCACGACACACCAACTTGTGTGCAATTACAACTAACAATATTTGTTATAAAATCACCGAATAATATTCACTACTACCTCATTGTGAGTAGCTGAAAGTTTTCATACTTATAACAGTGTTTATATATTTTTAGTTAAACCTGTGATCAAGCATAAAATATATGCGAAAATTTAGGTATTAAAGAAGAGTAGTTATTTCCAGTGACCTATAACCTGCAAACAATCATTAAATATATATATATATATATATATATATATATATATATTGGAATGATAAGGCCGCGTTGTTTCGTAGCTGAATGAGTGATATGAAAATGGCCTCGCGTTGGAGCGCCACTGAAAGAGTGATATGATAAGACCGCATTGTGGCGTCGCTGAAAGAGTGATATAAAAATGGTCTCACGTTGGAGTGTTACTAAAAGAGTGATATGAAAATGGCCTCGCGTTGGAGTGCCACTAAAGGAGTGCTGTGGTAACGCCGCGCTTTGTTGTAATGCTAAAAGAGTGCTGTGATACAGATACAGCAATTTGTAGAACTTGAAATTGTTTACTTACCTTCCTTTTTAACTTTGTCTGGCTAGCTCAATGGAATTGACGGAGTTTTCAAATTGAAATCAAACGCAGCAACATCACACAGCATTTAGACAGTATGAAATATTTTCTATCATACAAAAGCATATAGAATATTTACAACATCATTTCTTTCAAAAATAAAATAATTTCTAAAAAAAAAGTTCCTTGCCTTATTTTAAATTAACAGATTAAATTTCTTCTTTTATGGATGGTTTACCTGGTTATAATTACTCCCACGCTTGTATAATTTGTTTTGGCCAAAAGATGTTTGACAGATAATCTATTAAAAGGTACGCGTATTTCGAACTCTGAACACGAACTTTCCTGGCAAAAAATTCCCACAAAAAAATATTATATGATTAACACTTATTATTCTACCTTAAATTAAATACAAATACTCCAGTATGTTAAAAATAAATCTAAAAGTAATACTAGCAAAATCCACAATAACGCTCCTCGTAATTAAATATCTTCTTATTTTAAATTGACGTCAAATCAGCTTACACGATTTTCCATATTTAAAATCCTCGTTTCAAACAGCAATTACCAACGTACATTTTTGGTTAAATCATCCTTTGTATTTAATAAAATTTTAAAATAGAATTATATTGAAGAATTTTCCCTATCTTGATTGTAATTAATAAATTCCTTTCTTTATAAATATTTATGTTTTCGGGTTGGGACCGTGTCATTTTATAAACTAAAGTCGACGTTTCGCCCACTTTTGTAAGGTACTTCATCACAACAAGAAAATAAAATGAAATATAAATATAATAATAATAAACTTTGCCACAAGACAACTTTTGGCTTAAATGGGCTGGTGAGTCAGCTAATTCAGAAGTAACTTCTCATACGTTTTATACGTTTTACACTTGTCTACTTAATATTTTATCATTCTTATCTTTATTATTATTATTTTTATATTTATATTTCATTTTATTTTCCTGTCCTAATGAAGCCCCTCACAAAAGTGGACGAAACCTCGAATTTAGTTATAAAATAACACGGTCTCAGCGCCGACCTATAAATATTTATGACTCCGGCCGTGAAAGCCTCCGACAATATCTATTTTTTACGTAATTTGCGTTTAAAACATCACTTCTATATTCATTGTAACAGCGTCATTATTAAATTACAGTATGCTTACTGCATACTTCAAATATTTTCGCAAAGCTACAGCTCGCGACTTCTCTCAAAATAACATTTCGCGATCGAATTTAAAAATCGAATGAATCCCCGTTTTTAATAAACGCTTCCGTATATACACTAATTTATCTATTTTCTAGAAGGTAGTAGAAAGTGCACGATTCTATTCTAAATAATAAACGCATATCTTATGTAATTTTCTTGGAAATCCTCATTAGTGATCAAAATCGTCAAGCCTTATTAGCTCGTTATCTGGTTGCAGTTATTCGTGACGCGCGCTGTTTGTCCTTGTTTAACACCCAAAGTTAATGTGTCACATCGCTTCTCTCCAACAGTGAATGCCAAAGGTAATAATTAATTTTTATCAGTTTTTACGGGGTTTTTCAATGATTGGGCCGTTTCTTGGAATAAATGATTATTTATTAATGACTTCATACGAATTGACGTAATCTCCCAATTCCTCTCGAAACTTTTTTCTTAATCTCGTCTATTTAAGAAAATTACCTATTTAAAATAAATTTATGTAATCCACAGGGTATTTGATCTAAACTTTAATTGCTTTTTAATGCGAAAGGGGTTGCATTTTATAGAAAATATTTGCTTTTAACATCAAAACGAGTACACCTATTAAGGGTAGAATTGGGTTTTCAAACACGAAATTTCTTATTTTTATCCAGATGCGTAAAGCTAGTACTATTCTATGCTATTTACAGCAAATGAAAAGCATTTTTATTAAAAATGTATTGATAATTAATAAGTTAAAATAAATGGCTTTGTATTTATCGTAAAATGATCGATTTGCGTTCGCATTTAAATGCGTTTTACGGTATCTTACACACACATACAACTTTCGTTACTTGCTATGTATTTACAATACGCTTATATCATACTGGGTGATTATTTATACACGAGGAATTTGATTTTCCTCTTGTACACCAATGAGTAAAAGTACGCTCGTATTATACAGGGCGCAACCATGAATCTACGGAAATTTCAGTTTTTTCAGGATTCTTTTATATTTTGGTGGGATTTATTTGTAGAGTTTGGGTTTCAATGACCTCTCGTGACCCCTTATCGCGTCAATATATAGTTTCAATTGAGTTCAAATGATTAATTAAACCCTATTTTCTTATATCATTGACCTTAAGAAGATTAATAAAAGAACTTTACGCTAAAGAAAATGCTGTTCAAAGTAACAATATTCACAATTTAAATTAGCATTGATAAGACGTACTCTTTAAGAAAATCTGCAACAAATACTTATCACAATTCCGCGAATTTTCAATTTAACAAGTCGTAAGTATATGAAGAAACTGTAGCACCCTTCGTGGTTAATTCGTTATATAACCGATTTTAACACTTGATCTAATAATGATGATTTCCTTAATCAATAAGCTGAAAAGTTTCCAAACGACGTATTTAATTGTTTTTAACCTGTTGTTATTGATGATGACACTTGACCTTACATGTGATTTTCCAATGCCGCACCCGAAGGTACTACATTGGCCAAGAAGCGAGTTTTTTTACCGGAAAAAATTTGAAATTTTGCCGAACCCTTGCAGTTCCAAGCATGATAGGGATCTTTAACGTGCGTGACAACACACACACGGGACCTCCATTTTACCTCTCATCCGAACGAGGGCGTATTTTTGTGAAAAATGCTCGCCTAACATTTTTCAAGCGGACCGGACCGTATCGGGACCACTTAATGACCGACGTTTAAAATAATTTGGGGTTAGGGGTTTTTTATTATTATAGGATTGTTCTGAAACTTAAGTGACTGTGCAAGAAGAAAAACGAGGAAAGTGCATTTCGATTTATAAAATAATAATTTGGTGATTTATTTAGACTTCCGACCAACTATTTGTCAAAATTCCGTAGCATTGAAGCTAATTTCATATATTTTCAATAGATCCACATTTTCCCTTACACAACTCATTCAGGGGTGCAGAACATTTCGTTTTATAACAAAGACTAACTAAATTCTAGCGTTATTAGTAATTTAAATGAATCGAATTCGTTTCAAATATAATAACTCCTATTTTTTGCTTTAATTACTACTTTGAAAGGTCAGATAAAAAAGGAAGAGTCCTTGAACCTATAATAATGGTCATCACTGCCAATTGATGCTGATGTCGCAACAAAGAGATTATAGTTCTAACAAAGAGCATTATTAATTAATAGTTCAGTGAAATAAAAAGTCCAACGTACTGTTACAACTGAACGTGCATGCTGTATTAATTCAAAACTATCATTATAACCTATAATACGTAACAACTGGGTAATTGTATATTTCCCAAACCTTGGAAAAATATAAAAAACAAGAGTTCTACACAAATACAAACCGTATGTTCGATGTGTAATTAATTGATAAATATTATACGCTAAAATTGAGTTAAAGTTAGGAAAGTGTATCAAAACCTCTACAGTGATATAACCTAAAAGCAAAACGAGGTCAGATAAGAGTTGTCATTAATTTCAATTATTGCAATCTACAAAAACAAAATAAAACTTCCATTCAGACATACTTAATTAATTCTCAATTACCTATATTAAAAGTTAAGAAGAAAATTGTTATATCCACATAAATCGAATATATTTCGAACCGCTGTGAAATAATCCTAAGGGTTCCCCTACCTGGCATAAGAGATTACCGAGGGCAATTGTTCTCTTCCTACCCCTAGTATCTCTGGAAATATAGTGATCCTCTCGGTAAAAGGAAACGGGAATCACCATCGATTTATTTTGTCAGGAAAAAATTCTAAATAAACTGAAACAGACAAACTGAAGGTCGCTTTTAACACGTATATCTACACCACATGTGCGTAGAAACAACCTCACCAATTTGGTGGGTTTCCTTCAAATTCTGGGGCGACACAAAAGTCATTAGTGAAGATATAGAATATAGAAAAAGGAAGAGCCGTCGAATACGGATCGCAGCATGAAACGTTCGAAATCTTTTGAAGATTGTTACATGCCTAAAATTGGCTATGTATCACCTTTAGATTAAGTATAAATTATGTGAGCAAGTTCCCGCGAATATTTTCAAATAAACTTGCCCATTTCCGTCATTCTGGACAGTTGCGGTTGCGCAAAAGAATGCGCAGGCGCGGAGTGAATAGCGCAAGTGCGCGCGGTGTAACACGACGTTATTAGCCACGAGACTTCAAGCCGGTAACGTCTACCTGTATCGTGGTGTCTGTCTTTTCTCTTTTTTAGGATGTAGGTTTCTTTATCTCTACCTTCTATCGTTCCTTACCTGGTTGCTCCTATCGTTTCGCTACGAAGGGAAAAGGAGATAGACGGATGAATTTGGATTCAACAATGGCGTGATGTAACCCACGGAGAAACACGAGAACCCTGAGATGTAAAAGGAATACACGTGAGTACATTGCTTTCATTTCTATTGTAAATTTGATCATTGTATCACTTTCAAAAGCGTTTGGTATTTGATACAATTTGCCGCGTAATCACGTTATATTGACGATTGCGCAATAATATGAAACGCGGGAAACCGTAAGAAGGTAGGCATGTTGAATAATCCAAAAGTCAGGAACAGATTAAACATAGATTTGTTACAACTTAGTGGGGCCAGGAGGCCGACAGAAGAAGATTGTTAGTCAGGTGATGGACATACAGGTGTGGTTTTTACTATAAATGAGAAAACTGAAAAGAGTAAAAACTGTTCGGCTGATGATAGTATAATAGCAGCAGACTTGGTGCTGAATTAAGAGAGGTCAGTGGTACTTTAAGATATACACGCCCATGTCAGATCACGAGGATGAGGAAAATCAAAGAAGGCATGATCAAATTCAATAAGTTATTCAGGTATTGTGTGTGCGTGCGTGCGTACATGTCCGTGCACGTGGACTGAAGTGATCCGGAAATTGTGCGTCAATAAATGATAATGAGCTTTCTTCAAAATAAAATCACTAGAAGCAGACATCTGATTTATTGTTTGGTCTCTTTGTCGCACGTTTTTGTGTTTAATTTTAAGTCGTTGTAAATTCGTAGTTGTAAATAAAATAGCAAAGCTGTCATCCCTTGTCCCGTTATATCCTGTCATAAACCTCCTTTGTGCCTGTGGAAATTAAGTTGGTCTAAAGGGGTAGTGATCGACACTTGCTCGTAGACATTGAAAACAAATGGTTGTTGGTTCGGTAAAGTGAGTTAAGTCATTAGTGTATCCGAATGTGATTTTATGGATAAACCCTAAAAAACACAGTGATAGTGCATACGTAACACGTCCAATAAATAGTTATACAGTCCACTTCGTTGAAGAGCAGAAACGACACTTAGAACAATAGATTACGTCTGAGGTAAGTCGATATATAAAATTATAAGACCCCTCGGGCGTTAACATTTATGATGATACGAAATATTCTTTAACAAACAATCTTTCAAATACTAATTACTACATCCACAACAGCTTCTCTCTAACAAACAATATCTTACATATAACATCTAGAAGAAAAAACTTTCTCTCAATACAAGCTTTAAATATTAACATTAGAATCCAAAATGGACACAACGGCTTTGTCTTACTGACGATATCTTAAATTTAACTATATATAAATTTCTGTGAGGTTTACCTCGGCTGTCCCTTTCTTGATTCCTGAATCTACCAAAACTCTTTAAAACCATGCTGGATCTATAAACTCCCGCTCTATATGCTGAAGCCTAAGAGAAATTCACACCCTACAATCACACACTCAAAATAACGCAATTCACAAAATACATCACACTCTATTTATAACATGAAAAAAATATTGCAATTTCAAAATACCTTTCCTTATGTACATTCGTATTATTAGTAATGTCAACAATTTCATTTTCAAAAGTATTTTTAATTCGATAACCTTATTTGAGCAAATATTTTATTAAAGTAAGAGGGCGTTCCTCATACCTTACGTTAATCTCTTTGTCTTATCGTGAGCTCATAGTAAAACTCGTTAAATGTGAGTGCAAATTAACCGCACTACAAAAATATAAAATAAGCCTCTATACTTGTTTACAACATAGCCTGGTTATCTGTAAATTAATTATTCTTGACTACCTAAATAAGTTTTATTTTCATCTTAAGTCCCATAAATTTTCGGTTCATTAAACATATCAAATACGAAACACTCAAAAGCACAGAAAAAATATAAAAAAATCATAGAAAATATTCACCACACAATGTTTTTAAACAATGACATACCTGGTAACTATCTTCCAAACGTTATCCGCCAACCAGCCCTTGAAGATGATGCCATACAATATGGCACTAGTCCATAAAACAGCTTCCCGGTTGAATCACCATCCTTCTATGCCTGCTGCTACTCCAAACTCTCTTCATTTACAGTAAAACCATGAGCATCCACTTTCAAAAATTTACTCTTCGTATTCCCAAAGAAATTAACCAAAAATCGCCGCCTTCATCATCAAATACTTCCAAATTTTACTAAGTTTCGTGCATTCCAAAACCAAAATAATAATTGTTTGTACTTACAAAATTTACTCTTCACTTAACTTGCTTTATTAGCTTTTTACTCGACTTGTCATCATACTGCACTAACTTACATAATTTCACTAAAAGTAACTCAATGAAGCGCGAATGACTGAAGAAAAATTAAGAGACCGCCCCCCCTTTGAAAGTGATTTATATAGCCATTGCTACACCTCCCCTATTTTCCAATTCGCACGTAGAAATGTTAACATACCAGAATTATTCCGTGTAAAAGCAGCAACCGTTCTCATTTCTTAAAATTGTTTGCTTAACCGACTCGATATTCTCGCGAAAAGCTCTAACGACTCTTCGTTTAGCTTGAATTATCACAACAAACACGCTAAAATACTTGGTAATACATTTACAACCGCCAACTATCACTTCAATTTTGCGAAACTAGCCTCAGCTGTTAATTGATTCCGAATACATCCCCGCCTTCAAACTCAAACAAACATCTTTTGTCTCCCTTGTTTATATAACCCCATTTCACACATAAGTTTCCACCAGCTGAATATTTGCCCTACCTAATACAAACTTGTCGCACGTATACCTGCATCGCCCAATCATCTCGCTCAATTCCTTTCCCTTGCTTTCAATCGATGCGCATCTGCTTCTAATATTCCTAGAAATTATTGATTTTGTTCCCCCCTCTAAAATAAGTTTGTTCGTCTTTCCCTACTATACTATATCCATAATTAAATCTCTATTTCTCACTCGTATTCATACGTTTCTGCTCCGTCCTTATTCTTCAATGACAGTTGCTTCCAGCTTCCCTACAATACTACCTTTATAATTAAAAATCGATATCTTAACAAACATACTGCTTCTTCGTCCTACTTATGTGTTTTCCGTTTTGTCCTCGTTGTATATTGAGTACTCTAACTCCCAACGGTCTTTTCCTTCTTGTAACATATTAAAGCTTGTTTATCTTGAAATATCTCTCCCTTTTATTTTGCTTTCAAACGTTTCTGGTTTTACCCTTGAAAATAATTATCGTATTTTAACGAACATGCAAAACTTTTGTTTTCGTATAATACCTAAATAAAATTGAAAGTGGTATTTTACCTCATTGTTTTTAATTCTTTATCGCCCTCTTACAATAAATTTTATGCTACGTCATTCCTAAATAAAGATACCTAAAATTAAATTAACCCTACATTATTATATGTTGACTAAGCTCTAAATTATCTGAACTGCCTAACTTGATATTCTAATAAGTTGTTACTCTAACCCCAAGCTTAATTTATGCCCTTATGTATTTGCAATTAACTACTAATTACACGATTATATATATATATATATATATATATATTGGTGTGACAAGGGCCGCGTTGAGGCGTCGCTGAAAAAGTGCTGTGACGCAAATACAGCAATTTGTAAAACTTGAAATTGTTCACTTACCTTCTTTTCGAACTATGCCTGGCTAGCTCAACGGAATTGACGGAGTTTCCAAAATGAAATGAAACACAGCAATATCACAAAGCATTTATACATTATGAAATATTTTCTCTCATACAAAAGCATATAGAACATTTATAACATCGTTTCTTTCAAACATAAAATAATTTCTAAGAAGTACTTATTATTAAAAAATGTTCCTTACCTTATTTTAAATTTACAGAACTTTCTTCTTTTATGGATATTTTACCTAACTTTGTTTATTGCCACGCTTGTAACGTTTGTTTGGCCAAAAACCCTTGACAGATAATCTATTAAAAGGTCAGAGTGCTTCGAACTCTGAACACAAACTTTCCTGGTAAAAAAATCCTTTATAAAAAAAATTATTATGACTATCTTAAACTAACTTAAACTAAATGTCAAAATTCAGATATCAGTTACAAAAATTATACTTGCAGAAACTCCACGAAGCGTTTCTTTATCCAACTCGTAATTAAATATCTTCTTATTTTAAATTGATCTCCAAATTAGCTTACAGGATTTTCCATATTTAAATCCTCGTTTCAAACAGCAGTTACCAAAGTACATTTTTGGTTAAATCTTTTTTTCGACTATTTAATAAAAATTTTAAAATAGCGTTATATTGAAGAATTTTCCCTCTTCATTATAATTTAATATTTTCCATTTTTCATGTAAGTTACGTTTAAAACATCGCTTCTTTATTCATTGGAACCTCGTAAATATTAAATTATAGTATGCTTACTGCATACTTCAAATATTATCTTCGCAAAGCAACAGCTCGTGCCTTAAATCAAAATAACATTTCGCGATCGAATGAATTCTCGTTTTTAATAAACGCTTCCTTATATATACAAATTATCTATTTTCTAGAACCTAGTAGAATTTGTCCGATTGCATTCTAAATAATAAACGCCTATCTTACGCAATTTTATTGGAAATCCTCATTAGGGTTCAAAATTGTTTGAGTTTTATTACCTCGTTATCTTGTTCCAGTTATTAGTGACGTGCACGGTTTGTCCTACTCTAACACATATACAATGATTGTGGCGTATCGGTTCTCCCAACAAGGAATGCGAAAGGTAATTAATTATTTTTACCAGTTATTCCAGGGATTTTACGGGATTTTTCGAGTTCCGGTCGCTTCAAGGAATAATGTTTCATTTATTAATTAGATATTTACGTAGTTCTAAATACGGATGACTCATCCTTTTATATTCCTAATATTCTAGAAAATTCTTTATTTAAAATAAATTTCTGTTATCCATGTGGCAATTAATTTAAACTTTAATTGCTTTTTAATGCAAAAGGGATTGTATTTTATAGAAATGTTTGCTTTTACCGGTGTTTCAGTACACAAAATTAATATTAAAATTGGGGTTTTAAACACACGTTGATTGTAGTTTTTATGCTAAAAGCGTAAAGCTATTAGTATTCTATGCTATTTACAGCAAATGAAAAGCATTTTAATCAAACTTGTATTGATAATTAATAAGAGAAAATAAATGGCTTTGTATTTATATTAAAATGATCGATTTGCGTTCGCATTGAATGCGTTTTACGGTATCTTATAATTAATTATTTTTACATATACAACTTATGTTACTGACTGTTTATCTACAATACGCTTATATCATACAGGGTGATTATTTATACACGCGCAATTGCATTTTTCGATGGTACGTTTTAATGAATAAAAGTACGCTTGTATTATACATGGCGTAACACCATGAATTTACAGAACATTCTATTATTCCGGATTCTTTTATATTTTGGTGGAATTTATTTGAAGAATTTGGGTTTCAATGACCTCTCGTGACCCCTTATCACGTTAATAGCCTACAAATAAAACCCACCAAATATAAAAGAAACTAGAGAGAGATTTCCGAAGATTCATTATTCCACACTGTATAATACAAGTGTACTTTTTAGTCATTACAGTGCAAAGCGAAAACACAATTCTGTGCGTGTAACTAATCACTCTAGTATATAAATAAAAACGTATTGTAAATACAAAGACACTAAAAGGGAAAGTAAAACACACTTCCCATGATTTAAAAGCCCCAATTGTAAATCAATAATACAGCGGTGTGTACAAAGTTAAGCCGTATATGTAAAAATAATTACTCTTGTGATACCTTAAAACGCATTACATGCGAAATTTATTAGAATGCAGATCGATCATTTTCAAGCGTATTATGAATACAAAGTCATTTAGTTTATTACCCGTAACTGGCATGGAATAATGTAAGTAATTATTTTAAAAGATAAGTATAAATCCGTTCATTTTCATTTATTAATTAACATAAAAATACATTTCCCGTACATAAAACATTCGCTTTATTTAGCGTAGGAACCATATCAAACTTGTTAATCTTTATAAATATGCGTTAGAATTAGTTTTGTTTGTCGTGTAACCAATCTTTGATTATAATTATGAAGATGCAGATCTTTTATATGTGCAAAATCCGTCGGGAAAGCAATTAAAGCTTTAATTAATCATATAAAGTGACTTCCGTGACCCCCGAATAGGAACCAAATTTCTTCTGTCCTTAGCTGTTCGAATAAGGATCGAACCTGTCATACGTATTCACCTCCACCTCAGGTTACGCCTCCACGAATTGAGACAATAGTTCAAACTAGTAACTTACCAGTAGCAACTCAAAAGTTTGTTCCTGTAGCCTTAAAAGATTCTATCAAAAAATATTTTGTCGTGTCTGCATTAACAGATGTAGCTGAAGTGACGATGACATAATACTGGATGGAAATTCATAATCTCCAAACAATGTTACTAGCCATTTCTAATTTGGGACGACTGCAATCAAAACCAATATCTATCATTCTTCGTTGACGAATTCTTAGTTGACAAATTCTTAGTGACGCGCTAAATAAATGAAACCAAATTAAATTAGTTCGTAAAATGTATAAATTACCAACCGTTAGTAGAAGGTATCAAAATGGTTTCAGGTCTAGCACGACCTGACCTGCTTACGTAAGTAATTTATCCGAAGGTCGCATGCCTCTAGCCGGGAATACATCTTGATAAGGCGGTTACTAGCGGGCGACTAACTCGACGAAGCGAGAACCGAATGATAGCGACGTTAGAGGTGGGGAATACGAAAGAAACAGCTAGAGATGCTTGACGAAGTAACTTTATGTCACACAGATATTTTAATATAAGAAGATTAATAAAGAATAAGGCACGCTTAGCGCATCCTCGTAATTCAATGCGAATAATTATTGCTGAAATTAAACATGTTACAACTTACTCTTTTAAAAATATATCTTTTAGAAAGATACTTGTAAAATGCACTTTGTTATATAAATACTTATCTAAGTGAAATTTTGAATTAATTAAACTTAAAAGCTACAACTTCTCACAATAAAACTACTAAATACCAAAAACCGATTAAATATTCCCATAAAGTCTTTCACACAAAAAAAAAACACAAATCTTAAAAACTAAACTGACCACTGATCTCTGGTGCCTTGAGATGATTCCTAACTCTCAAATTGTCAACAGTTTAGACTTCACACAATTCATCAGGAAATGATAGCTGCTTGAACAAAATTACATACGACCTCCTCTTCCGCAAAGCAAAAAAAAACACCATTTTAAAACAAATTCAATTGCAGAAGAATTAACATTAATAGATTTTAATTGAAGTTGCTTACATTTTGATCACGTTTTGAAAATAATTTGAACTTGTACTAGAATTTGCTCCAAGATTTGAAGTAGTATTTGAAACTCCAAAATACGTCTACTACCTAAATTAATTTAAAATATGCAAGCCTATTTACAATTTCTCCAAAGCGGCGAGAATTAAACTAACTGCCGCATATTTTTTATCTTCCATATTTCACATGCACTAAATATTATTGAATACTGTAATTTTCAAATTACTTCACTAGTTCGAAGAATGACAGAAATACTAAATTTTAAAATTTTTCTAGTCGTATGTATAACCCCTAATTCTGATTATAAAACTATATCTTCAGAAAAATCCACTATATTATCCAAATATGACACTCCTTACTAGTCGTGTAATTTAAACCAATAACAAAACATTTCATTCACTCATCAAAATCCGCATCATTTGCTATACGTAAATTCATATCATTTTAATTATTAATCTCCAAATGTTTCCTTCATACAAGAAAATTTGCTTTACTATCGCTTTTTATCGTGTCAATGTTGGCTTTTATTAAATGGAATAACCATTAAGTGCGTGACTAGTTCCTTATAGCTTTTATATTGAGAATTAATGCAAATTCATTTTAGCGAAATCTCTTTCTTATTGAAAGTTTTGCCTAGATACTGCATGAATGATTTGAGTAGAATATCCACCCACTTAACTAATACAAAACGTAGCTTTATGCACCAAGCGTTCTTAAAAAAAGTTTATGCTTTTATAATCAATTATTATGAACTAGGATTTTACCCTCATTGACCAAGATGGCGTCTTTTTCTCATTATTGTGTGTATGCGCGCGCGCGTGCGAGTGTTCGTGAGTGAGTGTGTGTGTGCGTGCGTGCACGCGTGCGTACGTACGTATGTGCATGCGAGCGTGCGTGCGAGTGTGTGTGAGAAGATGTCATATACGTCATTGAGCACCATATTCTGTACATTAAACAACCAAAAACCAGAGAAATTAAAATTTTCTAATCCTTAATTTCTGTGAAGAAACGCCCTGTATAATATTCCGTAATACAATAGGCTGAAAATAATAGTATTTTCTGGTAAGTAAATGTAAAACACGTTTTATATGCATATTATGTGGATTGGAAAACTCGTAGTTTTAAATGAGTTACACTACCTAAATATTCGTTCTCCTAAATAAGTACAAAATACCATTTAAAAACGCGGTGCACAACTTAAATATAAAAATTTTCCTATTGATCCGTTTAGAAACATTAGTCACGTGGGTGATGTAACTTTTATGCGAATTCCACGGTTTTAATGATCTAATTAGTGTCAAGCTATGATTTATGTATGTAGTAATACGTGCTGTTTATCCTTGTCTAAGGCACGAAGTTATCTGTTACTATCTCCTTCTTTCGTATTGTAATACATAGAGTAGTAGAACTCGCGTTATCTGATCTCGGTTCCACTTTACGACTCTTTAATAGTCGCGGGTTTGTTTGTATCAGCATTTATTTATTTAATGACTTTTAAACACATTTCTAGTACAGATTGCTTATTTTTCTTTCTGAATAAAGAAGGTTCTGGATTAATATTTAAAACTCAGAGTGTTATTTTGAACAAGAACAAATATTTTATTTTTGATATACACACACAGGGAAAAAATAATTAAAGTACGCGTTTGCTTTCTTTATGGTTGTTAAAGTACTGATATCAATATAATTACATAATTAATTAAAGCTTCAATTGTTTTCTTAACGGTTTTACAAATGCAAAAAGATTTGCAACATAATAATTGTAAAAAAAAATTGGTTTTAAAGTAACTAGAACGTACTCTAACGCATATTTTACACGTTGAAAATTTATTTAGTATTTTAATTAATCAGGGCTTCGTTGATAAATTCAATAGCTTTGTGTTGTATCTCTTAGTAATGAAAACTCTTTTTTACGGTATCTTCAACGATTAATTTGCACAAGGTTTAAAGTTTTATATTCGTTTTATGACCTTTTTCACATTCTGCACAGGATTTTTAATTACACAATTAATAAGAGCTTCTTTTTATGTTTTGTAATGACACGAATGAAATGAATGACTTTGCATGTTAATATGAAATACGCTTATATTATATGTTCGGAAACTTCAATTTTTTCCGGTTTTCTTCTATTTGGGCGTGTTTTATTTATAGAATTTAGATTCCTATGACCTCTCGTGATCTCTTTATCACATCAATATTTATTACTCTATAAATAATTGTAAATAAACAGGCTTATACTAGACTGAATAAATAATGTCCAAGGCTAGCCATTAGCTTTACACAGTAGCTCAAAAACATAAAAAAATTATTATTCACCTTTGCCTAACATACGATTTATGACAGGTAAAATGTGACATATGTACTTTATGGATATACTTCTCTCTATAACATTCAACATGCAGTTTTTAAAAGAACTTACCTAAACGCATTATTGAGCGATGATAATTCTTTAGGCGGTGGTGAACGGACGTTGTTTTTAAACGTGGCAGTACCGTCAAAATCAGGAGCTCCTTCAGTAGGCAAGTGTATGGTTACACTTCTTAATTCGTTTGATTCGCTCATTTTTCGTTCGGATAAGTAAATTGTATTAGAAAACAATCAAATGAAGGAGAATAATGTTCAGCATTCCCATGGCATTATCTGTAACAAAAGAAATACAATAATATGACGAATAACTATTGTTCTAATATAATGACGTCATAGCTAGATAACACTTAGTAATTTCCATCTAGGCATACGAAATAATAACATTTGTTACGGTATTCCGTGCAGACAAGAAAGAAAGCAGCAAAATAAGTTGCGAAAATCGCCTACACTGAATACCGCAACCAAGGAGGGACAGAATGGTAGAATAGAACTCCAAAAGAATTTGAGTTCGGGCTAGCTCAAAAACGCCGTAAAGTGAGGTAGATGATAAAGGAAAAAAAAAATTGGAAACGTCAGAAAAATACTATATCACAACATGTAGTAAAACATACAGTCCCAAAAGGATATGTACAAACGTCGCAACACATTTACGTGATCGTTCGTTACAACGGATGTACACAAAGCGTCAATTTACATATAGTACAGTATAAACCTAAACATTTTAAAATATCGAGAATAAAATCTTATTATTTAAACACAATAATACTTACATGTTCAACCCGAAATATGTCCAAGAAATCAAACAGTAACATCTGCTTTAAATAAAACAGTAACATCTGCTCAGGAAACACACCTCATAAGATTTAAGAACTTGCCATTAAAACTTTAAACAGCAAGTTGTTGGCGTTAACATTAATTTATACAGAAAAGTAAACAGTAGAAAGTGCTCCAACGCATTAAAATTTTGAACAGCAAGCTGTTGACGTTAACATTAATTTATACTGGAAAGTAAACAGTAGAAAGTGCTCTAAAGCATTAAAATTTTAAACATCAAGTTTTTATAAGTTACATAATTGTTCGTGCAAAAAAGAGAAGTATATATCCTCCAAAACAGCAACACAAATAAAGCAAATAGAAAACTACACTGTACCTGGAGCTATCTTCTCTTTGGTATCATTTCAGGATGAGGAAATGCGGCTGTACTTGTCTACGGCTAGGTGCTAGAACCATCAACCTAACTATACTAGCACAAAACGCATTTTAAAAGCGCGACTTTACTACGCTCAAAGGACGTTGTATAACAGAAGAATCGTATAAGGAGTAAGAGCGACGAACAAGTAAAAGAACGAAAAAATAAGAGAGCTTTTTCAAAGTTGGACTTTTATTTATACAACTTCAAAACCAAGGAAGAAATAACATAAAACCAATCTCAGCAATAGAATGTTATACGAAAGTAAGCAAACATATATTCCAGATAACAACGGCGAAAACATTTGTAGAATGCAAGCAATAACAAAAGCAAAATACAATAATCAATTCCATTAAATTTCGTTGTTAACATGGGAAAGCAAAATATATTTTAAACTATCAAACGAATTATGCAATTAGACACACGGCCAAGCAAATCATGCCCGACTTTTTAGAAAAGAATGAAGGTTTGTATTATTATCGATCCACGCTACGAGAAACGACTTAATTAGCAGACCGATTTTATTACCCATAAAACTTGAGCGAGCTCGAACACCTGCAAATAACAAAATAGAATTTCACATTAAGCGAGCTAGAAAACAACCCAATTAAAATATTTAATGAGCAAGAAGCTTCAACAAGAACTTACTAGAAGCAAAATGTTTGCTACGTTCAACGAAGAACTATTGAAAATAACCAGCAGTGGTTGTTAGAATATTTTACAAAGAATTGCTAAGGCGAGTTTCGAGGTGTTTAACGATTTCAAAGAATTTATAAATCGTTTTAGGATATATTCCACGTACTGAGGGGCATTTTTATACAGGACGGTTTAATACGTATTTGTTAAGTTTGTATTATTTGAGAATAAAATAAAAAGGGTTTAGATTAGCGTTTTTTAATTAAGGGAGTTGCAATTTAATGCAGAATCGCTCTATTTCAAAAAGTTACCATAAGACATTGTAGCACTTTAATCATGATCATTTTTGATACAGTAGAAATAACAAAAGAAAACACCTACTTCATCATTTTAACCATATATTTTAGGTTAAAAATTCCATTGAATGTAACATTAAGTTTGTAAATAATTAGGTACTTCCTGGCAAGCTTCGCTTATATAAAATTCTAATACAGCGGGGTTACCAATAATATTTTACTTTTATACAGGTAGTTGCTTCTGCTACTTTAAAACTTTATATTTTAGAAGCTTAGTAAATTCAACTGTTGTGCAACGCATTTTCAAAAGTTTAATGACACCTATTAACCTAAATGAAAACGTGTAATAACTGCAATCAAAATTATTGTGGGTAGATGTTGCTGAAATCTTTTTCGATTCTTTACTTTTGGCAACCACGCACTATTGATATTTTAATAAAATTATCTTGACCAGACATTTAATTAATGGTGCAAATAACGTGCACTTTAAAACGCAAATCCAAATATTTACTTTCAAAAATTAAACACATTAAATGAAACCTTGTTACGCTTTAGAAAGCGCTCTAGAAATTATTTTAGTTAATAATTAATTTTAGGGGATTGTTGTATTAATATTATTTAGTGTGGTCTTGGTGTTCCCCGACAATATTTTAGAGGGAATATCCCATTATTATCCTGTAATTTTGGGGTAAAGATCATTCTCACAGGTCAAGGTACGGACATGACGTTTTCTTACCAAACAGAACGCGTACGAACAAGGTGGTTTTCAAATTGTTAGAAGCGTGGCCATGGTGGATTCTCAACGTAACCAGCTATCTTGAAAGGCCTGTGCGGGGGAGTGCATGCAGACCTGTGACGTAGTGGAGCGTTACCTGTCGATTCCTTACCTACCCCGATTCAATACCGTGCCTTCGTCTTGTGTTTTTGTTTAGAGTATCAAGAAAGAAAAACTCAGCGAGCTCCACTACGGAAGTGAACTAGCCGGCAATCTGAACCAACGCAGATAACTGAGTTAAACAATCATTATTTGATACAGGGCCAACCAATATGCATTAAACCGGAAGAAAAACAGAATTAATACTTAATTTACTACATTGTTAATTTGAAACGTAAATTATATTATTCCGTTTGTAAATTCTGTATAAAATATTGCGCCCTCTGTTCAGGCAAGCGACTAACTAAACCTTTACCTTTACGTAACCTGGAGAACAAATAAATGAGGTTACGTTGAGGGCAACTTTTTACCAAGCCTAAAATGGACAAAATATTTTGAAAAGGAAGTCTTGTCAAAAAGTGGCATAAGAATGTTATCGGGAGATTTTCTGAGTAAATGAGTGTGATTAAGCTAAGGTGGAAATAATGGTCAATACAATTTAGAAAAAAACTCGGGAGAATAGGGCTAGCTGTGATCAGGTCCGCGAAGGCATGAGCGTTGATTTATTTTATGAAAAGCGGACCTCCATCTAACCAAGAAAGGAAATAAAGGAAGGGGTTAGGGCTCTTTCCTACAATGGAAGAAATCGCACTAACATTATTTAACATTTACAAGCTAAAAGAAATATTGAAAGATACTTATAAATTCTACAATTTTTTATCGATACACAATTACTTGTAAACCTTTAACTTTAACTACATCGGCCATAATACACCCATAAAACCTGTGCTTAATTGAATGGACACTAAACGCTGAATAAACTAACAAACAAAACCCTTGACACTACAAGAAAATCAAAACAAAATTTACACACATGGAGATCTTTCACAGTAATACCAAGCTAAATTTATTCCTTATTTTTAACTAGGTTCCTGCTGTAACATCCAATCTCTGAGACAAAAAGACGTAGACAAATAATATTGAATAATCATTAAGTTATCACAAAAGAAAAATAGTCATGAAAACATTCTCAAAATAAAAAAAAATGGTGCAGGCAAATCAATATTAATATTTATCATGTAATCAAATTATTTCTTTAAATCACTTTTCAGTTTTTAAAAACAAATTAATTTAGATCTCGTACAAGGAAAAAATTTAGTATAAGATGTGCACATTTCGTTTACAAAATTCTTAACCTTACAGAAAATTTACTTAATATATTAAAGTATTGGTGTTCATTAATTCTCATAATGAAAATTGTTAGCTTAAAAATCTCATGCTTAAATAAAATAATTTTGCACGACTTGTGACTTGGTTAAAAAAGGAACAAAATTACTAGATGCAATTTCAACAAAATCTGATAGCTATAAAATCACTTAGTAATTTGCTCATAAGTTTAAATCATAGATAGAATGTTTTTAAACTCAAGATAAACAATTTATTAACATACCTCCAGCTGTGAGGTAGGGTAATGCTTATTGTCCACAAAGGAAAACCACATTCAACATTAATACCATTCAGTCTTGAACTGGAAAGCTATGTTCAACCGTTATCGCACACGTGCATTACATATCAGTACTAACATTCTTTTAAAAGCTTTTGAATACCATTTAATTACAAAATTCAAAATAAAGCGTCCCATCCAATCACCTGTACAAAACGAAGAAGAAACCACAATATAATTTTTGAAATCGAGACATCCTAATAAAAATTAAAATTTATGCTCGAAAGATTGAAAAAGGTTGTACCAAAAATTGTGTAAATTCAAAACTTGAATTTCAAAGGGTTATGTAAGTTCTAATAGTTTTCAAAAAAAGGTGCATAATTTCCTGAGGGTTTGTATATTATCCAACAGGGTTGTGTTAAAATTTAGAATACCACCGGAGAGTATTAAACATTCATAAACTTACCTTTGACCAAACAGAACGAAATTAACACATGACACATAAGGCCCATTACGGCAACACTGCGCCTGTCAAGCACACCTTACTGTCGCCAAAAGTTAATACTTTCTGATCCCTTCTCTAAATTTTGACTGCCCAAATTAAACGAGAATTGAACCACCTCCATAAGCATAAGGAGCATCTTGTAAACATCTAAGCTCGGAAACAACTATACAGTAACTAGATTACGGTTTTCAAATCAAGAAAATTTAAAACCAATTTGGTTTGTTTTGACAAATAAACTTCAGGACTTAACAAATATTGCACTTCCAATCAAACAAAAGATGACGGAAAAAGTACACCACAATGTAACAAAATTAATTTGATAGATAAGAGTGGTTTTAGTTTTCACAAACTCGATCATCTGACGACATATTTACGTTTAAAGATCACTGTCTTTTTTTGTATTGAAAAAATAACTCGAGTCTATAGAGATGCAAAAAAACTACCGGTTTACCTGAGAACATTTTTACATTTAGTGCAAATGGATACTGTAAGGCAGTCTGATGTGACAGCAGCAAGTCAAAAAAGGGAGATGCATGGGAAAAAACTGTGATAAAAAAGACTATCAGTTGTGACATATTGTGGCAACTGACTATCTACCATGTAGTATGTCAAAAGAATTTTTATGGCAGCGATGCACAATGCAATGAAAAACAGATTATCGACCTGCAACTGTAGTAGATGAACCGATGAAAAACATTTGCCTACTTTGCCGTCAATTCAGATGAATGTCAGTCTTCCCATCAAGAACTAGAATAAGATTTTCGGCCAGACGCAAAGACCGTGAAAAATCGTTTTTTCAAAAAATATGGACGTGATATTATCATTACAGATTGTTCAAAAAATACTGGGTTTAAAATTATTTGCGATAATTGGTAGAAAACAGAATGGAAGATCTTGAAGAAGAACGCCTCAAACTAATTAAAGCGGTCGCAGAAATCATTTTGGAAGATATGCGTTCACAAACTTATAACACACCACAATACCCTCCATCAGATGCATTTAAATGACATCAAAGACGTAATTCCACAGTCATCACTATCATTTTACAACCTGTAATGATAACCAATAACAGAAGATACTTGCAGAAATGGAAGGGATGTTGATGAGACATCCATTTCACCAAAATCAACACGCTTACCTGCGTAGTAGGTCGACAGTGTCGGCCCTACACACGGTGGAAAAGGAAGTAGCCTTAATAGTTTTTATTGATATAAAGGGAGCTTTAAATAAGGCGCGAACGGAAACAATTTGCATGACCCTTTATACCAGAGGTATCCCGAGGGTTGTGGTAAACTGGTTACGGTCAGCGTCAAGGCACAAAAAGGTAGAAGCGAATCTAGGTGACGCCCAAGTACAGGTGGAGATTGCAGACAAAAGAAGCCACCTGTCGTCCCAGATGTAGTGCCTGGTGATGGACGAACTTTTGAGGTATCCCGAGGGTTGTGGTAAACTGATTACGGTCTGAGCTAAGGCACAAAAGGGTAGAAGCGAATCTAGGTGACGCCCAAGTACAGGTGGAGGTTGCAGACAAGGGAAACTGCCTGTCGTCCCATATGTAGTGCCTGGCGATGGACAAACTTTTGAGGTATCCCGAGGGTTATGGTAAACTGATTACGGTCAGCGCTAAGGCACAAAAGGGTAGAAGCGAATCTAGGTGACGCCCAAGTACAGGTGGAGGTTGCAGACAAGGGAAGCTGCCTGTCGTCCCATCTGTGGTGCCTGGTGATAGACGAATTTTTGAAACGTCTAACCACGGAAGGCTTTCATGCACAGGCCTACACAGATGATAGGCTTGTCCTAGTATCTAGCAGCTTTGTGAGCATAGTCTGCGAACGAATGCAGATCACATGCTCCTTAATAGAAAGGTGGTGCAAAAACACATCTTTCGGTAAATCCACAAGACAGACATGATGCTCTTCACTAGAAGAAAGAACATCAGAGAATTCAAGGCTCCACTCCTGTATGATGAACCACTTATTCTTAAAACAGAGGTTAAGTGCCTAGGCATAATTCTTGAGAATAGGTTCAATTGTAAGAAACACGTGGAAAAGGTCTATGAAGAAGGCGATAGCCATTCTCTGGCGGCTATGCCGTGTGGTCGGCAAGAGCTGGGGCATAACTTCCCAAGTAATATACTGGTAGTAATATGCACGGTAGTCGTAAGGTTTAGGGACCAGTATGGATCAATCGTATAGTGTCCTCGGACCCAACTTGTCGGTGTCTACCTCAGGCAACCCAGAATCCAAACCCTAGTCTGCCTGGGAATGTCAGGAATAATGAGGACAACGCCTACCAACTCCAGAAGTTTTACTTAGGCTTCCAACTCTCCTCATCTGGATCCATAGGGAAGGTCTGGCGACATATCTCAGACTATAAGATACAGACGGGCGGAAGAGCATGGGGGGAGGTAGTAGAGCATGCTAAAATTGCTTTTATAACAGAAAAGGAACTTCCCAATTCCTCTATCAAAGTGAAGGAAGCAGAGGATAGATTAAGATTACAGAGGCAACTCACTCTCACAATCCCTCCGATATACAACTATCTTCCAAGCAGAGGCATACACAATATTAAAAGTAGCTGAAAGTCAGAAGATAAGAGAAGATAAGAAAGGTAGAAGGGTAGAGGGTTATTATTTGGTCAAATAGTCAAGCATCATTCCAAGCAATCTGCTCCCCCAGAACCAGATGCCATTGGTTCAGGAGTGGGAAAATGCATTGGAGGAATTAGCCAGTCAGAAAGAAGTACAGCTCTCTGGGTTCCAAGTGTGCAGGAAAATGAGGAAGCTGATAGGTTAGGTAAGTAGGGGGCAGGAACCCCTTATTTAGGATGTAAACCGTGCATAGGTTTAACGAGGAAATCGGTGGCGTCCGAATTAAAACTATGGATGCGGAAAAGGTGGAAAGAGGAGTGGAAAAGAGGAGGAGACAGTAGATAGTCAAAAATAATGATAGCCTAGTCAGGCGAGTCAAGATTGGCACGGTTATTAAATAAAGATAGGAAAATACTGAACGTGTTGGTGGGAATCCTCGATGGCCATTGCAGATTACGGAGACACCTAGTCCTGCTGGGTATCAAAGCGGAGTCTAGGTGCCCAACCTGTGAAAGGCGAAAAAAACTGTTGTCTACCACATAGGGGAATGCGAGGGTCCTGGGCGCATGCAGCTTGACGCAGTAGTTCTCACTTCCCTGGTCAACATGATGGCTTTCATTAGAGAAACTGGCAGGTTTGCAACGGGAGGGCAGCATAGGGTTGAAATAGAGAAACCTGATAGTGATTATTAGAGGCGTGGTCATAGAGGTTAGTAAAAAGGGCCAAAGGTCCTATTTTCTGGACTACTTTCATCCTCCCTAATTTACTGCTACTACGATAGCCCAGCCTTAAAATTTTTTCAAACTATGGCCTTCTAAAGTATGTTCGGAAAGAAAAATACTTTTTGCAAAAAAATTTTAAACTTCACCATGGTACAGAATTTACTAAAGAAATAATCCTAGTAGCTAAGTGATTGGATCAGTAAAATGAGCGATTGCGTGTAGTTCAAGCGTCCCAGGTTCTAATCTAACTGCTAGCTATTATTTTTTAAATAAATAATCCAAAAGGAAACGAATTTCGTCCTCTTTTTTGTGTATGAATTAACAAATATTTAGATATATTTTTTTGCATGGTTAATAAAGAACCTGTTTAGCTACGATTAGACTTTGATCAATAACTATTTTGGGTACAAGGAAATAAAATTAAATGTCTAGCAAAAATTAATCCGGTTGTGCTAGTTGAAAGAATCGATTTTTTGTGCAAGCTTGTGATGTAATATAAATCACATTCTTATTATTTGAAAAAAGTTTGGCAACTGAATAACCTTCAAATATACCGTTGGCATGCAATCGTTTAGAAACTAAAATAGATTTTAACTTGATATAAAGTTAGTAGGTTAGGGTTTAGAAATTCATCTCTCAACAACATAAAAGTTTCTTATCAATAATTATGCTACGTATAAGTTGTGTACGCACTTTTTCCCCATGACTTTTTTTTCATTAATACTAAATAAAAACTTTGCAATTTAAGTGTAAAATCGTATGAAAATTAGCATACATTTTGCTAGTTCTTTCGATTATCTTAACCGATGATTTACACAATCATATCCACTTGGAATAATAAACTATCATCAGCATAGAACTCATTTAACTCCAAATGTCACATCTTTCTTCTTACATGTTATGCAAGTAAATGCAGTTAAATTTCAAAAGCCCCAGATTGTGAGAAAGTAGATGTAATTAAAGATAATTAAATAACATCGTCGCCTTCAAACTTGCTTGAGTAATTTGTAACTATGAACCACTTGGCAGTCAAAACTAAATAGCAAAACTCCAAACCCCCATGTTAAAACAACGCATAGACAGTGCGCGTTATGAGTATTGCAAATCGCAATAACAAGTAATGCAATATACTGGGTTTGACTCTGACTTTCGGTACTACATTCGAGATTTATTTGCATAATTTCTGGAACGTTTGAGAATAGTATACAGATTTTGGTTATGTATATGTATAAATTGCAGTTGTGGATACGGCAGTTCGGTTCTGATTGAAGCTTTGATTACAATATGTTCTAGTTTAAAGCTTTGAAAGATGTGATATAAAGTACTGTCGGTATAAATTACTCTATGTGATATGAATTACTATAGTGATTATATAAATTAATAATTAAGGCTCGGATAGTGCTGCGATAATAAATTAAGTAAAAAGGCAGTAGTTTAAGAAGTTAGTAATTGTACTGCTAGCGGTTAGCTGAAAATAAATTGTTGGGAGAGCTTTTATCAAATTACATTGTAGCTACGAGTTGTTGAAGTCTTGCATAATCAGTTTGGAAATAAAGTTCTGCTGATTGTGCAAATGGAGGTTTCGTTACACTGGTGTCAAGTAGTGGGGTTAAAGATTTCTGAACGATTTCTATTTCCATGTCTGTCACTCGTAGCCAAAAAATGGACAGCGAAATTCTTTTGTTCTTGAAAGAGTTCACATTTAGTGTTACGGAAAGCTTAGCTGAAGATTCCATAAAACTACAAAGAAGTTTTACTGAAAAATTGAACCAGACCGCCACCAATTTACAGGAAAATATTGAGAAACAGGACCGAAACGTTGTGAGCCTGGCAGAAAAACTGACCGAGACCGTCGTAGATCCACAAGAAAATTACAGTCAATTGAGAGATGAGTTTATACAGAAAGGTACAAAAACCGCAAAAGCAGTCAAACAATTAAAAGTTTTTAAAAGAAATTGCAAATTCCTCAGAAAACCTGGAAGCCAAATTTTCCGGTGGTTTACAGAAATTCGCAGGTGAGTTATTAGAGAAATTGTTAGAAAACTCGCGTAAAATGAAGGAAGAGGTTCTGAGGATTAGAAGAACGGATTAATTCCCTAACAGTGCAAGCACTAGAGTCCTCAGTGCCGGTGATACAGCAGCCCGTCCCAGAATATAACAATGTCGAGGAATGCGAACTGATGTCAAGGTTCATAGTAAAATCGCCCACATTTGATTGAAAACTTTGGCAAACATATGTTAAACGATTCGAGGCTGTCGTGAGAGCTAACCGCTGAAACGATGGTAAAAGGGCAACTGCATTGATTATCGCGTTAAGAAGTAAGGCCTTGGACGTTCTGCAGACCATACCAGATCATGACCAAAGAAGCTACGAGGCCTTGACATTAAGGCTGAAAATGAGGTACGGCGACTCTCGCCTGCAAAAATTTGAAACAGATATTGCTTGTTTGTTTGGTGAGACTAGCCTACCCAACAGTACCGAATAGCTCCATAGACCAGCTAGCAGTATAGACCTGTGTTGACGAAATACGCGACAGACAGATCCAGCAAACACTACGTTGGCTCGACCAAGGACCCTAGATGATACGCTAGCCCATGCTTAAGCGGCAAAGCAAACTTTGCATCGTGGTAATGGCAAGATAAGATGCTCCGTAGAGGAGTCGGGTCAAGAAAGCATAGAGAAGGTTATTCGATGCCAACCAAATAAGAATGGACCCAGATGCTGGAATGCTAGTTTGCGCATATACAGTCCAAATGTAAACATTCCAAGAAGGAAGCAGAGATGCGAAAAACTAAAAGGGAACGAAAAGAGGGCGAAAGTCGACCTATGCGGATTCTGCCTTGCAGACCATTATCCGCATTGCACGGTCTAAGCATGCAGACAGCATTTACATAAATGAACAGTTTAACGCCAAGACTGTGAAGTTCTTGGTTGATACCGGAGCCACTAAGATAATTGCTAATGCGGATGTAGTGCACGACAGTGGTAGCGTGTCACCAACAATGCTGCGTCTTCGAACTGTAACTGGTGCGAAAATTCAAACACGAGGAATGCTAGATGTAAAAATAGGAGTTGGGAACAAGATATGAATTTCATGTAGATACGAAGGAATATGTCTCGAGAGAAGGGGACGAGCAAGTGCGGCTTTGCGAAGCAGACGACGTGTGCGTGCGAGTTTGTTTGACGACGACATTATCCTATCTGGAAGCACAGAAAGTGTGGTAACAGGACATATGGATGGTGCTCTCCGGGAAAGCTTTATGCGCGCCAGTGAACCGATTTGTGATGAAAGCCCTTGGAAAGTGCTTGCTTGTGGGCAATACTTTGACTAAAGTAACATATGGTGTACCTGTTAGGATCTTAAACGCCAATGACTACGATATCGCTCTAAAAAAAAGTTGGATGGTATTCTTCGGTTGTTCACCACGGGGGCTAATCACGATATTAAGAAAGAGCCGCTCACCAACGTGTGTTCTGCGAAGTTGTTGGACCAGGTGACGAAACCGTGGCAGCATGTTTAAAACAACTGGATGGACTTAAAAAACGTTATCCGACAGTATTCGGACGTATTCGCGATCGACGGTGAAGAAGGACGCCTCGACAAGATTTTGTGTGGACTACAGACGTGACCAAAAAGGATAGCTACCCACTTCCAAGGACTGACGACACTTTTAGGGTCGTGATGGTTCGCAACCTTGGATTTGAAGAGTGGCTACTGGCAAGTGGATATGGAATGCAAAGATTGGGGAAAGGCTGCTTTCGCTATTGGTACTAGCCTATGGCAATTTACAGTCATACTCTTTGGGCTCTGTAACGCTTCTGCCATCTTTGGACGTTTAATGGATAACACCTTGCGTTGAATATCGTGAAAAACGTGTTTTGTATGTTTGGATGACCTGATCGTGATTGGGAAGTCTTTTGAGGAACACTTAGGAAATTTAGAAGAAGTATTACGAAAACCTAGAGAAGCCAATCTGAAGCAGGGTCCAAAGAAGTGTCACCTATTAGGCCAAGTGGTCAAAATACCCAGGGCGCATAGTTTCACGTAACAGAGTCAGACCACACCCGTAAAATGTTAAGAAAGTACAAAAGTGGCCGACGCCAAACGACAAAACGTCAGTTACGCAGCTTTATTAGGTTGTGCACTTACTATGAAACATTCGTTTCCAGGTTTACTAATATCCAACCCTTCGACCAAGCTGAAGGAAGAAGGACGTGATAACGTTTAGGATGAAGATTGCCAAAATGCGTTCCAACAACCAAAGTATTTATTAACAGCAGTTCGATTTTAGGCTATCCTCGGTCTGAAGGCAAATTCTTCTTGGATACAGATGCAAGCAAAGTCGACATCGGAAGTGTACTATCCCAGATGCAACAGGGACAAGAGAGAGTCATTGGTTACTTTAGCAAGCCTGTCAAACGTTTGTTGCAAATCTTGTGACGATTCAGCCAACAATACTGCATCATCCATATACAACAGCACACTGACATTTGTTTCGCCAATTTTCACTCCTTTCATCCCTTCACAAGCCTGCCTCATACATTTATCCATAAATACATTAAACAGCCATAGAGACACCACACAGCCCTGTCTTACACCTTCCACAATGTCAAAGTATTACCCCATATTACCATTCACATGTACACACGCTCTATTGCCTTTGTACATCGCTCTAATAGATTTTATCAAGCACTTGCTTACACCATATTCACGCAGTGCCTTCCATAATTCACTTATTCTGTTCAGAGTTATATGCCTTTCCAAACCTACCAATGCTGCATACATTTTCTTTCTGGCATGCATACATTTTTTGACAATTTGTTGCATTACGAACATCTGATCCACACATCCTCTTCCAGGTATTAAACCACATTGAATTTCCCATATCTTGCTCTGCGTTTTCTTGCAAACTCTCTCAATCACAATTTTTCCATACACTTTACTGGATACACTGAACAGATTTATCCCACAATAATTTTTTCATTCATAATTACTGCCTTTACCTTTGTGCAAAGGGAGAATGATCGCACTCCTCCAATCATCAGACACCTATGCTTGTTCTATACACAACTCTTTCACAAACATTCAATTACTACCGCAAATTCATACTTAAGCATTTTACTTGTTATTTCATGTACACCTGCTGCTTATCCATTCTTCAGAGTTCTCACTGCTTTCCATGCCTCATCTACACTGCATTTTCGAACTTTATACTATCATGTATGTTTTCGACCAGTACATTACTGCTCTCTTCATCATCCACACAGTCATCTGTATCCATCTTGCCACAGCCATACAGCATCTTAAAACACTCTCTCCAACAGTTTCTCACACTCGCTTCGTACCAAACAAATTCATTTCTACTGTTAACAAGTCCATTCACATGCTTACTTCCACCCTTTCTTGCCTTCCTTACCCATTTCCAAAACAAGTTTTTATTCCCTTCAAAATCACTCTGCATTTTCACCCTCCGTCCCCCTCAGTTACTCTTTGTTTGCCTTCACTACTTCTTTCGCATATCGCCTTTTCTCCTTAAATACTCTCTCAACTCAACATCTTTTTCTGCAATCATTCTCCTATAAGCCACTTTCTTTTCCCCGACAACCTTTTTGACCTCATCGCTCCACCATGCATTTTTATTACGTGTACCAATCATTGTTGTTCCACATACTTCCAAAGCACGTTTCATGATACTGTTCTTCAAACAATCCCATGCTTTCTCCACATCTTCAAACTTCAGAGCATTCTCCCCTTCCTGTTATTAGTTATACAACTTCTTCTCTAACATAGTAGACTACTCTCTTGGAGTACTCTTCTAACAATCGTTCTACTTTCACTCTTGATTGTCTCACGTTCTGCTTTCTTCTCCACACTCTCTCATTACTCTCGTGTTTTTTACCCGTTCGTTTAAACTTTCATCAAATACAACCAAATCAATTATACTTCTCGTATTTCCCCTTTGCCATGTATACTTGTGTGTGTCCTTATGCTTATATCAAGTTTTGGATACAAACAGTTTTTTCCATACCCATACTCTCTAATATTTCTCCATTTTCGTACATTTTATTAAATTTCACATCAAATAAAGTTCCTTAACATTTTTGGTATTTTTGAAATAAAGCTTCTGTACACAAGAGACGAAAAATGGAATTTTGTGATTTTCCTGAATAACTCGGAAGTCTTGAATTTTTTGACCATAATAATGTTCACCAAAATAACTTAATTTTTCCCACTTATACGTCTTCATATCTGTTACTGTTTAGATTATAACAATGTTAACACATAAAAGATTGCTGTATAGAAAAAAGTGAATTCACTTTTGTTCTGGCGAACACTTACCTACTTAACGAAGTGTTCAAAATCACTAAGTGAATTGTTCGTGGAAAGATTCACTTCAGCCTACATGCTAAGAGACTAACATCCTCGTAAGCTTTACAGAACAAATTTTTACACGGTTAAATTTTCTATCAAGTGTTGAAAATAAGTAACTAGGTTTTTACTTAGTAATTTTTGTAGTGATAATTAAAGTTATATGTATAGAAAATGATAATAATTAGCAATTGGTTAATGCAAAAATGATTGCGTATTACGTCCAGTGAAAAAAATGGAGGTAAAAATATTCACCAACTGAAATATGTTCATATAACAAATTGATTGATTCAAATTAACATACAAACAAAACTTTACTATCAGGACTTACAACTTTTTATTACCTTACTAGTTTTGATTAAATACCCACTTGAATATGGTGAGCTGGAACTTAAACCTCCATAATTGATTTTGTCAAGGTTAATACTAAAAATGTTTAAATAATTCCTATCTCGAAGTACAAAAAAAGCAGATCTAGCGAACATTAAAAACAGTTTTTACTAATTAGCATTTTCATTTACCATAATTACCACATTTAAGCCTGCTCTGCCACAAAGCAGTAAATTGTTTCTAATTATAATATAACATAAACTAAATTGGTTTATTATCATACACAAACATTCTCTTTATAACCAACAGAAAGTAATTTTAAACAATTCTTAGAAGTTAAACAGATACCTCTGTAAATGCTGAACTAGATTATCCATAGAGCAGCTTCAGTATTTTCCTCTACTATTTTCCTTACGCCTAATAGCCCTTTAAAGATATTTTGATTCGCTTGGATGAAAGCAACAGAAACTGCTACCAATTTCGTTTTACCAAGGACATACAAATTTTTAGGTGACAACACCCAGGTGGATGAGACAGTAAGAAACAAAACATCACAAGAGAAAAAGGAAAAGGAACCGAAATAGGAAGAATGGTCTACGAATAGGGCTCGGTGAAGTCGGACGAGTTTTGGTTGGGAGAATATTAGAGTAATCTACTTGAGCTCAGGTGGGTTTTATCATGAACGAAAAGCTATAACATATTTTTTGCGGAAATTTATAAATGCGTATATTCTTTGCTTTACTACACTTAGTGTACTAATTGTTTAAGTCAGTAATTAATTCCTTAATATTAATTACTATCCAAGTGTTTGCAGTATTATCAAATTAGGAGTCAAGTATTATTTAAAATAAATAATAAAGGCTCATGCTTTAGCATGTGGTTGTTTGAAATTTCCTCTGTATAACAATTAGTCCGCCAAACCAGACGGCGTTCGATCTCTGTTCTTAAAACAAGTAACATGGATTTTGGAAGGGATCGAGTGTGTGAAATTCCTATAAGAAAGTTACTTGTTTCGATTCGAAATATTTGTCTCCCTTGTGTTATCTTGTAAAGCTTCAAAACTTATTTAACAATTCAAGGTAAGCGAGTGGCTTTATACATGTTATCTTGCGATCTATTCATTTGGGAATTTGAAAAAGGAAGTCAATGGCGCATTTCCACAAGAATGTTAACTAGCAAATATTTGTTTATATTAAGGTGGAATTAGAATTTCCACTGAAAGTATAATGATTTCGTTTAAAGTAATATTTATAACTTAAAACTGGTATGCACTGCATAGGCTAAGGTAATAGTTATTAAAAATTAATATCTGAATAGATTGTTAAGATAATTATTTAATATAGCTTTTTCCCCGATATTCAGTGGTATGTGAAGGGGGTTAAGCAGCCTGTAGCTACCAAGACCCTCCAACACTTGAACATTTGCCGAATTAATAGTTTTCCAATATATCCTTTCGCACAATCAACATTAGTTTAAAAAATTTTCAAAACCAACACCTGTAATTGTTTATAATAATCCTTAGTTTTAAGTGCAATTATTTTTTTCGTCCTTAGGTTTTCCGTCTTGAAACTGGTTGGACATGTACCTTCAATTACTTCTATTCTGAGTTAGCCTACACTGTTCTCTGAAATTCCCACAGCCTAGATACAGCTACGTTTGCCTTCTGTTGTTTCCTAATTATCTGCCCAATTTCACCAAGATTCAGTCGTATGTGAAGGCGGTTAACCAGCCTGTGGCTACCAAAGATCCCCCAAAACTTGGACATTTGCCGAATTTATAGTTTTCCAGTAAATTCTTTCGCACAATAACCATTAGTTGAGAGTATTGAAAACCAATACCTGTAGTTGCTTATAATAATCATCAGGTTTAAGTATAGTTATTTCTTTCATCATTAGATTTCCATCTTGGAATTGGTTGGATGTGTACCTCCATTGATTTCTATTCTGAGCTAACCTGCACATTTTCCTGACATGCCCACAGCCTACAACTTTCACTATTTGTGTGCAATAGTCTAACCTAGGTCTACCTCTACCTCTCTTTTTTCCACTCTCTGCTTTTAATATATTCCGCACTATTCCTTCATGCCTTAGTATGTGGCCTATCATCCCATCTCTCCTATTTTTTACTGTTTTCCACATACTTCTTTCTTCCCCTACCATTTCTAGTACCTCTTTGTTCTTAACTTCGCCTGTCCATGATACCTTCATCATACGTCTGAAGCACCATATTTCAAAGGCTTCTATCTTTTTCCTGTCTGCTTCTCCTACTGTCCAGGTTTCACAGCCGTACAGTGCTGTGTTCCACGCATATGGTTTAAGCAATCTTTTCCTTGTTTCAATGTGTGTTGTCTTTGAACACAATAGTTGCTTTTTCTTGTTAAATGTAGCACGACCTTGTGCTAATCTTTGTTTTATATCTTTTGTGCGTTTCCCATTTTGCATTATTTGACTTCCTAGGTAGCAGAAATCCTTAACCTCTTGTAAGTTCTCGTTACCTATTTGTATTCTAGTTTTTAATTTATTTTCCCCTCCTTTGCATACTAGTACTTTAAGTTTTATTTTTGTTAATTGTCATACCGTATCTCTCTCTGTTAGAACTGTTTCCATTTCATTAAAAGCAATAATACCAATCTATCATATGCAAATCTAGGCGTATCAATCTTTTGTCCCTGCATAATAATTACAAATGTCTTCTTGCATTTGACAGTATTCATTGCCTCTTCAATGTACAAGTTAAAAATTAATGGGGATAGGGCACATCCCTGCCTCACTCGTTTCCTAATATTTACTTCTCTATGTTCCTGCTCTAATTCTATTACCGCTGTTTGCTCTTTATATAAGCTATGTACTATCTGTCTAACCCTAAAAGTCATTCCAATCTTTTTGAGTATTTCGAACATTTTTCCCATTTTACATTGTCGTATGCTTCTTCCAGATCTACAAACCCTATATACACGTTTTTCCCTTTTTCTATTGTTTCCTCCATTATCACCCTCAGAGCTAAAATAGCCTTCCATGTTCCCCTGTTTCGCTTAAACCCAAATTGATCTTCTCCTAGTATTTCTTCAGCTCGTTTTTCCATTCGTCTTTGTACAATTCTAGTTAATATTTTTGACACATTTACTGTCAAACTTATTGTTCGAAAATTTTCACATCTATCGAAGTTTCTCTTTTTTGGTATAGTGACTATGATGTTACGTTTGAAACCTTTGGGTACCTCTCCTGTCTCATACATATAGCGTACAAGTTGGAAGAGACGATCTCTTACTGCTTGTCCATCGGCTTTTAAAGTTTCTGCTAGCACCTTATCTGTACCTGGTGTCTTACCATTTTTAGATCCTTTAATGCCAATCCAATCCCAAACCATCCTTTTCAATGTCTGATTCTTGTTCTAATGCTGTTAGTTCCACTCCTGCATATAAATTCCCTATATATTCTTGTCATGTGTCCACTTTCTCTACTTTTCTTTAATGACGTTTCCTCCCGGGTCCCTTATATTTTTGATAAACGGTTTTATATCCCTAAAATGCATTCTGATTAGTTTGTATGCTTCGTCGGTCTTTCTTATTTCCATCTTAGTTTGTACCGCTTTTCATCAATCCATTGTTCTTTAGCTTTCCTGCATTTGCGAATAATTTCCCATTTTATGACTTTGTATCTCTGTTTTCCTGTTTCATCTGATCTATTTTTGCATTTTCGTTTTTCTTCTATTAGATTCAGAATATCTATGGTTTCTTATTTTCTTTTTCTGTATACCCCAGAATATCTCTGGCTGCCATATCTAAGGTGGACTTAATGTTATTCCATTCTGTTTCTATTTCCTTAGTATAAGAAATTGTCCAGATATCTTTCATCAAATCTTTCGTTAATATCTTTATCTTTAAGTTTCTCAACGTCAAAGTGCCTTTTTCCGTTCCTTTTTTCAAATCTTTAAATTTAAGAGCGGTCTTCATAATTATGAATCTGATTCTGGGTAGTTTCTACACTCTTCTACGTGATTCCTAAACCTTTGTCTAACAAGAATATAATATGTTTGATATCTTCCTATATCTCCTGGCATCTTCCACGTGTATCGTCTTCTAGCATGATGTTGAAATAATGTATTTGTGATGGTTAAATTGTTCTTGTCGCAAAATTCTACCAGCCTATTTCCCCTGTCATTTCTCATGCCTAAACCAAATAAACCTACTACCGCTCCTTCCCTAACCTCACCTACCACTGCATAAAAAGCCCCTGTAATTATTAAATTTTCATGTTCTTATACGTATCTTAGTATGTCTTGGATAACTCCTCCTCACTGTAGCTAGAGGCGGGTAGGTATACTTGTATTATTACTGTATTTACTGGTTTAGCTTCTAATCTAACCATGAGCATTCTTTCATTCTTTTGTAAGTAATTTTCTACACGTTGTCCTATCTTTTTTCGCATAACTATCCCCACACCCAAATTTCCTTCCTCTGATTCTGTATGAATTACCTCAAAGTCTCCACTACAAAAATCTGCCACCTCAGGCCAGCGAACTTCGCTGATCACTACTATGTCTAGTGCTAACCTATTCATTTCAAACTCCATGTTCTCTAGCTTACCTACTTGCTTCATACCTCTGACATTCCACACTCCGACTCGCAAAATGTTCCCTGCTCTTCCTTTAAACTTTCCGATCATATCCTTCAAAGTAATTCCCACCCGGAGATCCAAATGTTAGACTATTTTAACTCCGGAATCTTTTACGCCAGCGGAAGCCATCGTGCTACTTACAATTTAAGTGCGCTGTGTACTTGAGAGTTAATATGATGGTTTCCGTTGCCTTTCACATCACAGTAGTGTTCTTAAAATACCATACCGACCCCTATGGTCTCTGTCACTCTAAGAACTGAAAAAGCTGCTGCCCTCGTTATTAAATGTACATCAGCAGGTGGATAGCAGAAATTCGATGACTTACAGGTTTGTTGATCTTGTACAAAGCTCAAGTGAAATGGCACTTTTAAAATCCGCGATTACGTTCGCGTTTGGGCACTTGCTTCTACAACAATACCAAATTATAGCTACTCTCACTTGAATTATTCAACCTTTTAACCCGCTCTGCGATGGGTGCGTGTCGAGCTTGAAGCTATGTCACTGAATATCAAAAGCTTAAATTTCCCTCTATTATGATCCATTGATATTTAAAAGTTATAATGTTCCAGAGCATTGCCCAATTTTTTCTCATTCACACGGATAGTGTGTCTAAAGCTGTCCTATTTTGAGTTCAATGTTTTTCATACTTTTGAAATCGGCGCGATTGTTTATGTTCGCAACGAAAGTTTTATGACTAAATTTCTATTGCGGTAATTTAGTATGGTTTCGATTTCTTTAAACTCGTGTGAATGTTTACGAATACACTTTCCTATGCTGGCGATTTACTGAAATATGTCGGTATATTTCTAAATTAATACGAGTGTAAAATCCCGATCTTTATTGCATTTTATATCTAATCTATATTAGATAGTTCCTTGTTTATTTCTTTATAAAATGTTAACTAGCCTGAAGTATATTTATTTTCGTATCTCAAATAAATGCAAAAATTTCAATAGTTAATAACTATTAAAAGGTCAAAAAAAAATGCACACGAATTTTCATAAATATTATATAAGATATTCAAAAGACGAGTCAGCTATAAAACAATAAAAAATCCATAAAAATAGATAAGTATTATTTATTAGCTTTCCCAATCACTGTAGAAGAGATGCGATGCGACCAGTAACCTTACATGTATTAGAGAAAGACGGGCAGCGCACGTCAGTAATAAGTGGATCGCGTTAATGAGGTAATACAATAAGGAATTCCCAGAAACTTGCATCAGATAGGCGTGTAGTATTTGGAATAGAATCACGTAAATAGTCGTGCATTCTAGAAAAGAGATAATTTTTATATATAAACAGAAGTAATCGACATTAGATTCATTCATAAATTCAATCGCGAAAATGTTACTTTGAGAAAAGAATTTCGAAGCCGTTGTTTTGAGTATGTTGAACGCATACCTTAATTTAATAATCACAATGTAACAGTAAACTTAGAAGTCATTCTTAAAAATGCAGTTATTTGAATTTGTAATATACAATGAAGAGGAAAAATTCTTCGAGACACAAAAAGCTACTTTAAAAATTTAATTAAATAATTCGAAGAAAGATTTAAGCAAATATGCATGATTTTGTAAACTGGGATTTGAACGTCCATTTAAAATAAAGCCAAAAATCCTAAGGTATTTAATACTGTTAATTACGAATGGGAAAAGCGCTTTGTGGATCTTTGCAAGTATTACTTTTAAAATATTGTTTGTAACTGATATTGGGGTATATGTCATTTTAATTCAAGATAGAATAGGTCTTAATTATATAATTTTTTTTAAGGGTATTTGCCAAGAAAAGTTTGTGCTCAGAGTTCGATACACTCTGACCTTTTTAATAGATTATCTGCCAAGCATTTTTTGGCCAAAACAAACCTTACAAGCGTGGAAATCAAAGCCAGGTAAACTATTCATAAGAGAAGAGATTTAGTTCTGTAAATTTAAACCTAAATAAGTTAAGAGACATCTTGACAATTAAGTAAATAGGTACTTGTTAGAAATAATTTGATTTGAATGAGAGAAAGTATTTTAGACTGTATACGTGCTTTATGATATTGTTGTATTTGATTTCATTTTGAAAACTCCATTAATTCGTTGAGCTAACCAGGCAAAGTCAGGTTAGAAACGAAGGAAAGTGAATAATTTCAAATTTTACAATTTGCGGTATCTGTATTACAGCACTCTTTTAGCGACGCATCAAAGCGAGACGTTGTCACAGCATTCTTAGTGACGCCTCAACGTGATGCGTTGTCACAGCAAAATATTTATATAGTTATTCCTCGGGCTGCACAAAGCTTTCGTTTTAATTATAAGAACAGGGGATTTAATAATCTGAAAGGTAAAACTTTTTCCATCTTTATTTAAGTTACTACGATGATATTGCGGTTTCGCATATTATAGAGCAAAAACCTGCAATTTTATTGTGTGTTCGTTTAAGCACGCATTTTTCCCATGCCAAAAGGAATGTGTAGCCAGCGCTCTTAGCCAATTAGAGACGTTTTATGATGGGAACACCAAGAAGTTCGTTGGAACGACGCGGTTTGAACAAGGATTTGACTTTCAGCTACCGTGGATATCGTCGTATTAAACGCGAGTATGCGTTAATTAAGTGCAAAGTGTACCTTTTGCATTACCTCATACCTGTCCAATTATTTTAATAATGTCCAGTGTTTCCTAAAATTGTAAGTTCAATGCATTTCGCTGCCGGAATCTAAGGAAGCGGACCTCCACGCAACCTGATCTACCCGAAGATATCCGCGGAGGATGCCTTAGCTACAGTTGTTAGTTAATGTATGCCCTTTGTTTAGATTTTAATGGCTTACGTAGCATGTGAAACTTTAATCGTTTGACGGCAATAAATTGTAGGCGTAATAAATTACGTCCGGGGTTTACGTAATAATTGACACCAAACGGAGAAAGCAATAATGTATAACAATATATAAATATCAAGAATTACACATGGAAGCTGATACATAAAATTTCTTTAATTCAAGCTTGGTAAATAAAAGATGAAAATTAAATAGGAGTACTGAGTATCTTCTGATGCATCACAAGAATAAGCCACTGGAGAACTTGTAACGCGCCGTCGTTACATTAACTGGAAACCGGATGCAAAAAGAGAAACTTGATCTTAAACGGACAAATTAATATAGATGCACCCTGTACAATTCTGGTTTCATAAATCAATACTATTTATTAAGTAAGATATTTCAATAAAAATTTTAATTCTATTAAAATAATAAACTTAAAAATCACAAAAGCATCGTTTTATTTCTGTTAAATACATATTAGAACGGAACTAGGTTCACAATTTATTTTAAACCATAAAAGAGTAAACAACAAATTCTTTATAGCAAAGTCATGTCATTTTAAGGAAGCTTTTAAAATAAATAAATAAGTAAATAACTGTAGATTTATTAAAAGACGTTCCATATCATAATTATTCCAAATATAGAAAAGCTTTTTTACAAATTTTAATTAAATGGAGTACGATTAATGTTACACAGTTGGAATGCCAAGAATAACCCCTGACTATATCAGAAATATATTCAAACAATGTAGTAATTACTTAAAACACAGACGCCCCGCTAGTAAGATTCACGAATAGGTGGTAGATAATTTAATCAGTTCTTACAACACAATGTATTCATTTATATTGCTGAAGACATTTCCACGTAATGCTAAGTTAATTAAAAACCAGATGACATTATGCTTGATTCACGTGCCATAGAATGTATACAATGGCATGCTTCCCCTGCACCACAGGAGAGGGAGAAATGCAGAATAGTCGCCAGTAATCAATGAATTAATTATTCGCGAACCAGTAACGATAGACATGTAGAAGGTTATTATAGATAAGGGGAAGTCGAAAAACCCCATCGGCTAGGAAATAGCAATCGGGCATTCAACGTGGTGACCTACCGATAATCGACAAAATCATAATTTGAACACGGTAGTTCCGTACCACTTAGGTGGGAAATTAAAAATAATCCTTATTCAATATGGATTCCAGCTGGTGAAATGGATTGCCTTAATTAAATTGGTACTCAGTGATAAGGTTAATGTAGATATTTATAAATTTTCTTTTTGTGGTGGCATGAATTTATGAAACCTATTTAGTTAGATATTAAAAGGGTAAAACATCTATCCGTATTGTAGGTTATGTTTTTACGTTATTAGATTTACAAAACCTGGACAATGGAATAAAAGTTAAAAAAGTAAATGATGTGATTAAATAGAAAACGATTGTTACGTTACTTGCATTGAACTGGGAAAACGTTAAAATTTGTATGTACCTGTTTTCAGGAGTATTGTTATGAAACTAGTGTTCAAATTCATTTAGGTAACCTTAAAAATTTTATATGTACCTGTTTACAGGAAGAATAATATGAGATTGTATGACAAATAGATTTAGGTGAAGTCGCAAGACTTCTTTTTTCTTGATTGAACATATAGATTGATTGTGAAAGGAACTCCATTCCACCAGAACGTTAATGTAATTAAAACCCAAGGATTATTCGTCGCCCACAATATTATTAGACTAGACGAGTTGGCGCCCATAAATTTGATAGTGTTAATAACCTTTCAAGATAAGTGCTATTGGTAATATAGTTTAAAATTGCACCTAGCAAGTTGTTACTTTTCTTCCCTATTTTTGTGTATTGTTTCTATAGGGGCCCACTCCCACACCACTATGGTTAGCCGGTATTTCCCCGCTCATTCTGGGCAATTACAAATTTAAGAATTTAACGCTTCATTCACCCATAACAAACTTTTTTAAACATTCTTCTTATTTGTATTATACAGAATTCTACATGTCTTATTTGAAGATGCCAAGTTTTGTACCGCCTACCAAAGTAGTAATCCAAAAAATAGTTGAGGAAAATAACAGAATGTAAAATGGCAAGATGTACTTACACAACTGACTTTTCTTGTTCATGACTAAATATTTAATACTGTTAGATTAAGAAATATTTTGAATTAGTCACTTGCATTACTAAGAAAACAAATCAAAAGTCGCTGCTGAAGAGTTCACTAGAACCCTAAAGACAATGAAACCCCATTTAAAACAGTTGCTTGCTATAGAAAAGCAAAAGCAAACCAACGTCTCATACAATAAAATTATTAAATTAATAAGATATGAAATTAATGAATTCTGGTATCTCTATTATATAAAACTTACCCACACCTTTGGCGTTAAAACTACACTCTCAGTCCCATACAGTACACTGTTGCTAAGAAGAACACCACTAGTATTTTTATATACTTTAATTGATACGTTTATACTAATAGATATTCAACGACCTCTAAAAACTAAATATTTTCGTGTTTGCATTATGTGGGTCTCCCTAAATTGACAACACTGTTGGATATTCTCTACAAGACTATTGCTTCCTTATTTCGATAGTAAGTTAAAATTAATGAATCACTATGGAGGTCAATTATAAATTGACCTGGCATTCCGATACTTAACTGTAGACTATAGTTCTATATTTTAGATCATTTGTTTATAATATCACCCTCATGACTTATGAATAAAAAGTCAAAAATTGAACTTTCCAAAATTTTCAGAAATATTCGTATTTGATAATGACGTATGCAGCAAATACCCAAAAAGGATTTTACATTTATTTTTTTCTTTATGAATGGATAAACAAGGCATCAAAATTTAAAGTAAAATCATCATTCAAGTTCTGCTCTTCATCAATTCGCAAGGTGAATCACAGTGAAAACAAAGGTGTTATATTTTTATAGTTACAATTTGACGGTTATAAATACGCCACTTTATGCAATTTTTAAAATAAAAGCAGGTAAAGATAAAATGAATAAACATCATATCCTACTAACCAGCGATATCCAAATACATATGCACAATAAAATACTGACTAATCTACCTCTGAACAGAATAATTACATTAGAACGTAAATGAAGCATTTGCACATGAAAGATGATTGATGGGTCCTGGGACATCACATCTTCCACATGGACTTAATTGACAGGTACAAGAGTTTTGCATTTAAGAGTTATTTAAATTATAATAGGATAATTTTTGGTATCTTCTCAAATTAACTAGTGCAAACTGAAATGCATATAAATTGCCGTCATGAATATTGGAACAGTTATAATTGAAGCTGTGATATGAGTTCTGATGGAAGTTTTGATTATAATATTTGTTCTAATTTAAAGCGTTAATAGTCGTGATACGAGGAATGCCTTTTATATTCTGCATTTTGGGACATATAGAGCGTGTCACTAATAAAATGTCAATACTAAAAATTAACCTTCATTATTAGTTAACCTAAATTCAAAGTTTCAGTATGATACGTGTAGTACGGCAACAACCTGTCAAAATTAACAAATTAATCGATAAATGGAATTAAACCGTGAAATTTTTGCGCAATCATTTTCGAAGACAATTATTTCAACAACAATACCTCGTCGAGTTGGTTTCTGTTTTCGGCAATGAAGCACCACATCAGTCAACAATTTCTCTTCGGTATGGAAAATTCAAACGTTAACCGAATAGTCTTAGCGACGATCCAAGAGCAGGTGCACCAAAACGGCAGTCATTTACGAAAACGTCGATGTTGTGTGCAAGTTCATCAACAAAGATCGACATGACATTATAAAAAAATACCAGTGTTTTTAACAAATGTACCTTTTATAAGATTCTAATTAACTAAAAACTTTGCTTATAATTTGACAGCTAAATAAACATATTGTAACCCAGTAACGACGAATCTAAAAGGTTAGTGTTTCAGCAATTAATTGCATTATTACTACAATCACTCCAGCTGATTTAAAGAACATAGTCTTCTAAGTGTTTAGGTTTAAACTTGTTCATAACGCCATAATCGCAGCTTTCAGCAACAGGTTAAATTTAATTTTTATTATTTTATTTGTTTATACCACCTGTTCCTCTTATGCAAAAAATATCTTGTAAATAAAATTTATACCAGGATGCCACCTGATTTTCTTAAATAAAAAAATCTAGTATACCCTAACTCACCCCACTCTACGCGTTAGCAGCTAGCCCGGTTTATCTAAATATCTCTACTGTTTTTTTATATACGTTTCTCCTCTTTTCAACGTAACATAAAATCCTTGGCGCCCAACGTGGGCCCCGATTTTTTTTACTTAACTTAAGCCCCGGTTTTCAAAACTGTTTCTTTTCTTAACGTTTAGCTAAATCTCTAGGAAACCTCTATTTCTACTTAACATTCGACCCTGAATTATTTTTGTACATACATCTTTTCGTCCCAATAAAAATTTCTCTTGCGTTCGTTTTATTGCTCCTTGTCTGTTACTTCGGGATTTTCTGTAAGCTTTACATCCTACCTCGTTACCAGAATTGTGTTTTCGCTGGCCATTCGAGTTCTTGAAAACACTGGTGCCCTATTTATATTAATATTCCTAGGTTATATTTTGTTGTTCCTATCTGTTGCTATCAGTATTTCTAGATTCTTTTTTGCCCCTAACAATTTTGTGGTTAGATTTCAACTTCTTCCTTCACGTATGTTTTAACTTATTCTTTTGGCTGTAATATTCTTACCTAAATCGGGTTCGCAAAGACGAACTTACCTTTGAGCTTTTAATTAGAAGAACACATGTAGCGGCTACGGACATCGTCGAACACCTGAGAGCACATCTTCGTGTTTTGCTTAAGTTAGAATCAGCCGATAAATCCTTTATTAATCCACTTTATGAGTCAAACCCGGAGGCTGAATTAAAAATTGAGACCAAAATGGAAGAATTGAGTAATAACTTTGCGAATTCGGATTCAACCGTAGTTACCATCCGCTCATATCCCCTACACATATTGAAACGTAAGGTTACCGCCCGAACAGTGAGTTTTTTATGATGACTTACAAACAAGACTCCTTACTTTACTGGATCGTTTAGAGCATACCCAGTAATCTAGAGGCCAGGGTTGCAGCATTAGCAATTAATCTTGCAACCACAAACCTCGAAATCAACCTTCCCAATACATCGACCACCACCGCTCAATCTGAAAGTTCTAATGCCACGGAACTTGAAAAATCCTGAAGTTTAGTGGAGATTTTAAGTTTCTTACTGTACATGACTTTCTTGAACCCTAATTATTTAAACAAGCAGTCGACCTCTTTGAGTCGAAAGCCTTACATTAGTACCGAAGTAACCGTCATCGGCTTTCTAATTGGCGGATTTTAGTTGATTTACTGATGCTTCATTTTGAACCACCTGTTTATAAACGAAGACTATTTGGTGATATCTTACGTAGGATGCAGGGTCCGTCGGAAACTACCGTGGACTATTTAACATGTATGACTACCCGGTTTGGTCGGCACACTACTATACCCGATGATGTTCAACTGGATATTGTAACCCGTAATCTTGTTTTGTTTTATACAACCCAATTGCCAATCGTCAACTCCTTGTAAAAATTAGAGCTGAAAAAGTATAGGACCGATAGTTACGTGCCACCTATAAGGAGAAGTGATTGTGTGGAACCTGAGCTCACTTTTGTCTGACCCCTCCTTTGTTAGATGCGTTATCTGCTTGTTGACACGCTGTTACAGTTTGTGTTTCGGCAGCTGTTGTCTGGGAATTCTGCACAGTTCTTTGGTGATATCTTTGAAAGCCAAATACCTACCCCCATACATGATTCTGTCCTTATAAAATAGAGATCGTGCTTTGAAAAGGATATTGAATACAACATCTTCTTACTGAAGAGACATGTTGTAAAGTCGCGCTTTTACAATACTTTCCGTGCCAATATGAGTTAAGTTGGTGGTTCCAGCAACCAGTTCATAGGGAAATGCAGCCACATTTTCCCATCCACAAGATGATACCAGCACAAAGCCAATAGCTCAAGGTACAGTTTTGTTTTCGTAATTTTTTTATGCTGCTGTGAAGAATAGACATTTTGCTGTTCATAATGGTATTACTCATGATTATCCAATAACAGAACTCACAATCACACTGCATTGAGTGACTATGTTAAAAATTAGTTAATTAAAGTTTGTCCGTTTTACTGTTTCTTTTGTCCTTTTGGTATAGACATTAACGTAAAGAACTTACGCATCAATTTAAAAGTAGTTAATATTTGACTAATTTAAGTTAGGCTGTATAATTTTAATACTATATTATTTCTTGAGGAGGTGCACTTCACAAATGCAGAATATAATTTATGTATATTTCTTTTCCTAGAATTCCTGTACAGTTTATGTTTAATTTTCTTTTATATATATTTAAGATGAACCATTAAGTAAGTATTTAAATTCTAAGATGTTATATTTGCTTACCAATTTTATATTTTTATGTTATGACGCTTTGTTTACCATCACGCTGTAACAAACAATTATGCAAATTATTGGATTCTTTGTTGTTTTGTAAACAGCCTTCCGAGATTGTATATTAACAATATAGTTTTACAGAGGTTTCCAATGTGTTTCTTTCTATTTCACCCACTCCACTCTAAGACGTTTTTGAGCTAGCCCAAATTCTATCGTTCTGTCCCCGTTTTGTTGCAGTATTCGGGGTAAACGATTTTTTTACTGACTTTTACTGTTTTCTTTCGTGTTTACGTGGAATACCGTAACAAAGTGCTTACAACAGGATGCCTGATAATTCTTTTTAATGGATTGGACAACATGGAGAATGTATGGTATACACAGGAAGAGATGATACAAATGGATCAAATTCTTATACAAGAAGTAAGGGAGCGTATAAGCATTACTAAGTAATAGACTATAGCAATTAGATGGAGAGAGATAGAATTATTGCTAGAATACACAAAATCCTTTATATATAGCAGTTCAAAAATCTAAATATACAGCACATATCAAACTATTAGAAGAATATTGCATGAAAAAATGTAAATTTATACTAAAAATTAATTAAATTGGAAAATTAAGAACAACTCCTAGTTAAATATAGAAACAATCGTACTCAAATAATAATGTAGAATGATAGTGAATTAGGAATGGCTAGTGTTATAAAAACACAACAGTAAAATGTCAAAAAGTTAGAATTGCCAGAAAGAATGTTTAACAGAACAACACATGCAGGAATTGTATTAAAATGAGTTTTATGGGTACAAATCGAGTTATTAAATTATAATACGTAATCAGGGGCGTCTACTATAAAGTGTCGTTATACAAAATGTCAAAGTGGAAGTGTGGGAATATTTGAAAAAGTCTTAAATCGAACAAAAATATTTAGAAGTGTAAAATTGAATGTAACAATAGATACAAAAAGCTGATTTTTCAATTCCTCAAATGTGGATTACTTTGGTCCAAAATGGCTCAAAAGGGCAAAACACTTGGTTTGATACCTAAACTCTTCTTCAATTTAAAGTTACCGAAGAAAAACAAAATCCCATTAATTGCAAACTGATAAAGGTTTATTTTGAAACTCGTCATTGATTGATGACAAAAACATGAAGATTCGACTTATTGAACTCGTTACACCTGGCTGAAGTATACAGCTTCAAAAATCAATCAAATTCGCTTGGGTTAAAATAGGGTTTAATGCATTTAAATTAAAATGTAATAACTTATTTCTATTAAAAAATTCCACTGACGGCTTACTAATAAGTAGACTAGCTTCAAAAACTTCATGATATTTAATCATCTTATGTACCTAAACCAACAAGTGACTAAGACTTCGAGAAAATAATTAAAAACAACACGCCAAGTTGAATTTATTGTACATGTTCATGAAATACCAGTTAAGATAATTTTATATTAGCAATTTATTATAATGGTGCTATTATAAATTATTTATGGTAATTATCCCATACATAAAAACCAAACCACAAGTAAAATAAATGGACTTTATACATTATGCAATAACAATTAAAAATACCTGTGGTCAGTTATAGCTATAGTTACAATGCAATTAAGGTAATATAAAGTAAAGGATCCAGCAGGTACAATTTGACAGGTAACAATTTTTAAAACAGTTTAGCTTGTAATTATTTATCAATAAATGTATTCCAATATTTGACATTGATTATCTTTATCCGATATAAAAGATATGCAATTTTACAGTTTCATGCGAATGTAATAGAGTAGTATCAATCGCAGATATTTTTCTACGAGCTCAGTTTATTTGTGGATTGAAAGACAATTGAATTCGTGAACAATTATTAAATTCAAATTTTGTCACTTTCAATGATACCGTAAGTAAGGCTAGTGCATTAAAATCCTCCAGGTATGAAACAGCTGCTTACCAATAAACTATCAAATGTGAACAACTCAGATTCCGAAGTGTATAAAGTCACAAATTACAAACATCAAACCATAAAAGATAAAAAGCGTGGTTGAAATGGTCAACATTCAAAATTCAATTCATTAAATAATCGATCGCATTCAAGAAGAAGGTATAAATCAACAGTAGACTATACTTCCTTAGGTATCAACGACTTATGTTTGAATTGTGGTTGAAATAATCATCGCTCTAATGAATGTTATGTAGAGAAAAACAAATTAAGATGTATATCATGTAAGAAGGGAGATCATGTCGCAAAAGTTTGTATAAAAACACTTCTAAAGGAAAAATATCCTACAAGGTTCTCAAATAATACAGATTCTGCCAAGTATATTGATATTTCAAATGAAAATTATGATTACGGTATACACCAAATTACCGGATTAGCAAAAATTGTGGATATTTATGACCAGCGTTGTTACCAGACTGCAAAATATGATTCTAAGGAACATTTTGTTATTGTCTACTTGAATAATAAGCCGGTTCAATTTGAAGTAGATTCTTGTGCGGGGTTTACATTAATTCCTGAAGATGTGTTCAAAAAAATTAGAATTAAATGTATCCTTAATACCAACCAAAGTTTATTTCTGTGCTTATACAAATGATGTAATAGGGAAGATTACGATACAAGCAGTATATAACAAATGTAGTTCAATAGAAGAAATTTACATCGTTCCAGCAGGTCGGTCGGATCTGGATCTGTTATCTAAAAATTAAATTAAAGAAGTTAGATGACGAGATGAATATCAATTCAAAAATGTAATACTACTATTAACTCTGTGGAAGCAATCTTAAGGAAGAACTCAGAAATTTTTGAACAAAGGATTGGATGTATTCCAAATCAAAAAGTGTCACGTGAAAATGTCCAACCTGCTTATACAAAAGAATGTGTAGTTCCTTTTGCGTTAAAATGTTGCGTAGAGGTCAAACTAAATAATGTAGACTTGAATGGTATTATATCAAAAATTGAAAAGTCAGACTGGGGATCACCTTTAGTACTCATTGCCAAAAGAGACGAGGGAGTGCGCTTATGTGCGGACTATAAATGTGGAGTAAGTGATAGGCTGTCTCATCAAATTATCCTATAAAACACATTCCTGATATTTTAGATAGTCTACGAAATTCAAAATATTTTTTGTAAATTGGATATTTTCAAAGCATACCTCCACGTTCCTGTAGATGATGTTAGTAGTGAGATACAAGCCATTACTACACACAAAGGTACAATTTGTATGAATAGGTTAAGTTTTGATATTCAAAATGCACCGAGAGAATTTAATCGAATTCTAGACAAGATTTTACAAGGATTGTCAAAAACTGAAGCATATTTTGATGATATAGTTATAGATGGAATTACAGAAGAAGAGTGTTTATACAACCTAAATGACTGTTTAGCCTGGTTAAAAGAAAATGACATACACTTGAACAAAGAAAAATGCTCATTCTTTACAGAGAAAATTAAATATTTAGGCCATGTAATTTAGCACAATCAAATTTCAAAATTGCCAGGAAAAGTGACAGCTGTTGCAAATATGCCATGGCCAAAGAACATTGAAGATGTTCGACGTTTTATTGGAATGATTACTTATTATGTGGGTTTTATACCAAATCTATCAACGTTAACAGCACCATTGCGTGCTATGTTATGCAAACATAAAAAATTTAGGTGAACAACAGCATGTGAATTGGCATTTATTCGTCTTAAAAATGAAATAACCAGTGATACAATTCTAATACCGTATGATCCAAATCTGCCCATAATTCCTACATGTGATGCCAGTCCTGTAGGAGTAGCCGCAGTAATGAGTCACTTAATAAATAATGAAGAAAAATCTATTGCATATGCATCAAGATCTCCAACAAGTTCTGAGAAAAATTACATTCAACTGGACAGAGAAGCTTTAGCTATTATATTTGGTGTTAATCATTTTTTTAACTACCTGCATGGACTCCATTTTACACTTGAAACCGATAATGAACTACTTACACAGATTTTCCACCAGAAAAAGCAATTACCATCGATGACTTCAAGCTGCCTTCTCAGATATGCCTCTTTTCTAAAAGGATTTATTTATTCTGTAAAATTCAAGAAAGGGAAAACAACCACAAATGCCGACTACCTATCTAGGGCAAGTATACAACAATCATTTAGTTCTCCAGACATGTCATTTAGTTCAGAAAATCACGGAAGTTGTGCTGCTACCACTACAAAATACTCCACTGCTTCGACATTCACAGCGCCAACGTCTGTCAATTACAATACTATATATGCCATTATTAATTATTAAAATTAAGTGTTCCTGCAAGTGGGGGAGACTGTAGTAATTGTACATACAATGTAAGTACCTGCGGTCAGTTACCACTATAGTTAAGATGCAATTAAGGTAATATAAAGTAAAGAATCCAGCAGGTACAAGTTGACAGATAACAATTTTTAAAACAGTATAGCTTGTAATTATTTATTAATAAATATATTCCAATATTTGATATTGATTATCTCTATCCAATACAAAAGATATAGCATTAGGCCTGATCAATCAACATCCGTTTTTCATACAATAATGTACTGTAATAATTTAAGACGAAGTTGTCTTAAAAAAAGCGAAAACTATACTAAAATTCATACAGCTTGCGTTATTAGTCCTCAACAGAGCAAAGAGGATTTCAAATTGCATGCATTATATCCTGTTGCACACTAAATAGCCAAAAGATTTGCAAACCAACTGTCAAAACTACATTTAATTTTCAAAATGCTCCACTTGAAAATACTACATTGCCAAAGCAAATTCTTTTTTAACCTAGAAAAATTTTTGAATTTTGTCGAACCCTTTCTGTTCCAAGCATGCATGACAACCTCACCCATGGGACCTCCATTTTACCTCTCATCCGAGCAAGGGCATATTTTGTAAAAAATTCTCGCTTAACATTTTTCAAACGGACCATGTCGGGATTAGAACCTGGGACCTTGAGCCTGCCATTCGCATCTCCGGAAGGGGACTACTTAGGGGGATGTGATTGGAAAGTATAAAAAAAGAGTTCCGAACATTCTGAGAATCGGAGCATGAAATGTTAGAAGTATGAAGCAAGTACAGAACTTGAAAATTGAAATAGATAGGTTAGCACTAGACATAGTAGGGATCAGCAAGGTTTGCTGGCCAGCGGCGGGGGATTTTTGGAGAGGCGACTTTAGGGTGATTTATACAGGATCAGAGGAAGGAAATTCGGGTGTGTGGTTAATTATGCGAAAAAAGATAGGACAACGTGTAGAAAACCACTGAACAAAAGAACGAAAGAATATTCATGGATAGATTAGAATCTAAACCGATAAATACAGTAATAATACAAGTATAGATACCCACCACCAGCTACAGTGAGGAAGACGTACAAGTGATCTACAAAGATATCAAAGACATTCTAAGATACGCAAAAGGACATGAAAATTTAATAATGACAGGGGAGTTTATTGCAGTGGTAGGCGAGGGTAGGGAAGGAGCGGTAGTAGGTTTATTTGGTTTAGGCATGAGAAATGACAGGAGAAATAGGCTGGTAGAATTTTGCGACAAGAACAATTCAACCATCACAAACACATTATTTCAACATCATGCTAGAAGACGATACATGTAGAAGATACCAGGAGATATACAAATAGATTACATTTTTGTTAGACAACGGTTTAGGAATCAAGTAAAAGACTGAAGAAGCTACCCAGAATCATATATAGACACTGACCATAACATCGTAATTATGAAGGCCACTCCTAAATTTAAAAATTTGAAAAAAAGCAACGGAAAAAGGCACTTTGACTTTAAGAAACTAAAAGATAAAGATATCCACGAAAGATTTGAAAAGAAGTCAAACAAATTTCTGAAAGATTTTGGGAAAATTTCTTATACTAAGGAAGTAGAAACAGAATGGAATAACATTAAATCCAGCTTAGACATGGTGGCCAGATATATTCTGGGGTATACACAAAAACAAAATAAAAAACCATGGATAACAAAGATTATCCTGAATCTAATAGAAGAAAGACAAAAATACAAAAATAGACCACATTAAACAGGAAAACAGAGATACAAAGCAATACAATGAGAAATTATTCGCAAGTGCAAGAAAGTTAAAGAACAATGGATTGATAAAAAGTGCAAAGAGGTACAAACTAAGATGGAAATATGAAAGACACGAAGCAAACAAACTAATTAGAATGAATTTTAAGAATATACACATAGCAAAAATACAAAAGGACACGAGAGGAAATGGCATTATAGAATATGTAGAGGAAGTGGTTAGATGGCAAGAATATATAGGGAGCTTATATGCAGGAGATGAACTAACAGCATTAGAACAAGAATCGGACATTAAAAAGATTGACTTGGGATATGCTATACTTAGAGATGAGTTTAAATTAGCATTAAAGGGTCTGAAAAATGGCAAGACACCGGGTACAGATAAGGTGCATGCACAAACTCTAAAAGCCACTGGACAAGCAGTAACTGAACGTCTCTTCCAACTTGTAAGCTATATGTATGAGACTGGCGATCGAAGATTTCAAACGTAACATCATAGTCATTATACCAAAAAAGAGTGGCTTGGATAGATGTAAAAATTTTCGAACAATAAGTTTGACAGCACACATGTCAAAAATATTAACTAGAATTGTACTAAGACAAATGGAAAAATGAGCTGAAGAAGATCTATTTGGGTTTAGGCAAAACAGGGGATCACCTAATGCTACTTTAGCTTTGAGGGTGATAATAGAGAAAACGATAGAAAAGAAGGAAAGTGTGTATATAGGGTTTGTAGATCTGAAAAAAACATTCGACAATGGAAAATGGAAAAAAATGTTCTAAATACTCAAAAAGATTGGAATGAGTTTGTAACATGCATTTTTAATCGTTTAACATTTTACGCTTTTTCTCAATTAGTAAATACCTTTCTGCAATTACTATTTCTATATTTTATATTTATTAGTATAAAGTAAAAATTTTTGTAATGCTTTTATCGTGATTATATTATATAGTTTATCTAAACAGTTTTATTTACATTCTACAAAGTACTGAATAACTTAGACTTTGCTATGCTTTTTCTTTATTTCAGGTTTGCAGGACTAATCTTTTTTATTGCAGGTTTGCTATTCTAATTTCTTTTATTGCAGGTACTGTTACTAACTCCTTACCGCCGCATACATTATATGTCAGTCTGCTTTCTACAACCCCCCCTAATCTCCGATTGAGCCCGGTCATTCCATGAATATCTTTGTGTTATGCACGGCTACAAGTCAACGTAGCATAAATTTGGCGCCCAACGTGGCTGCCACGAAAAAAAAAACGTAACAAGTTTTAGGGATAGATGGATAATACATAGCTTATACAAAGAGCAAACAGCGGTAATAGAATTAAAGAAGGAACCAATTCCAAAATGAAAAACCTAATGACGAAAAAAATAACTTACTTAAACCTGATAATTATTATAAGCAACTACAGGTATTGGTTTTGCAATACTCTCAACTAATGTTAATTCGGCAAATGTCTAAGTGTTAGGGGATCCTGGCAACCCCAGGCTACTTAACACCCTTCACATATCACTGAATCTTGATGAAATAGGGCATACAATTAGGAAACAACAGAAGGGGAACCGAGCTGTATCTAGTCCGTGGGAATTTCAGGGAACGGTGTAGGCTAGCTCAGAATAGATATAAATGAAGGTACGTGTCCAACAAGTTTCAAAACGGAAAAAAACCTAATGACGAAAAAATAATTGCACTTAAATCTGATGATTATTATAAACAACTACAAGTGTTGGTTTTGATATATTTTCAAGTAATGTTGATTTGTGCGAAAGGCTATATTGAAAAACTATTAATTCGGCAAATGTTCAAGTGTTGGGGATCTTGGTAACCATAGGCTGGTTAACCTCCTTCATATACTACTGAATATCAGAGAAATAGGGTATATATTTGTAAACAATAGAAGAGGAACCGAACTGCATTTAACAAGAAACAGCAGCGGCTATGTTCGAAGACAATAAACATAGTAACAAGGAGAAAATGGTGAAAGCATATGTGTGGAGCACAGCACAGTAGGTCTATAAAATAGGGGCAGTAGGAGAAGCAGACAGAAAAACGGTAGAAGCCTTTTGGAAAGTTGTGCTTCAGATGTATGAGGATGATAGCATGGACAGACAAGATTAAAATAATGGTTTATAGAAATAGTAGGGGAATAAAGATATCTGTGAAAAACAAAAAAAAATAGGAGAAATAAAAAAACAGGATACGTGCTAAGACATTTTTGGGGAATAGTGCGAAATATATTACAAGCAGAGATAGATCAGACTATTGCACACAGATGGTGAAAGATGCATACTGTGTAAATTTCAGAGATTGTGTAAGTTAGCACAGAATAGGAAGTAATGAGGGTTGGTGTCTAACCAGTTCCAGGACTGAAGACCTAATGATGATGAATGGTAGACTTAAATTTCTAGAAAAGTGCAAGCACATTCCTTTGTGTTTTGTGGTATGTTTGTCACGTGTCTTGTTTCATCACAATTAAGCACACTCAAAGACGATTCTGCCTATGTAAGTATTCAATCTTCAATTTCGTCGTTGGCAACCTTAAAATGTACTCCTGACATATTTTTATTTTGTAAATTTGTTGTAAAAATTAGTGAACTCTATACTTAGTAAGAAACAAATTTATAATATCGTATAATTTTACCAATTTATTTAGAAAATATTTTTTATGTAAATATAAAAATATAGAGGCAATCTACAAAGATATCGAAGACATACTAATAAGATTCGTAAAAGGGCATGTAAATTTAATAATTACAGAAGATTTTCATGCAGTTTGAGGTGAAGGTAGGGAAGGAGTGGTAGCAGGTCTATGTGGTTTACGAACGAGAAACGAAAGGAGAAATAGGCTGGTATAATTTTGTGACAAAAACAATTGAATCATCACAAAAATATTTCAACATCATGCTAGAAAACCATAATGCGAAAGATGCGAGGCGACATAGGGAGGTATCATATAGATTACATTCTTGTTAGACAACGGTATAGGAATCAAATAAAAGATTTCGAAGCTACCTGGAAGCAGATATAAACACTGACAACAACATAAGAATTATGAAAGCTGCATTTAAATTTAAAAGTTTGAAAAAAAAAAGAATGGAAAAAAGTACTTTCACCTTGAGAAACTAAAAGATAAAGACGCCAAAACAAAAGATATGAGGAAAAGTATAACAAAAAATTTTTGATACTAAGGATAGAGATATTCTGAGGTAAAAACAAAAAGAAAATATAAAACCAATGGGTAAGGATATTCTACATTTAATAGAAGAAAGGCAAAAATACCAAACCAGACCATACGAAGCAGGGAAGCGAAGGCACGAAGCTATAAGTTGGGAAATTATATGCAAATACAGGAAAGCTACAACAATGAATTGAGGGAAAACGCTAAGAGATACAAACCAAGATGGAAATTGGAAAAACAGACGAAGCATACAAACTAATTAGAAGAATTTTAAGGATATAAAGTCCTATAGCAAAAATATAAGTGACGCGGGAGAAACCATCATTACAGAAAATGTAGAGAAAGTGGATAGATGTCAAGAATATATAGAAAATTTATATGTATGACCGGAACTAGAACAGGAAACAGACACTGAAAGGAATATCTTGGGATATCCTATACTTAGAGACGAGGGTGAACTAGCATTAAAGAGTCTGAAAAATAAAAAGGTGCCAGGTACAGATAAAGTACAAGCAAACTTGCTAACAGCTGCTGAACAAGCAGTAACAGAATACCGCTTCCAACTTGTCAGCCATATGTATGAGACAGGGGAATTACTCAAAGATTTCAAATGCAGCACCATAGTCACCATACCAAAAACGAAATGTGTGGCTAGATGAGTAAATTTTCGAACAATAAGTTTAACAGTACACGTGTCAAAAATATTAACTAGAATTGTTGAAGGACAGATACAAAAATGAATTGAAGAAATACTAAGAGAAGATCAATTTGGATTTAGGAGAAATAGGGGAACACGAGAGATCATTTTAGCTTGAAGGGCGATAATGGAAAAACAATAGAAAAAGTAGAAAGTGTGTATATAGAATTTATAGATTAACAAAAGCATTCGACAATGTAAAATGGGAAAAATGTTCGAAATACTAAAAAAGAAGAGACTGAAATATACGGATAGACAAATACTACATAGCTTATACAAAGAGCAAACATTGGTAGTATAATTAAAGCAGGAACGTAGAGAAGTAAATATTAGGAAAGAGGTGAGACAGGAATGTGCACTATCCCAATCCCAATTATGGAAAAGGATTGAATCCTTTGAAATGTGATGCTACAGACACAGTTAAGAGTAGGGGAAGAAAGAAATATGCGGAAAACTTTAAAAAATATGAGAGATAGGATGATAGGACATGTTTTAAGGCATAAAGGTGTTACGTTATTCTTGGGCCGCATCGTTGGGCGCCAAATTTATGTTACGTTATTCTTGGGCCGCAACGTTGGGCGCCAAATTTATGCTACGTTGTTCTTGTAGCCGTGCGTAACAACAAGAGAATCACGGTTTTAGAAAATTCAGAAACTACACTCTACCGTTAATATACAACCAAGCAATTTTAGGAATAAAGAACAATTACAAACGGACAGATATTTAAAGTAATAATAAGTATGAAATAGTTCACTTACACAACCAGGAGCACCGGAAGAGTTTCTATAGAATTGGAATAATTCGGCTACTGATCTAAAGCCTCCTGATAGTTTGGTAAGCCGGATGCACTGGTGTAGCTTGGCAAAGATTCACAGTCTATTCGCGGGGGTAGAAGTTGTGGTACAACAGACAGGAACACATGTAACCCACGCAACTAAGAAAAATTAAAGTTAGTATAATTCCGATCCAAACATCCGCCAAGAATTTTTCAGACACGGATCTGTTTCAGCAGAAGAACTTCGTTAACTTCTAAAGCTAATTTCAGTTGGTAAAGGCATTGTTTGGATATGGTGAAACACTTAAAAACACGATTACGCTCGCAATCTCGTCTTTAAAAAAAAAGGTACGTTCATATTTTATTTACTTATTATTAAATGCGAGGTAAATTTAACATATCATTAATACGGAATGCAATTGTTTTAGGGAGTTTAAAACCTGACCAAAGTGGCTCCGTTAAAAATTTGTACAAGTCCGTTGCACGCACTCCGATAAAAGAAGGGCCACTAGATTAGATCGCACACACATTAATCCTAAGAAAAAGAATCGGTCAAGTTTAGCAAGCAAGTTCTACAACGTTGTTTCCCCAAGAAAACCAACTAAAAACACAATCAGTAAGCCGCGTATCACTAAAGTACGTAAATGTTCTTAATACACAGTTAATAAAGCATACTTCAATCGAATTGGAACTCCGCTCTGCAGTTAATCTACAATTCATTAATTTAAGAAACAACGAACAACTACTAAAACTACGCTAATCTGTTTTATAAAAATAGTTGTTAACATAACACCTGAGCTTCTCTTATCTCAAACGAGAATAGATAGCATAAAGACGAATTGTATACGGCGAATATTTATTTATTTATTAAGGAAAATCGACGTTATACAACCAGCTATTCAAAACGATGTGTTTTAAGTACGCTGACATTAAGGGAACGTAACAAAGGAATAGTGCAGGATATATTAGAAACAGAAAAAGGAAAAAGAGAGGTAGAGGTAGACCTCGATAAGATTTTTGCACACAGATAGTGAAAGATGTTGACTGGGAATTTCAGGGATAATGTGTGGACAAGCTCAGAATAGGAAACAATGGAGGTACGACCCAACCAGTTCCAGAACTGAAACCTAATGATGAGAATGATTTTTCAAATTAATTTCTAACATAGATCTATGCAGAAAGTAATACTTTCTTTTAATGTAGCGTGTACAACTCTTATATCTTTATTATGCGGCCTCGTCCACTTAAATTGCCTGGGCCTGACCTATACTCTAACTAAAAACAATTGCTAGTGATAATAAAATACAAGGCGGCTTCGTGGCGTAGCTGGTATGCATGTGACTACTATGCACAAGGTCCCAGGTTCGTGCCCCGACACGGTCCGACTGAAAAATGTTAGGCTGATATTTTTCACAAAAATATGCCCTCGTTTGGATGAGAGGTAAAATGGAAGTCCTGTGTGGTGGTGTTGTTACGCATGTTAAAGATCCTTACCTTGCATGGAACAGTAAGGATTCAGCAAAATTCAAAATTTTCCAGGTAAAAAAATTCGCTTCCTGGCCAATGTAGTACCTTCGGGTGGAGTATTGGAAAAAAATCTAATGTAGGGATAATAAAATACAATGGCATTAATGTTTTCCTCAATTTTGAAACGTTTCCAAATTCCAAATATATGGATGAAGTGGAATTTGTGGAAGATAATAATAAAGATCAATAACTAAAGTTATGCTTATTAGTTTCTACTTTACATTCAAATCTTGTTAGAAATATCAACACAGTGAAGTTAAAACTACGATTTCACACAAACAACCTAACCAAAGCTTAAGCTACCATCAATCGCAAGTAGGACAAGAATATGAAGAGAAATCCAAGTGCTAAATATTTTTGAATTTAATTGCTTTGTGTTGTTATAAGATGAAAAAATTCATTTATTGTCAAATGATTCTTGTAACGGTCCAGTTGATTACAACAGATATGTAAATATTTTTTTAAAAGAAATATGAATACAACTATCAATACGATAAAAACCGTTTAATCCATCTTATAACTTGAACAATCCTTACTAATCCAGACATTAGCTTTATAAACTTATTTAAAATATTAGTTACCACTAAGTATTAAAATATATATGAAACTGTTTTTTGCACACATCAATGCTTGTTAATTCCAATACATATAGTTTCGATATTAATAGTCAAAAATATTGAAACAATGCTATTATTACGCAAGTTGTGCTTTAATGTTGTAACGGAAAAATTAATATTGATTAATCCATGAATTGTAGAAGTTTGAAAGAAGATCGTCTATTAATATGAACAGTTTCTTCACTTATTATATTTACTATAAATTCTGCTGAATAATATTTGCATTAAGTAGGTGATGTATAAATAAAAAGGTGTAATAAAATCTGGTCAACTAAAAATTTATGGAAATAAGTTTTTAGATTTTAACACGTTTTTATAATACTATGACTACATTTTATTTAACCGATGTAAAATGCATAATTCAAGAGTTTATCACTTTTTTGTTTTACCATTTTTTACCAGTACTGTCCAAGTAACTTGTTTTATATATCATATATAATACATGCAAGTTTTTATTCCTTTTTGTTATGTTTCTTATTTTATTGCGGCTTTTATTATATTGTGGCATTCTGGATTGTTTGGGGTCATCTTGTTAATGCTTCATAGCAAGAGATAATATTTATTTACAAGTTAAAAATTAGAACTAATTATACATTAAAAACATGATGCACAAGAAAATATTCACAAAAGTTTTTGTGTGTATAATTATTGCAAAGCAAATGTATTTTACCACTTAAAGTACTTTAGTTTCTAAATTTGTTGAATGTGTTTCCATGTTGAAGAATTGAATATTGCGTTTTCATGACACAGACCTGGATCTGGTGTTGTATAGAGAATGATGTCCATCATTACGCTAAAGACAATGTGACACCTAATAACGGTGATTGCAGTGGATTTCCATGGCCTCAGTACCTAGTGGCTAGTAGGTTCAGATGCTGGCATACAGGCGATGTCCTTGGTTGGTAGGAATTATAGAAAGCTGTATTTTGTACTACATATTTGGATTTTTAACAACATAAATTTTAAAAAGATTTGTAGGGAGTTGGAATTTAAGAATTTAAAGAAAAATCTAAAAAAAAAAATAGTTCGCTGTGTTGTTACACCATGTTGTAGCATTACAAACCTTACTACAATAATTAGGTAATGGGAATTTCCAATCCTAATTGATATGTTATTTCCCATCAATATTTATGTTGATTATGATGCATGAAAATTGTGGTTCTTCAATTCTCATGTACCAAGTTCTATTTGCTATAAATATCTATATTAATAAAGGTAAGTTATTTCAGATTTAATTAATATTCGTTTTTTTATTAAAAATTTGTGCAATGTGACTCTGTAGAAACACGCCTGGTACAAAAGTATGTCTATCTGTAACTGTCGTTTAACACTACATTTGATCTTCCAATGCTCTGCCTGAAGGTACTACATTGGTCAAGAAGCGAGTTTTTTCCCTGGAAATTTTGAATTTTGCCGAACCCTTGCTGTTCCAAGCAAGGTAGATATCTTTAAAGTGCGTGACAACACTCGCACATGGGACCTGCATTTTACTTCGCATCTGAATGAGGGCGTATTTTTGTGAAAAATGCTCGATTAACATTTTTCAAGCAGACCATGTTAGGATTTGAACCCGGTACCTTGGGCTAAGTAGTCACACCCATACCAACTTATCCATGGAGCCGCTACCGTCATTTGACAATAATAGTTTAGTGTTTTTGTAATAAAAAAGAGATTTAATTAAAAAAAACCATTAAGTTTTTTTTAAGTTACATCGCTAATCCCCCATGGAACACGTGTTTTTCTAATAAATACAATCCAGCTAGAGTAAACACAAAAATTCTTCTTTTCAAGCGATTTTGTTGTGAGGGGCCATATACCAAATTCATTCAGTGGACCAGCACAATTAATTAACAAAAAAACGATGTAAGGTTATCGATATAATTCGATTGATTTAATTGTTGCTTTAATTAAACCAAGAAATGTGTTATATTGTCCTTGGCTATAGAGACAGATAACTTGGCATTACAGGCAACTACCAAATCACAAAGCCATCATGTTTAAATGAAGCAAATATATTAGTTCTTACAATCACATAATTTGGTGTATTTATACAACACGTCTTCCAAACAAGAAAAGACACATTAAATCGACTTCTCACTCGTGACCAACTCGTATAAACTGGTCGCACTAGTAATTATCACTATCTTTATTTGACATATAAAAATTAATCTTAGTTACTTACAAAAAGAAAGTTCGTCCTTAAATAATAAGAATTATTAATTATTGGGTTTACTACTACCGACATTTTTTGCAGCTCCTCAGATTCGTCTATTTTCTATTCATAAAATGTCAACAAAGTCGTGAAATCTTAAGATTTATTTAAATACAAAACGAAAAATTTTCAAAACGCAATCTTACCAAATAAGACAACGTATGTTGTACATAATTTTCTATGAACAAACCACCCAACAGTCATATTAAGGGCTCTACAATCGAAACTAAAAACAAATTCTACTACAGTTGTGTTTGTTAGCAATTCGTAAACAGAAAATCACTCACCAGTTTCGCAGTTATTGCAGCTTCTCAGTTTGTTTTTTTCCCTTCGCAAACATTAACAATATAATCGAGACTTTCCTATTGTTCTTCAATTACTTCAATGAACAAACTCCTTTTAGGTTGATAGGGTGAGTCTGCTTGTCCAGCATAACTTTCCTTACAACTACCGCTTTGTTACAGCCAATAATCAGGTTTAATTAGGTATATGAATCTGCAATTCTGAAGTAACTTTTCCTATATTTAGTACTTTGTGGCAATACACCTTTGGGTTTAATTGGGCATGTGAGTTTGCATATTCAGAAGTAGTGATCCACGTACTAACCTGATAATGCTTTTGTAATTTATGGATACAGGTTTCCGTAATAACAAGTACTTTTATAAATCTACATATATACTCAAACACTAAGTTTACAAATTATAAATCAGTGGCAGTTGATTTATACCTCATTCTTATGTATTTTATGTATACATCCAATCCTTGAGTCTAATAATAGATAACTGTGTAAATAGTTCAAGTCACACTGAAACAAAAGCGTTGTTAGAATGGATAAGGTTATTTATCTATTCATTTTTGCAAGGTTTAGTGAACTGAGCGACTCAATTCCAGTGACATTTTTAAACCCTCAAAAACACGCTTTGCAAATTAAAATGGAAATACTGCACATATTTTTCAACATCAAAATGTGCAATCGGTATTTTACAAAAAAAAAAAATCGCGATTTTTGAAACTTGATTTGAACATGTATGGTTGCAAATATCTTTGAAACCCACTGTCTGGTTTAAATAAAATTTGCAATGATGTAAGTTAGCTAAAGCGACTTATTAAGCCTCTTTTACTGCATTTTGTTTTTTTTGTCGGTCATACAAAATTATTGAAAACTATTTCAAAGACGAAGCATGAGGCAACCCATCTTCAATAATTTAAAAGTTTCTTACGAAAATTAGACCGTTGCTATCCAACTACAGTCCAACTCAAAATTAAAAGGACCAATGAGAAAAATGTTTGGTGTACATTTTAATATCTTTCAATATTATAATTCCTACCGATTAAAATCGTACATTTTTATTATCGAGGCCCCTTAGTGAAACAAAATGGCACACTATTTCATATTTGTTTTATTATTTACACATATAAAGTACAAATTTCAGCAAATATTAATCAACGTGTAGTGATTTACAAGTTCTGCTGAGAGAATTATTAACCTTAATCAATCATGCTAGGCTTGTCATGGTGTTAAAGCAATATGGCTCAGAGATATAACTTGAAAGCGTCTATTAGAGAAGGTAGAGAAGGTAGAAAATTTAAAGTCAGAAATGGAAGGTTAAAACTGGATTTGGTAGAGTTTAGTAAGGTTGGGTAACCAACGAAAGGGAAAGTCCTAAAAATTTAAGGTCATAGGCTCGAGCTCAAAAGATAATAATACAAAATGTTGTTACGTGCCGAAAAATTCGGCACTAAACATCCCAATTAAGTTTTAATTTGTAAGAATTTCGCGCCATAAATTTGAAAGGACGTGTGCGTATTTCCGTCACTTCAGATAGTGCGTTGCGCGAGATTTGCGCCGACGCGGTGGGCCAAGGAGGAAGTGGTGGATTTCCGGATACGTGTCGGGACTAGCCACCGAGATGGGAACAAGTGAAGTTGTCTTGTATCTTAACGTGTCTTTTTTGTGTTATGTAGATTCCTTTTGCCCTTATCTTTTATTATCGTTCCCTAAACCAGTTTCCTGTCGTCCCCTACATATAGGAAGAAGGCAAATTGAATTTGGCTTCAACCGGGCTCAAGAATTCCCACGCCCGAAAGACCAGCGAAGCAGTCGACGCCCGAAAGACTAGCGAAGCCGCCGCCGACATCATGGAGTATTTCTGCAAGAAGCCCTGCAAATTATGTGAGTAGCATTTCCGTTTCTTTTTTTATGTGATGGAGAAATTTTATATAATTGTGTTACGTCATCTATAATTTGCGCGTCAATTTTTACATTATCTAACATTGCTACCAACTGACGTAGTGGCTCGCATACCTCGCCGACGGCCTGTAATAGTGGCACCCGAAACGCGGTTAGGTTGATAATCATTTGTTTTCTTATCTTTTTATACCTTATAATGTATTAATTAACTATATTTGTAGCTTTTTCATTTAAAAAATAAATAATTATGAACATTTTTAATCTCTATTAACTCATAAAATTTAGGGTGGTAGCACTGGAAGTTACTATATAATCATCTGAAGTGAAATGACAGCTGTTATGCTAATTTAATATGAGTTGCCATATTGACATTGTTTTTTCTGGTATATATTTTTTACAATGTATTTAGTATTTCTCGTAATATTATAAAAAATAGTATGTTTCTAACTTAAATTCTCTTAAATAAGTACCTAATTCGGTTCGGAATAAAATTAAAAGTGCATAATTTTCAGGAGTGTCTATTTCATAACATAACCTCAGTTGAAAACATATTTGGATTATATCATTTTGCCTGTAAGTATTTCTAACTATAAGTAAATAGCTTTATTTTCTATTCATTATGAACAAGAAAAAAAAACTTTTACATTGCCGTTAACTTTACTTAAAATAATCACTTTACTTTTGAAATTTTTCTTAGCCTATCTTAACTTAATTTTGAAATCAATTTTTAAAGCTACCGTTCAAAAAAACACATATAATGTATTTTTCAATGATTTTGAGTGTCTCTTTATAACCTAAATAATTATAAATTACAAATTCCTTTCAAAGAAAATTTTGCTTCCAAATATAGTTAACGTAACCAATTGAGTTTTAGTATACCTTCTAAAACGTTATAGTAACGTAATCTTGTTATACTTGTTCCCTTAAACATTATCTTGCTCTCATATCGTGCTAAAAGTGTTTTCTCAGTAATTTAAACAAGTATGTCCTTCAAACCCCTTTTTAAAGAATTGCCTTCAGATACAGCTAACGCAATTATCTAAGTATACCTTTTACCTTCCAAAACGCTGTAATAAACTGGATTTCTTTATATCTACTCCTTTAAACACTGCAATAATGAAGTTGTTGTTAACGTTTTATATTTAAGCTCATTTACGATAGTTGTTGATAAATTCCGCGATATCAAAAGAATATTTTAATAATTTGGAATACTGTTTCTTTATACATGTATCGTAGAATATTTCTTTTGTATAGCGAGTATGATTTTGTCTTGATAGCATATTTTTTAGATATATCGATATTTCAACGCAGCATTTTAAGATCTATTAAGCGAGATTTACTGTCGAATTTGGTCGCCCAGCTGTATGTAAGTCTAGACGAGACCCAAGAAGGGCCGGTCGCTCAGCATTACGTAACTCTAGACGAGAATTTGGTTGGTAAGTTTGTTGTTTTAGCAATTTGTAATCATTTTTTTAAGAATGATGTTGGAATTTTTCTTCATTAGTCTAGGTGAAACTCAAACGAGAGCTTCTCATCCTCGCAAATATATGTGTTACAAGATATCTTTCCGTTCTTCAACAATTTTATCAGTAAATCCAGTTTTGATTACTGTTATCTCTTCACATATCGATTTAAACCACACTAGTTGGCATAAAATTATCTTTAAAATCGTTCAACCCTACGTACATTCAAAATTTTTTCACGTTTCATTTCCTTAACGATTTACCGAATGGTTTTTGTTCTTACTATCAATTAATTAACTTTAATTACTTATTCCTTCTCTTATACAGCATATACCGTCTACACGTTTAACTTATTTACCTTAAAGTACCTATCTTTTTGCTTTTGGTTGACTTTTCCTTGAACTTACCGTTAGTTCTATATCGCTTTATTCTCTAGATTTCCCAGTATAACTCTGTCGTTTCATTTAATTAATCCTCGCACTTTTCCTACAACATATTATTTTGTTTTCAGTATTTATCTTACATCGTTTAATTTTGTGGTAATTGTCGTAACTTTGGTTGTAATGACTCATTGAATTTTTATGATTGGTTTGAGCTGATGTTAGAGTGGATGCTTTCTTCTTTGGGCTCACATAGGAAACGCGGCCTATGCCATTGTAAGAAATAGTTCATATTCGCAGTTGCAAAAAACTAGGACTTTCTATTCCATGTGTTTTTCCTCTGAATTATTACAGTTGCCCACATTACCCTATATCATTATTTGTTTCTTTTTCTACTAAATCATCATAACATATAAACATTTTTTTTCGTTGTTTTTTATTGAACTTCGTGGTGAGGTGCTATCATTTTTATTGATAGCTTATTAAATTCTCGGTTGTTTTAGCATATTGTGACAGTGTGTCTGTATTTAACTGCTTATAATTAGGCATCTTTGTGTGTTTAGGGTGTTGCCGTTTTAAAAATTACCTTGAAACAGTTTGTTTTCATGTGAATGTAGCTGTAGTGATACTTTTAAGTTGTTGCGTCAACTTTTGTCTGATTTTCTTATCGTAGTGGATGCACTAGTTAGGAAAATGATTGTACTAGTTCTCTTAAGAGTCTAGTGAATTTTTTAACTTATGATATACCTTAACTTGTCGGATTAATATCGCAGGTGGTCCTTCAGACCGACCCGTGTTTTATAGAGACTACTCTCTACCTTCTCTCGGACGCTTGTCCAAAAACTCTACTTTTTCATATCCTGCTGTCTCCGTTTCTGCCTTATCTTTCTTTCGGTAGACCTGTTCTCGTCCCGGAACACCCGTCTACCACATAAGAGTGATTTTTCCCTCACTCCGGGCTACTGACTACATTGGCTGGTTGAGTAGTGCTTTGCTATCCACCTTTTCTGTCTCTTTAGCTCAATGCGAGCCCTTCCTCTATTTTTTCTACCTGGAAGTGCATTCCAAATACACATCTCCCTCTTTCTACCATTCCTATTTCTACTGCCTTTTCATTTCCGTTAGTCACAGTGTGGTTGCACGTGGGGGTTATCACAGACACCCGGACCACGTCTCTGGGAATCTTTCGTGAGGTCATGCGGTGCCGCTGTTAGCGCACATGGTCGCTAACAGTGAATGTATGTACGAGTGTGTGAGTGTGTGAGTGTATGTAGAAATATCGTGTGGATATCGGGTGATTATATCACCGATATCAATTAACGCCGGGTGCACGGATGCACCCAAATGCCTTTGCCGGTCCTTCGTGCTGTTTAGTGCAAACGGGTCTGCTTCACAGGTCGCCCTTTTTAGGGGGCACGAGAAATTCCCATATAACGGCTCCACGTAGCCACTCTATCGCTATCTTACCTATTGTCTTTGATAATAACTTAAGTTAATATCTTTATCTTATTTATTATCTTGGATAATAATCTTAGTTTAATATCTTTATCTTACCTATTACCGTTAATAATAACTTTAGTTTAATATCGTTATCTTACCTATTATCTTTAATAATAACTAAAGCTTAATATCGTTATCTTACCTATTACCTTTGATAATAACTTAAGCTCAATATTGTTATCTTATCTATTATCTTCGATAATAACTTGAGATTTTTGTTTTATCTTTTTATGTTCCTAACGTTTGGTATTTAAAACCAGACGTGGGAATTATTTTTCTTGAATATTAAGTGAAAAAGCTAACATGAAGGTTGAAATGTAATTTGTTAAGTTAGCAACGTAAGGAATTAGTAAGGTGGTACGTTTGGTAAATTTGTTGATTCACAAGCATGTCATGGACAAGTTTTGATGTGTATTGTTTATTAAACCAGAGTACCAGTAACTAAAAATTTGCTAGAGTGTAAAGTAACTCACTCTTTTGAACATTTTTAAATTTGGGCACTTTTTTGCCAACGAAGAAACAGTCTAGATGCAACGCTCATGTGCGTCTGCACTTAGGAAACTGTAATGTTAGCTTTAGTTTAGTATATAGGTTAGGCGACTTGTCGCATTTGTTATAGTTTAAGTAGTGTTTCATGCTCCCCGACAAATTTGTGCTGTCGATTATAACTGCGCCACACCAAAGACTCGTGTGTGCACTTTTCCGTTTCCTGGTAATCCGGAAGACGTGTTATCGGTCGGAAAAAGCAGGTGGCGTCTTAAATAAACATTTTGTAGGATTTAAGTTGATTTATGTAGGCTAGTTAGGATTTAGATTTTAAGATGTTACTGTGCTAACAGTCATTTTCTTTTTTTTAGTTTTTTTTAATGGCTTTATCGCGATTGTTACGTGCCGAAAAATTCGGCACTAAACATCCCAATTAAGTTTTAGTTTGTAAGAATTTCGCGCCATAAATTTGAAAGGACGTGTGCGTATTTCCGTCACTTCAGATAGTGCGTTGCGCGAGATTTGCGCCGACGCGGTGGGCCAAGGAGAAAGTGGTGGATTTCCGGATACGTGTCGGGACTAGCCACCGAGATGGGAACAAGTGAAGTTGTCTTGTATCTTAACGTGTCTTTTTTGTGTTATGTAGATTCCTTTTGCCCTTATCTTTGATTATCGTTCCCTATACCAGTTTCCTGTCGTCCCCTACATATAGGAAAAAGACAAATCGAATTTGGCTTCAACCGGGCTCAAGAATTCCCACGCCCGAAAGATCAGCAAAGCAGTCGACGCCCGAAAGACTAACGAAGCCGCCACCGACATCAAGAAGCCCTGCAAATTATGTGAGTAGCATTTCCGTTTCTTTTTTTATGTGATGGAGAAATTTTATATAATTGTGTTACGTCATCTATAATTTACGCGTCAATTTTTACATTATCTAACATTGCTACCAACTGACGTAGTGGCTCGCGTACCTCGCCGACGGGGTGTAATAATGTGTGTTTTGCAAAAACTGAGAAAATGAGAAGATAAGTAAAAAAAAGTGCCCAACAAGTAAGTGATAGTATAATAATCAGGCGTCGCCGTGGATCAATGTAGTAAGCGTAAGACTACGAATCCCAAGGTCCTGGGTACGAAACCCGACACAGCCGACTGCTTGAAAAATGGTAGGTGAGCATTTTTCAGAAATTATGCCCTCGTTCGGATGAGAGGTTAAATGGGGGGTCCCGTGTGTGTGTTGTCACGCACGTTAAAGATCCCTACCTTGCCTGGAACGGCAAGGATTCGGCAAAATTCTAAATTTCCAGGCAACAAAAAACTCACCTCCTGGCCAATGTAGTACCTTCGGGTGGAGCATTGGAAATGTAATGCACAGTATAATAAACAGTCAGGGTTGGTATTAATCCGATAGACAGTGATAATTAAATTCAAAAGGTTATTGAAAGCATTGGAAAAGCTGTGAGATTGCTAGTAAAAGGAATCTTTAAAGCGGTTGTAGATTAAAGTATGGAGAAAAACCTAGTATGCACATACGGCTTAGAAGTACGAAATAAAAGAGGTGATAGTCTAATAAGAGTTTTGTATCAAAAATAATTTAATTACAGCTAATACAATGTTTAAAAATTATAAACATCTATGTATGTTGGATAATGTCTGAAAATGTAGGTAGGTTTTACCTAGACTCTATACTAGTTAAGGATAGATTCAAAATCAGTAAAAGATTGTAAGATTTTACCCTGATGCAGATATCGATAGCGATCACAATTTAATAATAACAAAATGTGATTTAAGGTTACAGAAAATAAAGGACAAAGTTGTCGAAATAAATAACAAAAATCCGGGAGGCGTATAAAAATAGGATGCATGATAAAACGGCATGTTGGTAAAAACAGAAGAAAACTGGCGGTTCTTTAAGAAGCAGTATTAGACAAAGCACACATTACCTTAAGAACTAAGAAATATGTAGTTACGACAGTATGAATAAAACTGGAGAGTGCATGTTTAATACTGTTACGGTTTAAATATTCATTACACTTCAAATTAATTTTATTGCAAACACTTATCTTACATACATGTTATTTACAAGAACTTAATTCATTTTGGCTTTGGTATTATAAATTTTTAATTGTCTATTTCCTATTTGAAAATATAAACAGCATTAATTACAATAACTTTCATTCTGACCAATTGAATTCATCTAGTAATTTGTTGTTTTGAAACTTCATCTTAATTGAAATAATATCTATTATTGATTATTGTTTATTAAGAAAATAAGTTGGCAGTTTTGATGTGATTGATTTGAAAGAATAAACACAGGTCTGCATTCAGGGAATTGATAGTTATTTAGAACTTGAATGCATTATTCTTAATCTTCTTTGGGAATGAAACCACTCATAGTTTTTAAAATCTATTTTATTTACGTTTCGATCCATGACCTAGGATCGTTGTCAAAATAATAAAAACTTCAAGTTTGACGTTTATGACATAAATTGAAGGTTACTTTGATTTATTGATGTTTGAAATATTTGGTTTGAGTACACTAAGCAAAAATTTTTAAAGTTTAAAAGAATGATTGCCTTCAATTTGTGTTGCGACCTGGGATCGACTTTCCTATGGTAGCCAATACGCTTAACGTGAAATCAGCTGATTAATTTTTATTGGTGAATTTTATATAAATTCAATAATTTGGGAAACATTTTTTAACATGTTTCTATTTATACAATTGAGAGATTTCTGATTTTATGTCTTATTTTACCGAGATTCAGTAAAGGGGGTTAAGCAACCTGTGGCTACCAAGATCCCCCAACATTTATAATTGCCGAAATAATGGTTTTCTAGTTAATATGCTTATTGTTATGTAATTAGTTATTGTATGTATAAATAGAAATCATGTATGTAGGCTGTATTTCATGTTAATATCGCAAGGAAAACCCAGGAAAACTTGCAATGCTACCTAGATATTGTGGGCATTTGATCTTCATTTGTTATTTCTTTTGTTATTTCTTTTAGTAATGGAATCCATTGTTTACTGAAAGTCACGGATTCGTTTGCAACGCAGTTATTTTTATGTAGGGTTATATAGGCAGCTTCTTTGATTTTGCGTTTTTGGTGGTTTTCTTCTTTGTCGATTATTTTTGCATCTTCCCATTTTATTTTATGACTGGAGTCCCATGCATGTTGGCAAATCATGGATTTTCAAATTTTCTATTTTTATATATGATTTATGTTCTCTTAATCGAACTTCAAATGGTCTGGAAGTTTCTCCTATATAAAACTTATTACATTCGCACGGTATTCTATAGATACAGTTTTTTGAATTTTGTATTGCGTTTTTGGGTTTTGTTTTTGTTAATTGTGCTCTTAGTGTATTGTTGGTTCTAAATACTGTTTTAATTCTAAATTTGTTTCCTATTCTTTGAATTTTTTCGGAGAATCCTTTTATGTATGGTATTGAGAGCATTTTGTGGTGTATCGTTGTTTTTGTTTTCTTTTTCTTTATTTTTAGGGTTTTTATTCATTTCTTTCTCTATTATTCTTTTAGGATATTTGTTTTCTATTAGTGTACATCTGATTAGGTCTTTCTCTTTCTTTAAAATTTCTTCGTTTGATGATATTAATTTTGCTCTATCATACATGGTTTTGATAATTCCTCGTTTGACACAGTGTGGGTGGTTTGAATCGAAGTTTAAGTATCTGTTTGTGTGCGTTGGTTCTCTATATACCGATGTATTAATTGTTGTATCGTTTTTGCTAACTAGAATATCTAAAAACGGAAGTTTTCCATGAATGCTAAACAAACCACAACAAACATACAGGGAGTATTTGAATGCATTATATTCTAATAAATATATCTCAAAATAAAAAAGGATATATCATGAAATTAATTTTAAATGTTATGGAATTGTTACATGTACCTAACAAGAATTCTTTTGTTTTTAAAAAGGGAGTTACTCAATGTTATAATTGTTTAGCATGTGAAATGCTGCCCTGTCTTATTGATTTTTAATTATTGAAATTTAATCTCTTTATATTGCATTCCCGTTTTGATTTGGATTATCTGAGAAGAAGGTATTTCCTTTCTGATTGTTTTGTGAACAGCTTAGTTAAAGCATGGTGTATGCTAGTGCAAATTTTCTGACTATATCAGAGTAAGAGAAAGTCATCCAAAATATTGGGATTTATCGCCTAGCATAACGAGAAAGAATATTGCTGAAGAGTAGAATATTTTTTGAAACAGTTGAACTGGATTTTATATTTCAATCTTGCTTGTTTGGTAGCACATGGTCGCGTGCATTATTTGTTATATATTTCTTTCATCCTGGTTTCCAGGGTAAGTAAATCCTTAAGTAAATTAGAAAAATTAAACACAATTATTATTGCAGATTTTTATTCTTATTTTTATTTCATTTTCATTTTTGTTTGGAGTCTTGTCCTTGTCTTGGGTATATGTTGTACAATAAGAAACCATTTTGGACTGGAGTTTAAAGACTGCAAGTGCTGGTTGCAGAAATGTTAAGGATGCTGATGGCGTGCCGTTCCATGTCATGTGTATCTAGATGAGTATAACTAATTAGGATTAGTAGTTAAAGTGTGGATCTCTAACCCGTAAATGACTTATTTTGTGGAAGTTAAATTGGGGATTCAGGGTGTATTAAATTAGTTTAAGTATTAGAATATCGTTCTTGTTCAGTTAAAACGGAAACGAATTAATCTATATATTATATGTGATTTATATGTCAATTGTGAGCTTCGAGCAATTGCTTAAAGTGGAACTAGAAAAGGCTTCCTTAAAATTTGTGTTAAGACCCGTAAACAAAATTGTTTAATTATGTCATGCATTTATTTCATTTTTATCAATGTACAAACAGTAATTGGGAATATTTTACAATAGAGATCATTGAGTTAGATTGACTTATTTGAAGATTATCTTTTGCCATTAATTAGCGTACACTTAGGAATGTGGATACATTGCTATATTTACTGGTTGAGTATATTGGCTAATTGAGGTAACATTCATTCAGTTATAACTCAACGGGTAAGTTTGCTGGATTCAGTTACATACTCTGTGGTGGCATAGTAAGTCTTATCCCCTATACAAGTGTATAAAGAATTAAATTACGTTGCTGAGTCTCATGTCTATATTTAAATATTATAGCGTAATAAAAGCAGTGTGGAAAAGCACGATAAATTGTGATTAAAAAAATATAGTGTAATAATACAAGAAAGAAGGAAATATAAAAGTGTTGCAATAGAGGAAGGTAGGCAAAAATAAAGGCAACTTAGGAATATGACGAATGCATTGTGTAGGCAGACTTATCGCAAAATAATTGTGAGAATGTGGAATAAGAACTAAATAATGGCTTATTAAACAACATGGTCCGACAAAAAATTAGGCACTTATGCAAAAACTAATCATAGAAGAAAGATAAAGCAGGTATAACATTAGTAGAGGTAAAAGATATAACAGATATCTGGAAAAAGTATAAACAAACTCATTATTTCGTTGAACAGAATTCGCCCAATATGAAAGAGGATTGGGAAGCAAGATACAAAGATAATAAGAATGGAATTTCAAAAAGCACTAAAGCAGCTAAAGCTCACAGAATGCTGTAAGAATAGATCAATAGCCAGCAGAGAGCGAGGCGGCTAGTGAACATGATATATGAAGAAAAAGAACTACCTTTAGATTTCAAAACATAGATTAGTCAGTGACGTCACCAGAGGCAAAAGGATCAAAATAGTGCAAAAAATTTTAGGTCATTGTTCAAAAATATTAACTAAAATAATACATTGAATGAATAACATAAGTCTGAACTGAATACATATTAATAGATAATAAAACTTTAATATTTGAAAGAATGAGATTATTTACCATGTTTAATTATCAAGATCATTTAATATATTTAAGGTATCTTTATAAATGATGCTGAAATTGTCCTCCATTTTGTAGTAAACACATATTCAATGGCGCATGTTTGCAGATACTCATCTCAGTACCTCAACTGTAATTTCCCTTACTACAGCGGTTATGTTTGTCTCCCGGGTTCGAATCCCGACACGGTCCGCTTGAAAAATGTTAGGCGAGCATTTTTCCCAAAAATACGTCCTCGTTCGAATGAGAGGTTAAATGGAGGTCCCGTGTGTGAGTGTTGTCACGCACGTTAAAGATCCTTACCTTGCATGGAACAGCAAGGATTCGGCAAAATTCAAAATTTAATCAGGTAAAAAAAACTCGCTTCCTGGCCAATGTAGTACCTTCGGGTGGAACATTGGAAAATCACATATAAGGATATGTTGTCTATAAATCCTCCTGCGTTCTCAGATTATTGTAGTGCACCTCTTCCTTTAGAAGACCCCAGAAAAAGATATCTAGTGAGGTCAGATCTCGTGAGCATGTGGGCCCCGGATTTTTAGAGACTAATCGATCACCAAAAAATTCACAAAACAACATCGTAAATTCGTCGTAGGTGTGACACATTGTACCGCCTTGTTGAAACCAGTCATATTTTTTGTTCTCTTCAAGCAAGACTACAAATTGATTTACGATGTCTGCATAAACAACTGAAGTTACAGTTGTGTTAAAAAATGTTGGTCAAACACACACATACTCCAAGTTTTTCTGAGTGATGTTGGGTCTCATACAGTATGTGGGGATTTTTAGCAGCCCAAACGTGAGTGTTCTGGTTGTTAACATATAATTAAGTGAAACCAAGCTTCATATCTGAAAAGAGTATTTGTTACATGAAAAATAGGCATTAAATGATTTAATTTCGATTTGGCCTGAAGGGGCGGGGACTCTGGAACAATATAAGGGTGTGTCGGCTAACTGCAGTAGTGCAGGAGTGGGCTTCCCTTGCTTTGGTGTCCTAGAGTTGGTCGTAATTAAAGAAACTTCTCAAAATAAACTGCTCCTTCCAAAAAAGACTGTCACTAGATTAGCTGGATATCCTGTACAAATCAATGACTTTACCTATTTCCTAACTAACTGACATAAAAATCAACCTAAACTTAACCTCTATTAACATAAAAATAATTTCAGTACACATACAAATATCCTTTCCTAAAACAAATTTCTAATCTTAAATCTGGCCAGATGCTGCTAGAATAAATCGCAAAGAAAATCTTTAAAAACTTAAACACCAACAACACTATTTGCAGCTCCAAATTTTCCTGCTACCCTAATTAATTATAAGACATTAATAAATCCCAAATTATTGGCAATGTCGTTCATAAACGCAAAAAAACTGTTAAATACCAACTTTGGACTATATCACTGTCCATTCCAAAAACATATTTCTTAATTTTTTATATATCATAAACCAGCCTATAATATTACTTCGGTTTGATTCATCTAATTTAATGTTCAGAACGTCCAGACCACACCAGCTTCCATTTTGTTAATAATATATTTCCTAGTTTCCATTTTTAGGTTTCCGCACCTTATAAGGTATAACGGAACCTTTATAAGATAACTCTCGTGTCCGTTCATCCGTCTGTCACAGAAGTTTTTCTCGAAAACTATGTAATAAAGTAATTTGAAATTTGGCACAATCCTAGGTCTTTACGGCGCGCACATATATCGACAGTCAGAAAATAGAAAAAAAAATATTTTTAGATTAAAATGGCAGGGGTTAATTCGGTCAAAAGAAAAAAGTTTTAATAAATATATTGTGTGAAGCATCATATGAAAGAGGATTCTAAAAGGCTTCTAAAAGTATTTTTTTATAATTTTCGGTTCAGTAGTCTTCATGATATAGCTCAAAATGTGCCAAAATTATGCCCCCCCCCCGTCCTCCTACATTTCCAAAGCTAAAATTTTGATTTTAATAGGGATAGTAGCTATTGAGTCATAGATTATCGGCAAACTGCAGGTTTTTGTGACAGTTGCTGGGACAAAAATTTTTAAACACAGTAATAGACAATGTATTTACTAATAATGTACCAGTACAACGTGGAACAATATATTCATTTTTCAGTTATCACAATCAAATTTGGGTAAGATTACATAAAAAATAAAAACAGCTTAATTTGGTTTATTGATTGCTCCCTGTAGTTTTGGTACGAAACCCTAGTAGTGCGAGCGCGACTCACTCTTGGCTAACTTTTAATTTTAACAACAGCTATAACACAACTCCAAATTTTCAATTTAATGGCAAGATGAACAGACGCAGTTTCACTCCTTATAAATAGTTGCAACGACATTAATTCCACCCGCAGGTGTATTAAAAATACCTTACCAGGCACAAGCGTAAGTTCACATAATTTATCATATGCCACGTTTCTCTCCCGTTAAGCTGTGTTCTGTTCAACTTTCTACAATTCCCTCACCTCACTACATTCTTAAGTTCTAAACTAACATCCCCTAGTTTTTTACTTTCGGAACTTAACTTGCCCACGGCCTCACACAGAATGCCCCGTCCCTCCTCTGACCGCAATCCTACATTCCCATATCCCTACATAATTGATGATTTCAGGTTAACGTTTCCTATATAACTAAACTTTTTTCTTGTTCCATTCAACAAATCTAATTTATGTCTACTTTAAATCATATTTTATTACGGTCAGCATCTAGTTAATACTATGTGTCGAGTTTATTCTATGCTTACTTCACCAATTCTCACGCTTACAATTTATTACAATGTATGTATCTGTGGAAAATGTGTATGCAAGTGTTTGTCACATTTTGATGTCTGCTTTGTGTCTTTTTTAATATCATCGCCTTTCATTCTTACCATGCAATGTATTTAAATAAATAAATGTATACTTTTTTATCTGAATTGTTTTTATAGCAACAAAACTGAAATATCCAGATTAATTAGGAATGATTATTTAGGAAATCTTTTATACAAAGTGTGTCTTTACATTTTGTTTCTTCAAAATTAAATTTTATTTGTTTCATATCTAATTTATTATTAACGTAGCGCATCACATTACATATTGTTCACCGTATTACCAACATCGTTACGAGTCAATCTCTTAACCTCTGACAGTAGGCAAAACGCTTTTCTAAATCCACAGAACGCTGTTTTTAAATTTGCTATGGTCGCAACATCAAATGTTTAGTGGCTGTGTAACAGATTGAATAAGATGCTCCCAGCTGTTGAGACAACCGACGAAGTGCTTTGCCAGGAAATCGCTGCAGAGACTGCTGAACATGCTCTATAAATTCCGGTGTTACCACATCAGAATGACGGCTTCGCAACCTATCATAAACAGTTCCTACTTCACAATATGATACTGTTGTTTTCCCTGGAATAGAAAGATTTTTAGAACAACTCAATGTAAGATTTTACCGCAAAGTAAGTTTCCAATAATGTGACTCTGATCTTGCATAGCATCATAACAGACTGTGTAGCAGACTGCCTAACACCAGGCCTGTGTGTTGAGGACATGCATGCTCTGGTTCTACAGAACGCCCCCAAAGAACAACACTTTATGTTACAAGTAACAACACAAAGTATCCATTATTACTTTTACACCAAACTGCATAAATATTTACGGTTGACTTATCTGAATAACTCTGTATAAGAGAATATAGGAGAGGAGAAATGGACAGAAGATCAATTTGGATTTAGAAAAAGTGATATCAAGGAAGTAATCTTAATACTAAGCTTTGTACTAGAAAAACAATAACGAGCAATAAAAACTACAGAAATACACTTTGTAGATGTGAAGACTTATGACAACGTAGATTGGAATACATGCTGGTAACTTACAACTAAACTAACGCATGTAATAGAAACAAATAATGGCTAACACAATCGAAAATCAGTAATGCTGTAAGACAGGGATGTGCTGTATCATTAATCTTATTTAGCTTGTATATGGAGTAAGCAATAGATAAATACACAAGTAGAAGAAAAATGTGTCTTAATTCAAGATGCAGAAACAAAAGTATTGATGCATGCAGATGATATAGTTATATCAGCAGAAACAAATAAGACATTATAAATAAAATTAAATAAACTGAAAGTTTAGTACCTTACACATGCAAATCAACGAAAATATTGAGAGGTAGTAAATAACAGTGATAGAAAAGCAATGATAGTTAAGCTAGGGTTCGAAACATTAAAAGAAGTAAAAGTTTTGCTACAAAGAGTTGGATTAGAAATAACTATAAAAGTAAATGAAATATAAATAGGAAGAAAAGCCTTTCATATGCAAGGCACAATACTAAAATCTAAGATCGATGTTAGGAAAATATTATTCAACAGCGTGAAGTGTAGCACTATATGGCATCAAAACATAAACATTAGACAATTTTATAAATAAGACCTCATTATGTAACCCTGTAACTGTTAATTTTTTTAACTATTTATCATTATGAGAGATTTGAGTCAAGAGCTACTTGAATATTGAACAACACTTTCATTATTATGCACACAACTTGTACATACTATAAATACATATAAATCCTTTGAATAGATAACAACATTACACGTGTAAAAAAACACCTGCAATTAAGATTATTGTACTTAGCAATAATTATTGTTATTATATAAGTGCATAATTGATTATGTAAAGTATATTATCTAAAAATTTCCATGCTGTATCATAAATTTTGTTGCAACACTATGGCAACTGTTATCTTTTAAATTATCTGAACTTAAATTCATCGTTTCAATTATTTTTGAAAAAACAAAATTGACCTTCGATTTGAAACTGTTTTATACTTAACTCGTTGCCACAAATACGCCCAGTTTGACAATTCCATATGTGCTACACACAGTTGAATTTGATCATTTATTTAAATACACTGGATGGAACAAAAATATGTACTTTGGATTCGACATATCTGACCAAACAAAAATATCTAATAACATTATACTCAGAAGCGCATAGTTTATCAGATAGCTGTCATTTTTTTCCGAAAAAACATCCCCAAATTAAACAAACTCCTTCAATGATTTATTAGATAACATCTAATTTGAAGAAAAAATAAGAACGTGGGTCAAATGTTCAGTTTCAATTTGATGACTATTTGAGATCTTTAAATCGGAATAATTTAAAAATTATAAGGTTTTATATAAAAACTTAAGAAAACGTTCTGCGTGACGTTTTTAATTTTCTATCCAATGACATAACTGCAAAGTGAATGATTGAAGTATAACAGTGTATGCACAAGATCTATAGTAATCAATTCATACATTAGCGTCCTTCCAGATTACACAAACCCTAACAACAAAGTAACAAATCTAATACATAGAACAAACTTTATTCTATCCAAAAAAGTTATACAACCTGTTTATCTATTTTGCATTAACGTAAATGTTCTATATGTACGAACTTCCTTGAATTCACATCAAATTGACGTTTCATAGATTATATAACTATTTCAAAAATACCAGGAATTCTTCTAATGCATTCAAAACCCTTGATCACCCTTCTGCCGAAAGAATTTCTAACAGTAGCACTCTGTGGATGGAACACAGAGCAGCAATGTTGCCCAGGTGGGTATACCAAATAAAATCCAAACACTGATCAATGATTTTAATCAGATAACATATTCAAGAATTTAATTCCATCAATAAACAACAGACATAAAAATCTACTAATAAATATGTATAAAATAATTAACAAAACTGTAGTATGCACATGGTGATTATATAATCATTCTATTAATCACTACTTAAAAGTATTATTTTACAATTTTTTTCATTTTAACTCGCTTCCTGTACATCTTTGCTAATGATTATTATTGTTACTTTGATACCTGACTAACAAATACCTCACAGCTGCTGTATTCATCCAGCAATCAGTGCAGAGTAAGATGTCTCGTTAGCTGAGAACGAACAAAATCTAACAAACAGTTCTTGGCAATTAATTTTAAATTATGCAGGTGTATTTTAGTTTACTGCAATTCAAATTCATTATTCTTCGGCTAGATTAAACCATCAACAGGTGGTAAAATAACGTAAGAAACATGATTGAGCTGTATTAAAGTTGAAATAACCCCCGCTAAAACTAGGATGACTTTAGATTTCTAATTCCACTACATATTGAAATGTTAATTTTTTATTGTCTAATTGATTAGTTACAAGGCTAGCCTCACGCATGGGCGCCAGTGAAACGTAATTTATTGATACGCCTCACGTTGCCGGCACCTATGAGATGTTAATTAGGGTTAAGCCCTTCTTTACAATATTCGCGGTCTAGTCTGGGAATTACCCCAAGGGTGAGCAATGAGTTTGGGCGTGGGTATATGGTGGGCTCGACTACAAACGGGAACAAAAAAAATAAATGGACGCCACTGCATCTATATAGGCAACAAGCAAAACTAAAGTATCCTACAGGAAGACGCAGAAACCTATAGGATATTATGATTATCAAAAAAAACTTACAAACCTCAATATACAATACCTCTGCAAACCTCTGCTCTAGCTTCCGCGATGTCGAACCTGCAAGAAGATGTCACACAGAAAAATAAAATATAAGACACCGTTTGTGCCTTACAACAACAAAATATTTCGATCTTTATAGATCGATTAGCCTGGATTCAAAACCTTAATAACACCTTACCTATGAGAAAATACTCTACTGGAAATTACTTATTCCTTACTATTAACTGATGCTGTATCAACTTTTTCCACAATCAAAATTTTGCTGATCTAATTTGATCAATGTTAAGTTCAATAAGTGAAATAAAAGACAAAGGTATCGATTCAAAATTTAATCTAAATATGATTCTCTTTGTTGCAAAAATTACTTGTAAATAAATTTCATTAATCAATATATAAACTTTAAAACTTTCTTAGAGTGTTCCTCTATAATCAAAATAATCAACATTAAATAAGTTACAGGAGTTTCTGAATATACTTCTCTACATAGAGAGGTATTAGCATTTATAAGTTAGTTAATACAGTTTAGTTTTGTAAACATCCATAAACAGATCTGTTCTGGCTTACAAGATTTTTATCTAAGGAACTTGTTACATAAACAGTTCATATGGTTTAAGCATGAAAATAATAAACTCAGATTAACATATGTCAAAAACAGCTTAGTTCTTCTACTAATTACAACAAATTGCTAGAAAACACCTTTCATCCAAAGGTGGACTTTATACATATTTTTATCACTTGACATGTGCATCATAAAAGCACTTTGAATAACAACTTTTAAAGCATCTAAAGATTAAAAAATTTCTCTTATAAAGCAATCTAGTTCTAAATGAAAATATTTGACTTATTAAATTTTAGGTTATACTTCCAAACTAAATTTTACGTGGTATTTAAGCATAAACACATTTAGCAAACAAACTTGAAATTTACGTTATTTAACTAAGATTTACCATGATTTTGTAAATAGTAAATTAAAGCTTTAACCTTAACTAGCACACGAAATTGATTTTCAGCAAAAGGTTTATAAGTACCTGGTACATTTAATTGTTACAGCTGCGATGTTGACGAATTTAATAGATGAGCTCGGACACTTTACTTTCCATCTGTTTGAAATTCGAAAGATACCAAAACATGCCTGCATTAACCATAATTCCTCGGACGTTTTAAAACAATTAATCTGATAATACTCGACCACAATCTAAGTCCATCGCTTTAGCGTGTTCCTCAAATTTTTGCTAAAGGGATTGAATCAAGTATTAGTATTAAACACGGCTAATTAATTACACGGTCCTTACCACCAATGGATTGCTCACCACGTGTTGTAGCTGTTGCTTGAGTTGACTGGGCGGCGTACACGAGAGCTCTTACGTCAAGCCTCCACGCGACAACCAAGCAGCCCTACCCTTCTTCTAGAGCTATCCTCAGCTCCCACTTACAAGCGAAATTCACCATGTTTGGCAGTGAAGTCTACGTACCGCGGTTGCTTGCAAGATGGCCGTATTCTTTATTTGTCAATGCTCATAGCCTTCGCGTCATTTTCGCGCAGGCGTTATGTTTAACAAATACTCTAGTGGACGCCAGAACGCCTGTAATTTATGTAACACAAGTTACGCTCAAGGTATCCTTGATATTGAAAGTATAGAAGTCTCTGTTAAATACTCCTTATAGGTAAAAATAACATAAACGGAAAAAGTTGTTCTTCTTTATAGTACATTAAATTAATTAATGATTACACGCTAAATGACGAATTCGCAAAATAATAACAGTTAGAACTGTTTTTTTTTTATAGATATGAAATGTAACAAAAATTTTGTTACACTGCCTCCGATCAAAAAGAAAAAAACTTTGAGGTTAATTATATCTTAATATATACACAACCGAGAAGTTTTTTTTATAGAGGAAAACTATCGCCTTAACCAAAAGATAAATACAAAAAAGAAGCATTACAACAAATCGAAGTAAGAACAAAGTAAGTTTGCACTTTGATCTCTGAACCAAAAAAATCATGAATGACCTCTTGCATTAAGAAGAGGAAAATGGGGTGCAACCAAATGAGTGTGTAGGTAACTCTGCGTACCACACATCCGTCAGGAGTCAATATCGGTAAGTCATAATCGGTAAAAGGTCATAATCGGTAAAAGTCAAAATATTGTAGTCTAACACTCGAGTTGCAACCAAACGGGGGAACAAAAAAACTAACCTACTTTTCAAAATATAAACTGAAATTCAAACAAAAAACTTGACATGAACTATCGCAAAATAACAACAAAAAGATTTACTTTCCTACTACTACCCTTGACACGATAACCTTACTAATATTAATAGTAAAACAAAAACTCACACCTATATACATAAATATCAATACTGTTCCAACAATGATTATGTATTTGCTGGTCTCAAAAATTCCAGCTCAATACATTCAGCAAAATTTGATTATTGCCTCTACCAAAAATAAACTGCTCATCAAGCCACTACTCATTGTAGCTTACTAATGAATACTTGGCTTCTTCAGCTTATAGCTATTCATAGCCCAATCGCTACTCTTTTCTTTGGGACACTCCAGTCTCAAAAAAAATCCTCAACTCTACTGTGGCCACACCAAACATCTCGAACCAAAACTACTCAATACTACAATGACCTCACCAACTAGGTTACTCCGACCTACAACAACAAACAGCACCTACCTTCCTCGCTTACTCTAGACATAACAACACATGACTCGATCAAAATACGTCCACAAACATGAAGCAACAAATATTTGTCTCACTTCCACTTCGGCTATAACAACAACACGGCAAAATAACCTTTTTTTACTGAATAATCCATTAGTGCACATTTAAAACAACACTAGTTGAGAAACTTTCAATCTCTACCAGTAACGATATACTGGCAAAAGCCTTCAATTTGTCTTCACCACTCTATCCCATAACCAAATTTATACTATATCCTTTACGACACAAATACTAAAGATGACCAATCAGTCCTCTGGTACATATTCTGGATCTACGACAGAATAGGGTTTTAGATCCTTGACATGCCACCTGCCTGCTTTTGATCCATCTAGATTAATTAGATCGTACACCACATTCGAGCACTTTTTCTTGACTACACTCAAAATAAATTTTGGAGCCAGTTTAGCAGTAAATTTATTAGCCGCGCTCGACAGCACCTTATTGGACCTCCACACTTTACTGCCAACCTCAAAAGAAATGTTCCTCCTCCTTAGATTATATCGATTGCTTGACCTTCGATAAGCTACATGCAACTTCGCATCAACGTCTTCAAATACTTTAAATATACCTTGGTGGTCTGAAGCATATAATGGGCGACTACCAGGAACGATTTCAACATCAGCTTCAGGAATAAATCCACTACCGTAAAATTTACCGGACATGGGGACGTGTCGGCCAAAAACTAAAAAATTCGGAGTATAACCCGTCGACTCATGCTTAGCAGAATTAATAGCAAACTGAATCTGCGCTAACTCAGCATCCCAGGTATCATGTTCTTCGAGATAGGATCGAATAGCTGTCCCTATCGTCCTATTAATCCTCTCAACAAAATTACATTGTGGCGCATAAACAGCATTATACCATATCTTTTGAATTTCAAACCTATTACATAATGACTTAAAAATTCGACCAGCTAAATTTGAACCATTATCGCAAATAATAAATTGGGGCACTCCAAACATTAAAACACTTTCTGTTCTATAAACTGTTCTATGACATGTGACTTTGCACTGCGAGAGGATGTAGAATTGTATATTTTGAGAACCAATCTCCTACTACCAACAACCATTTAAATCCTAATTTTGAGCGAGGAATGGACCCATAAGATCTAACGCGATAATTTGAAATGGAAACTTGGCCTCTTTCTCCTTTCCCATTAAGCCTAAAGGACCTGCATTAGAAGATTTTTGCGCACCACACACTAAACATGCACGACAAAATTTCAACACATCTAAATTCATCTTGGGCCAATAATAATGTTCTTGGACTCTAGCATTTGTCTTCGAGAACCCAAAATGTCCTGCAACTGAGGGGTCATGACACGATCTGATGATTTCTTCTCTTTGAACCTTCGGCACTAAATATTTCCACTCTACTACATTCGACAACATAGGCAAATTTGATGGGATAAACTTAAAAACAAAATCGTTCTCAACTTTCCATTGAGGGTAATCCTCAGGCGACGCCAAAATTTTCTCACGTAACGACACATACCAATTTTCTAAATTATCAAGCTTGACCTCTATTAAATTTACAACATGTTTTTCTTCCGGAGTTGCACGACTTAGACAGTCAGGGACTACGTTAAACTTTCCTTTCCTGTGTACTAAATCAAACGAATGTTGTCTTAACCTTACAGCCCATCTAGCTAACTTTCCTGTAGGGTTCTGCAAATTACTCAACCAAAGCAACGAAAATGGTCTGTTACGACCGTGAAACGAACTCCTTCAACCCATGGACGGAATTTTCAATGGCAAAGATTACCGCAAGGCACTCCTTCTCCGTCGTTGAATAATTTCGTTCAGCTCGATTAAGGGTTTTGCTGGCATACGATATAACACGTTCTTCTCCACTAACATTCTGAATTAATACGGCACCTAGACCCGTATTACTTGCATCACACTCAATAATAAAAGGAGCAGAATAATCCGGCTGCGCCAGAAGTGGTGCAGACACTAAAGCCTCTTTAATCGACACAAAGGAAGCCTCTGCTTCTGAAGTCCACGTAACGACTTGACCTTTTTCTTTTCTTGACTAGATCATTGATTGGTGAAACTAACGATGAAAAGTCTTTAATGAAACGACGGTACCAACTACACATACCAAGGAATCTCTTAACTTCAGTGGTGGTCTTTGGGCGTGGAAAATTGACCATAGCTGACACCTTATCTGGATCCGTCCTTAAAGAATTTGACCCTACTATATAACCGAGAAACTTGAGTGACTTCTTAAAAACTCGCACTTTTCTAAATTCAATGTTAAATTTGCCTCTCGAATGCGTTCCTTGACTTCGTACAATAACTTTAGATGTTCTTCAAACGTCGATGAGCACAGAATTATATCATCCAAATAGCAGAAAACGTATGGTTCGAATTTCGACCGAAATTGCATCGACTAAACGCTGTTGAGTCTGTGCAGCATTTTTAAACCAAACGGCATCGTCACAAATCTATACTGTCCTCGCGAAATAACGCTAAACGCTGTTTTATCCTTCGATGATTCACTAAGAGGACCTGCCAAAATGACTTTCGCAAATCAAGACTAGAAATATAATTAGCATTACGTAACATCCCTAGAATTCTGTCTATATTAGGAAGAGGGTAACTGTCATGGACCGTAACATCGTTCAATGCTCTTCCGTCAAGCAAAATCTATATTCTTTACTATCTTTTTCTTGACTAATAACACGGGCGAATTCCATGGACTCTGACACGGTTCTACTACTTTTAATCGAATCATTTCATCTAACTCCTTATCCAACTCTTTACTAATATAGGAGACATAACATAGGGTCTTTTCCTGAAGGGTTTTGCATCTCCTGTATCGATATCCATCTCAATCATATTAGTACGCCCTAATTTATCAGCACTAGAAATTTCTCGAAATGAATCTATGGCAGTTTGCGCCTGTGACCTCTGATTAATCGACAAATCATCCAAATTGAGTAAACAGTCACTATATTTTAGGGGAACTGATGATGGACCCACATACGGAACACTACTTTCCGCATCACCTTGCACATGCCAGGAATTATCCTTAAAATTTGCTATCAATCCAAATAGCTTAGCAAAATCACTACCAAATATAAATGCGTGTGGTAAAGATGGCACTACGAGAGCATTAAGAACACGACATTGTTTTCCTACTGAAATGGGCAAATCTACGATTCCTTCGACTGGTTTCAAGGCTCCATCTGCTGTGAAAATACCTTGTTTCTGTGACCTGAAAATTTATAACTCTAACCTATTGATTAAAGGAATAGCAAGAGACCCAACTACCGATGTAGTACATCCTGAATCCAAAAGACCAGTGACATCTATATCAAATAATTTAACCATCACATATGGCCGATTATCACCAGATTTTTCAACAAATAACGAATCAGTTTTGGGCTGAGGGTTATTACGACAAAAATTTTCTACTACTTTTAACCATTCAGACCACTCTTTTCTACAAAAATAATTCTTCTGTTCACAAGTCATAACTGCCGCCTTATGAGAAGGAATGGAATGCCGGCCCAGAACATCCATCTCCTCACTCGTTTTTTGAACATGCTGGACACCTATCACGCGTAACTCCTTTATGACCGCAACCGTAGCAAAAAATTCTTTTTGGGAATCTACAATACCGAAATGAATGACCATGTCGCGAACAATTCCAACACCCTGAAATAATTTTCGTTGGACCTGAAGAACTAGCATGGGTAGGTACTGGAAAAGTTTTATTATTACTTATAGTCTGAACTTGTGGAGCACACGTTTTTTGATTATCAACACGAGCTTCTGATGTAGAAGAATCTTTCAAATAAATAGGGTATTTACTCTTTACTGACGAATTAGCACTATTACGAAATTTAGCTGAGTTAGTCGACTGACTGAAAACTGATTTTTGTTTCAACATCATGGCCTCTTCCAATTTTTTGCATAATTTTATTAACGTAGCTGTATCCTCAATATCTGAAAGAGCAAGTTGCGATATGAATTCTGGTAGTAAATTTTCCTGAGTATCCTCACTTTTGTAATTTCTGCTGGGGTGTGGGTAATCTACTAAATAAACTTTCCACATGAGCAACGAATAGAACAATTGGTTCATCCTCTTTTGACGACGATTTTTATTGTCTCCCAGATCTCTTCCTCTGAATGAGCGGGTAAAAAATCTTCTTTCAACCTACTCTCTAGGGCTTCCCAATCTTTTACGGAATCTCTAATACTTCTAAACCACACTAAAGCATTTCCGACGAACAATTCGACAGACGACTCAAACAAGTCTTTATATGATACCTACGTGATTGTGCCAACTCCTTTATCCTATCCAAAAGAAATACAGCTGCTTGGGGTCTCCTGAAAATTTAACTGACCAAGAGCCAACAGGGATCGGTGGTGTAAAATATGGAAACGTATGCATAGGTGCAGCTACTGCTAACGGTTGTGTGATTTGCATCACTTGCACTGCTTGACCCTGGGCTCGGCTTCACCTTCTCGTACAATTCAGCTTCGACAGTAAGGATGGTTGCTAACAATTCCTTTTAGATAGTTCAGCTTCTTTCAGTTTGTCAGACGGAGTCTCATACGTTTAACTCGACATGATACATGGGCAAGCCTAGAAAGTACCCTTTTAAAGATTGAATCTCCCGAATCACCTTCAAATTCTAACACCAAATGTTTTATTGAATCGATGGTAGCATTTATCTCTCTACATTCTTCCTCAAATTCTACCCTATATACTGACAGATCTACTAAACAATCAGGTTTCCTACTTCTTTCGCTAACAATCTACCTAGAATTTTCTCTTTTCCATAACCGCCTAGCACTTTCTATTCCACGGATTTTTAATTCATATTCCAGCTCTTCTTTGAGTAAATGAACAATTTGAAATGTTTCAGCCATTTTTAAGAATTTATTATGACAACCTAAAGTTATTTTATTTCTTGACCAACTCAATATGACAAAAATTTCTTTAATGCGAATCAAACCTGTTGTGACATTCAAATAACTAATGCATAAAAGACTTGAGGTTCCAGACACGATATAAATTCTATGAAAATTTACAACCAAATTAATTTTGAGTTTACCAACTAAACCAACACATTAAGGGATAATGAAATAACTATTTTTATAAATCAAACATCAACGAAATCGAGCCTCACACGTTGTGCGCCAGTGAAATGTTAATTTTATTGTCTAATTGATTAGTTACAAGGCTAGCCTCACGCATGGGCGCCAGTGAAACGTAATTTATTGATACGCCTCACGTTGCGGCACCTATGAGATGTTAATTAGGTTAAGCCCTTCTTTACAATATTCGCGGTCTAGTCTGGGAATTACCCCAAGGGTGAGCAATGAGTTTGGGCGTGGGTATATGGTGGGCTCGACTACAAACGGGAACAAAAAAATAAATGGACGCCACTGCATCTATATAGGCAACAAGCAAAACTAAAGTATCCTACAGGAAGACGCAGAAACCTATAGGATATTATGATTATCAAAAACTTACAAACCTCAATATACAATACCTCTGCAAACCTCTGCTCTAGCTTCCGCGATGTCGAACCTGCAAGAAGATGTCACACAGAAAAATAAAATATAAGACACCGTTTGTGCCTTACAACAACAAAATATTTCGATCTTTATAGATCGATTAGCCTGGATTCAAAACCTTAATAACACCTTACCTATGAGAAAATACTCTACTGGAAATTACTTATTCCTTACTATTAACTGATGCTGTATCAACTTTTTCCACAATCAAAATTTTGCTGATCTAATTTGATCAATGTTAAGTTCAATAAGTGAAATAAAAAGACAAAGGTATCGATTCAAAATTTAATCTAAATATGATTCTCTTTTGTTGCAAAAATTACTTGTAAATAAATTTCATTAATCAATATATAAACTTTAAAACTTTCTTAGAGTGTTCCTCTATAATCAAAATAATCAACATTAAATAAGTTACAGGAGTTTCTGAATATACTTCTCTACATAGAGAGGTATTAGCATTTATAAGTTAGTTAATACAGTTTAGTTTTGTAAACATCCATAAACAGATCTGTTCTGGCTTACAAGATTTTTATCTAAGGAACTTGTTACATAAACAGTTCATATGGTTTAAGCATGAAAATAATAAACTCAGATTAACATATGTCAAAAACAGCTTAGTTCTTCTACTAATTACAACAAATTGCTAGAAAACACCTTTCATCCAAAGGTGGACTTTATTCATATTTTTATCACTTGACATGTGCATCATAAAAGCACTTTGAATAACAACTTTTAAAGCATCTAAAGATTAAAAAATTTCTCTTATAAAGCAATCTAGTTCTAAATGAAAATATTTGACTTATTAAATTTTAGGTTATACTTCCAAACTAAATTTTTACGTGGTATTTAAGCATAAACACATTTAGCAAACAAACTTGAAATTTACGTTATTTAACGAAGATTTACCATGATTTTGTAAATAGTAAATTAAAGCTTTAACCTTAACTAGCACACGAAATTGATTTTCAGCAAAAGGTTTATAAGTACCTGGTACATTTAATTGTTACAGCTGCGATGTTGACGAATTTAATAGATGAGCTCGGACACTTTACTTTCCATCTGTTTGAAATTCGAAAGATACCAAAACATGCCTGCATTAACCATAATTCCTCGGACGTTTTAAAACAATTAATCTGATAATACTCGACCACAATCTAAGTCCATCGTTTAGCGTGTTCCTCAAATTTTGCTAAAGGATTGAATCAAGTATTAGTATTAAACACGGCTAATTAATTACACGGTCCTTACCACCAATGGATTTCTCACCACGTGTTGTAGCTGTTGCTTGAGTTGACTGGGCGGCTTACACGAGAGCTCTTTCGTCAAGCCTCCACGCGACAACCAAGCAGCCCTACCCTTCTTCTAGAGCTATCCTCAGCTCCCACTTACAAGCGAAATTCACCATGTTTGGCAGTGAAGTCTACGTACCCGCGGTTGCTTGCAAGATGGCCGTATTCTTTATTTGTCAATGCTCATAGCCTTCGCGTCATTTTCGCGCAGGCGTTATGTTTAACAAATACTCTAGTGGACGCCAGAACGCCTGTAATTTATGTAACACAAGTTACGCTCAAGGTATCCTTGATATTGAAAGTATAGAAGTCTCTGTTAAATACTCCTTATAGGTAAAAATAACATAAACGGAAAAAGTTGTTCTTCTTTATAGTACATTAAATTAATTAATGATTACACGCTAAATGACGAATTCGCAAAATAATAACAGTTAGAACTGTTTTTTTTTATAGATATGAAATGTAACAAAAATTTTGTTACAATATATTCCTTTTGTTGGTCGGATTCAAAATGTCTTCTTTGTTGTCAAAGACGAGAGAATCATCAGATGCATGTATCGGGTGTTGCAAGAAACATCCAATAACACATTGCAATCCAATTATAGCACAACATTACACTTTCATTAATACCCACAAGTCGCAGAATCAACATCAAAACTATTTCAAAGTTATATTATTTTAGGGGCTATGACTGTTCAATGCTTGATGCTGTTGAGTGGTGTAGAATAGATCGCACTTTTTAGATAACCACATAAGTAAAAACCAATTAAGTTTAAATCTTGTGATCAAGTAGCCCGCATCACAGAACCTTCTCACAATCCATTTTTCGTGAAATTCATCATGTAAGACTCACGAACAAGATTACTGTTTTGAACTGGAGTACCATCGTAAATAAACAATATGAAAATTGTTTGTAACAAGATATCATTCAGCTCATTTGGTAAAACATCTTGAAGAAAAGAGATGGTTTTGGCTGTTCGCTTGGCTGAGAACAAATAGAACAAATCAATATGACACCGGCCAAACCGCCTCAAACATGACTGAAAACGAAAATTGAAACCTAGTCTGTACAGAAGTGCAAAGGTATTTTTCATCTCATCGATAAATGTTGTGAACATTTGTAATACCATTTCTATTAAAACCACTGTCCACTGTTTCGGTCTGCAATATCCAATAGGTTTGTGAAACCCAAGAAAAAATAAACTATGGTATACACCACAAATTAAAAATTTGATTTGGATGCGCGGCTACATTCACTGGCGACAAAATAATTACAGATTCTTAAATAGACAAATCAAAGCTGAGATTTTTCTAGCTAAAAAAAGCTATTCTCATAATCAATTCCACAAAATACAAAAATAATAAAAAAGCATGGCAAGTTGTTAACAGGTTAATCAGTAATAAAGACTCGCCAGTTAAATCAAACATTCACTCCATTATCAATAACGAAGGAACTATAAACCCACGTAAATTGTTGAAGTTCTAAATTAATATTTCATAACCATAGCTAGTAACTTAAGCAAAAAAATCCCAACAGTCCTAAATAAAAAATGTAATGTAAGGAGAAACATAAATTGTTAATATCAAATCATGTTCCTACCACCGGTAACTGCTCAGGAAATAGACAGCATAATTAAATCACTAGATTCCTCAAAAGTTGCTGGGTATGATGGAATAAAAGTTTCCTGGCTAAAACAGTGTCATATTGAGTTGATTGACATCATGAACCATCTTATAAATATTTCGTTTACAACAAATGGAACAATTCCAGATAATATGAAAATTGCGAAAATATGCCCTATTCCAAAAGTACCAAACGGTGAGTAACCAAATCCGTTTTTAGTAAAATCTTAGAAAAATGTGTTAAAGAATGTCTACGAAAATATCTAAATAAAATTAATTTCTTGTTCTCAGGTCAATATGGGTTCTGTGTGTCCAGAGACGCAACCACAGCGGTTATGGACTAATATGTTCAATTCAGAAACAAATAGATATGGATAATATTTGCGAGTTGGTGTCACATTCGACACTGTATGCCACTCAGTCTTACTACAAAACTAGACGATATTGGAATTAGAGGTATTGTGTATCAATGATTTTAAAATTATCTCCACAACCGTCAACAGTATGTGGCAGTGGATGGTGTTGAGAGCGCTATGAAGGTAATAGATCGGGGTGTGCTTAAGGTACAATCCTCGGTCCAGTGCTTTTCTTGATATACATCAATGCTATGTAATAGGGGACTTAAAACTCTTTGCTGAGGATACAACCATTCCCTACTTCTCTAACAATACACATGACATCCGTTAAGGTATTACAGATGATCTCAAAAAAATTGTAGAATGGCTAAACCAGCATAGATTAACACTAAATAATCAAGAGTCAAGTTACACATTTCTATATCGAACTATTTTAAATACAGACAAAATTCAGCAAAATTCACACTGTATTAAGTATCTAGGCCTATTAATTGATGAAAGATTAACTTGGTCAAATCACGTTCAACATATGAGATCAAAAATTGTGCCAATTATAGGAATTATTTACAGACTTTCTCATAGTGCTCCCACATACCTTTTATGATTAACTTATTTCTCACTTGTACACTCAACTCTACAATACCTCACATCAGTGTGGGGAACAGCAACACAAAATATATTACAACCACTTCAAATTTTACAAAATAAAATTATAAAAATATTTCATCATCTACCACTTACATACCTAAAGATTTATAACACCCCATGGAATACTACATTTAACGGATACCTTCAAACTACAAATATGTACATACATACATACATAATATCATTACTAATCATAAACACACTGATTCGAGTAGGCCGGCACCATTCATATCCCACCAGGCAACACTATGACATAAATAGATTTAATATACACACACTATGGTAAAGTATCCATGTACAACAATGGTGTTCAGATTTATAATAGGCTACCAATCACACTAAAACTGAAAATCCAAAAAAATTTAAAATAAAACTAAAGAAAATGATTCTTAATGCTGACAAAACTGTTACTACAATCTGAGATCTACCAAAATGCCCACAATCACTACAATTGCTTCACAAACACTCCGCTTATCTTATTACATAATAAAAATTTATTGCTGTTAGCAAATAAGCATATAAGTAATACATATATTATCAGAACTCGATATGTTCCAAGAAGACCACAACCACCAATATTGCATAACTTGATTTATTTCTTCAATCATTTTAGTTCATCATCATTAGGTCTTCAGTCCTGGAACTGGTTAGACGTGCACCCTTATTGTTTCCTACTGTGAACTAACCTATACATTCCTTAAAATTTGCACAGTGCATGTTTCACTATTTGCGTGCAATAGTCTGATCTAGGTCTACCTCTACCTCTTTTTTCCTATCTCTGCTTGGTATGCGTGTGACTACTATGTCCAAGGTCCCGGGTTCAAATCCCGACACGGTCCGCTTGAAAAATGTTAGGCGAGCATTTTTCACAAAAATACGCCCTCGTTCGGACGAGAGGTAAATGGATGTCCATGTGTGAGTGTTGTGACGCACGTTAAAGATCCCTACCTTGCAACAGCAAGGGTTCGGCAAAATTCAAAATTTCCAGGTAAAAAAAACTCGCTTCCTGGACAATGTAGTACCTTCGGATGGAGCATTGGAAAATCAAAATATAGGGTATGTGAAGAATCCCCCAACACTTAGACATTTACCGAATTAATAGTTTTTCAGTAAATCCTTTCTCACAATTAACATTAGTTGAGAATATTGCAAAACCAATACCTGTAGAGTAGCTTCTAAGTCTTCCTTGCTAGATCTTAATACCACTATATCATCTGGAAATCTAAGTATATAAATTTTTTTGTCCGTGCATAATAATTCTAAATGTCTTTCTGCATTTGACAGTATTCATTTCCTCTTCAATGTACAAGTTAAAAATTAATGGGGATAGGACACATCCCTGTCTCATTCCTTTCCTAATATTTACTTCTCTACGTTCCTGCTCTAATTCTATTACCACTGTTTGCTCTTTGTATAAGCTATGTACTATCTGTATATCCCTACAACTCATTCCAATCGTTTTGAGTATTTCGAACATGTTTTCCATTTTACATTGTCGTATGCATTTTCCAGATCTACAAACCCTATACACACGCTTTCTCCTTTTTCTATTGTTTTCTCCAATATCATCCTCAGAGCTAAAATAGCCTCATGTGTTCCCATGTTTTGCCTAAACCCAAAACGTGGGTAACATGAAAACATCAAAAATGTAGGGAGATAAGGACCTTAGACCAGTCTATTGGGGAGGACTGTGTGAGATGGTATAAAAACAGTTATAAGTTCAGAAAGCGAAAATTAAGGAAGGTTAATTTGGAATGTAAAAATGTAGTAAAATGAGTGAATTGCAAAAAAATTTAAAATGGATGTCTTGCAGAACAACAAAAATGCGACACGGTAAAATATGTGAACTTACTCTAGAATGGGGCAAGGTGTTTTCATGAACCTGAGGATGGAATTATTGCCGTTGTGATCGTTTACAGGGATTGGGACTGGAATCATTTATTCCAACATTAATTTGGAATTTTGGGTTGTGTTAAGTCAACAGTGTGATCTGGACTTTCTCAAACTTATAATAGGTTAACCAATTGTAAGTAGTACTATAGGCTTGTTTGTTTCTTTATAATTTATATGCGACATTTGGACGTGAACATGGTTGAAATTTTATGATGCAGGACAGTAATTGAACATCACCGTGATAATTTTTTTTGTGATTGATTAAGGATTTACCAGTGGAAAGCATGGTGATTAAATTTAAGCACAATGCTATTAGTTTCAAATATTAACGAATATGTTGGTGTTAATATTAAAGTATTTCCAATACTTGGGATTTATTAATGTCTTATAGTTAAATATGAAAGCAGGAAAAATTTGGAGTGGTGTATAGTTTTGCCGATGGCTTAGATTTAAGGTTTTTTAGGATATTTTTCTTTTATCAATACCTGGCCAGATGTGAAGTGAAACATTTATAATTATTTACCTTTCCAAAAAAATTAATGAAGGTTAAAATTTTCTTGCTAAAATACACATGAACTGCACTCTTATCTCAAAGAGTGCATTGGGTTCTTTTAATTGTTATTCCTACTAGTAAAACCATACGCTTGATTTAATCCAAGTTCAATAAACAGTAACAAATTGCCACTATTTTAGTGAGTAAAAAAATATATTATAAATAATTCTTTAAACCAATGGTATGTACAACTAAAACTTTTTATATAAATGTTTTTCATAAAATTTACAGTATTAAAATGTTGCCACTTGTAAAATATAAATAAAGTTAGAAAAATTGCTGCAATGCAAACGGCATAAAAAATTTGTTAAATACTTTAATATTGAATGAAGTCGTCAAGTATTTAAATCAAGCTCGTTTTAATTATTTCAGACTTGTACAAAATTGAAGTCTCTAGATTAGTAATTAATTCAAGCAAAAAATTTAGGTTAATGAAATTTCATGTGCTGCTTTAAAAAATGTTACAGTACAGTTTTAACTATTCAGAGAAATAAAATTTTACCATTATAAAATTGAATAAAATTGGAAATACCAGTTTGCGTGATTGGTATGTAGATAGTTGGTTGTCACCTGATTTAAGACGATATTGATGTTACCTAGCAAGCCTCAACCAGAACTTCCTATTATTGATCGACCAAGGACAACACCTGTGAAGATAACATCTTCAAAAACACAATTGGACTGCGTGCTCGATTAACGGCTTTCCATAATTTACAATTACATTACCGAAACGCTTTTTTGGGGATTCCATGCGAAATAACTTATAAAACTGTAGATTGGTTATACTGAAAATTGTTAAAAATACTCTTCAGAAATAATGGTTGCATTGTAGGGTGTGTTCAGATGGCAACAAAAAATGTTTGGGTTGCTCCAAATTCAGGGGTTAGAATTCACCATGTGCGATTCTATTTAAAACATATATTTCGGATTCCAGAGTGAATAAGCCAGGATCAAAACTATTTCCACGTGCTTCCGAGAAAAATTTAGTATTGCTTGCTTCTCGCAATAATTTAATGTCACGTGAACCCGTAATTACATGCCACTTTCGTGAATCCGTAAATAAATTTCACTTTCGTGAATCCTCAATTAAGTGCTGTAGTGAAAAAACCCTTATTAGATTAAACAATTTCGAATTAATAAAAGCGAAGTACAGTTACCCACTTTCGGCTTTGCACATTATTACGAAATGAATAATTTAAGTTGTGAGCACTTAAATACCTAATGCTTTTCAGGCAAAGCTGAAGTTCCCAATTAGCAAGACCCATTTTTGTGCAGTGCTTAAATCAAAAAGGAAGACAAAATTCGCGTATCTATAAAAGTAGATAATATCCCTCCTAAACACAGATGGTTTCTAAAATGTTGTTTTCAACCAAACACGTTCCTACGAGGTCTGTATATAATATGTATATATGGTTGTCTATCTATCAGAATAAGTAGAATACATTGCCTAACCAACAGTATTGGTAACAGAAAAATTTAAACTGTTACAGAAGTTAAGAATTTGTTTTTGGAAAGTATATTTGTAATCCAATATTGAAATTATTTTATGTTAATAGAGCTTAAGTTTAGGTTGATTTTCATTTGAATTTATTTACAAAATGGGTAAAGTCAGCTAATGGCATTTAATATCCAGGTACACCTCAGATGGTATCTTATTGAGCAGAAGTATTTTATTTTACAATTTTATTTAATTATGACTAAAGCAAGGGAGATAGATTTAAGTGGGATAACTATCTTCTATGTGAATATAATATCCAAAAGGCATTGCTGTGACAGACGGTTTGGCGTCTCTCGATTTTGACAGACAAATCTGTCAGGGTACATGTTAATGTAACATACAATTTTTGTATTTAAACTATGTTATTTATTATTTTGTATTTCTTTATTTTCTTTTCTCATTTATCCACAGGAATCCACTCCCGCAACACTGCAGTTAGACGGCGTACCCTCATATTGTTACGAGATCCCTTCAAGGCATATCAAAATTTACTAACTTCACGCATGTTACCCGTAACACATTAGAATGGTGAAAGCAGAAGCTGGTATTACGCCTTTTTGTATGTATTGTTGTTAAGAACATTTCCACTTGGAATGCCGTATAAAGCAATCTAGGAAATTAGAACAATGGAATGGTAGTCTTATTTATGGATTAAGTTTTTTTCCAAGGAATTCTGTTGATATCTTGCCAGTGGATATAGTAAATGTAAGTATACTTATATTTTCAAAATTTACTGTTAATAGATTTTAAACTGACATGGAATTTTATTTGGAATGATTTATAAAATAGGTAAAGGCGATTATTGTGAAAGGATATCCAGCTACCCCAGTGATGAAATCATATTTGGGAGAAGCCGTTACTTTGAAAATTGTTATAATTTGACAAAAAAGCTAATGAGTATTTTAATGTATGGTTAAGAAATGTAAAAGAGGAGGTGACGAGAATTTAAGAAAACGAAAACACGGAGACCTATCTGAATTAACCATCTTCGAGATGTGACAATTTTTTACAGTGTAACAATTCTTTTTAGAGTGAAGCCATTTTGTATAAACGAAAGGAAAAAATGAAAAAATTGGCTAAAAATTATTTATTTTCCATTCTGAATACTTTTCATATTCATAATAAATTTTTGGTCCCAAATGGAAAACAATAAACGATTCGTTGTTTCCTATTAATTCTACCGCAAGACTAAATTATACGTTTTGTTGCAATAACAAAATTAAACTGCTTCAGGTGTTTGAAACCTTGCTATGAGCGACAAGGTAATTGTTTTAAATAGCATTTTATCATTAGGAATTTCGGGTCGATAAGTTATTGTTTACAAATATGTGACGGTTTCCAAGTTGTTTCATAAACATGGTGCGTGGCCAGTCCTGGTCATTAAGCATCTGTTCAGATTAGCATAAAATTCCAGGGAGATAAAGTTTTCCAAGTCGAATTGTCTTTATGTATCGCTTTAATAATTTGATCGCTTGCATTTTATGCTTCGAGTAATTCGCAATGGACGTTGTTGATGGTAAAAATTAGTGGTGAAAAGTAAGACACTATTCTTTAAGTGCAAAAATTCTAAGGTCAATAACACCGCCTTTCACTTAAAAAAAGTTTATCTGGAGTCCTTAGTATTGTTAGCTTAAAATGAACAGCGGATGAATATTTATGTCATGAAGCTTGTAGAAGAATAGTTCCTTAGGGGTAGTTGTCTGTGACCTGCTGTTAAGGGTGAGTGATTTATTTTACCGAATTCTTAAACAGATTTATATAATAAAAACCGATTGTATTAAACAACCCCCTTCAAGCATGAAAGGTCAATCTACTAGTCGCAAAAGCCTATCATTTCTGCACATAGGATCCGTTTAGTAAAATCCATAATTGCATTTAAAATTATCGATTTTTCGTAATAATTGGAGCTTTCTCGCTTGCAAGAATCAGAATTGAAATTATGTTAAAAGGTTTATTTAGAACAAAATAAGATTTGTATAAAGACAATTAAAAATTCCAGTTTTATAAAATAAAATTTTCCTCATTTGAATATGTAAAGGGCTGCCAAATGTGACAATCCATGATATTAAATGTGCAAATCTTGTTTGAGTACTTAAAGTTAACAAAAAATCTGTGATATAATTTAATTGTTGAATATGGATGTTATAAAGTTGTATGATATTTATTTCTCGATATGAAATAAACATGTTATCGCACTACTAATTTTCTTGACTAGAAGTACATATGTTAAAAATATTTCTTTGTTGAAGAAGACATCTGATTGATTGAGATAAGGCTTCCCATATGTTAGAGCTACTTTACACAATACTAAATTTCTATCTAAATTTAGTACTAAATTTGTTTCTAAATTTAGAAGTATTTTTAAAAAGGTGTAATACATAAAATTTAGTTCATAATTTAGGATATAAATTATGTGCATAATTTATAGAACCCGTCCTATTTTTCTCGATAAATCGACTCCCAAATCTGCGCACTAGTTCCATTTTAAATTCATAATGAATTGTTATTGTAGGTTATGTATGATTTTCATATGTTATATCCTCTTGTTTATTGTGGTTAAAATAAACAGATTTTTCTAACTATAACAATCCTTGTGTATATAATGTAAAATCAGGGCTGTATCATAACAAACATGCACGAAAGGCAGCCCTGGAAAATATTAAAGATTCACTGTATCAATTACGTCCTAATGTAACAATTTCAGAAATAAAAAGTAAATGGAATGGACTCAAAACGAATTTTACCACAGAATATAAGAAGGTACAACAATCCAAAAGTAGTGGTGCAGGTGTTGACGATGTAAAAATAATATAACTAACTTCCAAGCGCTTTCATAACAAATCTTAATTTCAGGTCTACATTCCAACAATTTGGTATTACAATAAACTTCAATTTTTATTAGATCATATTAACCCAAGAAAATCTGTGGACTCCATTATCTTACAAGATTATGATTATGAATCTACCCAAATTGATTTAAATACTGTAAGTTCTCAAACAGCAAACAATTTCTCAGAAATAAGCTACTTTTGGTTATTGTGTTTTAAAACCCAAGGTTAAAATAGAATTTTCTATCCTTGTAATGGAAAATTTGAATTAATAAAAAAAACCTAACCTCAATATATAATTTTTTAATAAACATCATCAATAATTCACATTATTTCAGCAAAATGATACATACATCAACAGTGGAACCACTCCAGTCGGGGAATATTTTAATTGAATACAGATCCCAGGACATTGTGGGGGATGATGATGTGCCTCAATATTATACAGAAGAGGTTATAACAAATGAAAATGTTTCGCTGATCTCTTCGATTCCTACCACTAGTTTTAATCCACCATCAACACATCAAACAAAACTAAACAAAGCAAGTGTCTTAGATCCTGCTGAAGATGCAATTAAAGATATTGCAAGTATTTTAAAAAGTCGCAATGTAATAGAAAAAAAGACTGACAATCAAATATATGCAGATTATGTTGCTTCAAAACTTAATTTGATTACAGATTCAAATATTTTGCTGGATACTGAAGAAGAAATTAATAATATGTTACATAATGCAATTAAAAAATGTAGATTTGAATAAAATACTGAGAATAATGTTTACTTTTTTATTATAAAAAAAAGATTTTACAATCTATGTCTGTTAATAGAGTCCTCTTGTCATGGCACTTGCCCAATTTCAGAATTAAAATAAGCTTTATATTCTTCTCTCGCTAGCCTTGCCACACATGAAGATTTGTTTCCAAATTTATTTTGCGCCTTTTGTAAATTGCATGATATTTTGTCTAACTTTTCAAGATAATATTTTTTTAAACAGAACATAAGTAATTATGTAATATAACACAAGTCAATGTGATTTTTTCAACATTGTTTGGCGCTAAATGCATGGGGTTTATTAACACTCTAAATCGGTTTGCTAATATGCCAAAGCTGCTCTCGACTACTCTACGAGCTCTTGATAATCTGTAGTTGAATATTTTTTGGTCATGGTTAAGACCTCGTTGAGGAAAAGGTTTTAGTAAATTAGGCAACAAAGGAAAAGCATCATCTGCAATTACTGCATATGGTACGTTTTGTTGGCGGTCTGGTAAGCGTTTTTCTTTGGGAAAATTTAAACCATTTGTTTTTAAAGCTTTTGAAAAATTGCTGGCACTAAAAACACCCCCGTCACTAATTCTTCCATTAACACCAAGATCAACGTATATAAATTTATAATTAGCATCTGCTAACCCTAACAAAACAATACTGTGTGTGCCTTTATAGTTGTAAAAATATGAACCATCAGATATTGGTGGTCTAAACGTTATATGTCGACCATCTAAAGCACCCAAACATTGTGGAAATTGCCAAATGTTCTTATAATCATCTGCTACTTTTTCCCACTCCGCAACTGTAGTAGGTACCTATAACATTTTTGTAATAAACCTTCAATAGGTAGGCACATTATACCGTGCATTTTAATGAAAACTACCAACTCCAAATAACTTTTGATACACTGACTTTTATATAATCTTGAGTCTTGGTGAGATGATCTTGGATTCAATATCAGTGTACAAAAAGAACGACATTTGAGAAATTTCATTCGTAAACATGAAATAACCCCACTTCCATAGATTCACCCTCTTCTTCAATATAAGTGAGCGGAATTTGCACAAATGAAATAGTAGGAAAGGTTGTGCACTAGGGGCAAAACGGGAACTAATATTTTCATAAAATTTTAATTTTGAGATGACAAAAAGAACAGAATTTCTATATATCTACCGAGATCTCGGTTAAAAGGAACACCTATAAAGATTATACATTTGAATTCCATCATGGGCGTAACCAGGGTAATAATATTAGTTGGGTAAGATGCGGAGACCCAAATAATTGAGGTTGCGGTTTTATGAATACGGTGTTTGAAATTGTACCAAACTTGTGTTTGGTAAAATATGCTTCTATAATATTTATTTTAACGCGTTTTGCATATTTTATAAAAATCAATATATCAAAAGCTACTTATATATAGAATGAGTAATTTTCGTTGAAACGCACTGCATAATTAGTAGTCATTATTACTTTAAGGTAATTTGGTCCCAAAGCTTTTATTAAAGCATCACAAACCAACGGTATAAATAACGAAATTGTACTTTCGTGAATTCTACAACTATACATCAAGGATCGAAAGGACTCTCCTGTAGCCAAAAAGCGAAGTGTAACTTCTAATCTGCAATAAATTATCACTCTTATATTATATTTGCACATGGATTTTGAAACAGGCTACTTACTTACTGCGTACAGAAATCGCACCTCTCATAAATGTATCATTCTTTTTAAGGTGATTTTCAAGGAGACTTAATAAATAATCTACTTCTTCTGCACATAGTCGAAGAAAGTTCTTATAACTATCAGGATCTTCAACTTTTAACTCTAAATTTAATATTGTTAAAATTTCTTTTCCTTCGCCACGTCTTAGTAGCCAAGGACGGCACCACCATTTTCTTGTTTTTCTAGTCTTTTTTTACGCTTTTCAACAATTTTGTACAAACAAATTGCCGCACTCGCTAACAACAAATCTTCATCATCCATTTTCAAATACCAGGATGTTTTTGTTAAATTTATTACTAAATTTAGGGCAAGTGTAATATTACCGGATTCCATCCATGATTAAATACCAAATTTAGTTCTAAATAGTTGTGTTTACACATGACTAAATTTATTTGTAAATTTAGAAACAAATTTAGTACTAAATTTAGACAGAAATTTAGTATTGTGTAAAATGGCTATTATATATTTATCCAAGAATTTAAATAGAAAATTTTAGAACTAACAAACACGAAAGGGTTTTCTGTATCTACTAAAGTAATTAATACTTGTTAGATACAGTGACGTCCAACTTAAGATTACATTGTTTTCTATTTAACTGAGTAAATTCGGCCTCGGCCCATCTCTATCTGTCACTTGGCATAATAGCCAAGTTAGCCGTTGGCATACAATTTTAGTCTTTCCATCTTCAATGTATAAAAATTTAATTTTTTAATGTAAAATACTTGTTACAATTAGCGCCGCAACATTAAGTTCGAAATTTCTTAAGCACGTAATATTAAAAATGTAACACAGGTAGCAAAAATATTTAAAGCATTGGTGGGATAAGATGGTTTGACACCCTAATTTTGACAACTAGTAAAGTGTTTCAAGCTAAGTGGTATTTGTAAAGTAGTTTTGTATTTTGGCCATTTTACATGTTTACATTTATATTGTTTTTATCATTTTTTCCATAGGAAACCACTCCCTCACCACTGTTGTTAGCCGATGCAATCTTAAAATTGGCACGAAATTCTCATCCTTTCTGGGTAAAATGAAATCTGTAATCTTTCTATGACATAAATGTTGCATTCGTCCAGTTACAACAGACCTCACAAATTTAAAGTAAGTTTAATCCTACCACAATATATCATTATTGGTACAGTAGCTGATTCAAGCTAATACATTTTGTACACCAACATCATTAGGTTTTCAGTCCTGGAACTGCTTGAATGCATACCTCCATTGTTTCCCATTCTAAGCTAACCTGCACATTTTTCTGAAATTCCTACAGTCTAATCTAGGTCTTCCTCTACCTCTCATTTTCCTTTCTCTGCTTTTAATATATCCCATACTATTCCCTTATAGCTTAGAATATATCCTATCATCTTATCTCTCATATTTTTTTACTGTTTTCCAGATATTTATTTCTTCCCTACCATTTCTAGCTGTACAGCTGTACAGTGCTCTGCTCCACACATATGCCTTCAGCAATCTGTTCCTTGTTTCAAACACAGTAGTTGCTTTTTCTTGTTAAATGCAGCATGAACTTGTGCTAATGTTTGTTTGATATCTTGTGCACTTTTCGATCTTGCGTTATTTGGTTTCTTAGGTAGCAGATATCATTAACCTACATTTTGTACAGTCCAGTTAGAAGTTTTGAGTTTCACAAAGAAAATTTGAATAAATATTGTTTAGTTTGGGAATGAAGCAAATATTTGTAATTGATTATAACCGATAAAACCATTTTAATTCTAATTTATTTGATGTTTAAATAACCTAATGGTTTCTATTATGCAATTTGAAATGAAATACAAAATCAATATACTAAATTAATGCTAATTTCATCACTGATAATTGTAATCAATATCAGCTTTTAACTCCGACCCACATAGAGTTAATTTATATATTATCAGTTAGACATAGTAAAACAATGGCATATGGCTCCATAATGCAATAAAACACCATTAATATATATTATATCACAAAGCCATTAAAATGACAACGCTTTCTCAAATAACAATAGCAATGCAGCCAATGCCCAATGAGCAAAGTCTATTTAGGATAATGCAATTGAACATATTCCATGGGGCTTATACTTAGAGGTCTCAACAAGCACTGAATAAACTTAATAAAGTTTGAGTTATTACAATTTTTCTCGTTTTTTTAGTCAACACTGCTTTCAACTGGAAATAATAAAATATTAAGAATCAACAAGTGGTTTTTGTATTTTTTTATTAATTTAGTAATAGAAACGAAAGTCACACAAGTATAACACATTAGGACCAACACGATAGTAGTTTGTTTTGACTTTGGCTAATCAGGCACAAGCACGTGAAGGACAGGCTACAAAGGAGGTTCACAGCACTGTCGCTATTAGTGCTAATAAGAACTGTTTTTGTCATGGTTGAGCATTAATTAGTTTAACAGTAACAGCTGTGAATCTATATTGTAGTCCGTCGTACAAGTGCTTGTGACTGACGAGATACTGCCGTAAAAATCAATGACAATAATATACTGCAATTAAACATTGTTAATGTACACTATATCAAAGAGCAATTAAAATTACACGCTTTATCAGTAATAACATCAAAACAATGATATGTAAAGAGGAAAGTTTATATAAACAACTAATTTGTAGTAAATGTTAGAAATTGTGTAGAACATTCTGGTATTTGCTAAACTTTATCCCACCACTTATTGTAAAATGTCTATGATATTTTAATGCAAAAAGGGAGAGCTTTATTTCCCCATCGTTATTTTTATAGTATGAATTAGGTTCTTATGCATAAAATTGCAATTATAAGTTCTCGTGCACTAAGAACCTATAATTTATTGATGTAATCCATTGAATAAATCTTTTCTCACGTCTAAAGGAACTAGCCTAACTAATGACAAACGTTCAATGGTTGGTAGGGCGATGATGAGTTCATGTGAAAGCGTGCATTTTGGAGGAATTTATCTTGAACTACCTTACAGTATGAGACATGTACGAAGTGCTGTGAAGTTTACCTGTAAATTCCTTACCTTCCATTCTACCTTAACATCTTTTGTGCATCCCCTAATGTTGTAGGTTTCAAAAACTATCTTTAAGTCCAATTTGTAAACATTCAGCTTGAAGCCTATAAAGAACCTGCTGTAAACGGCAAGGCAGATCCACCGAGAAGCAAAAGACGCTAGGGCTAGCCTAAACCACCTCTAAAAAACAAAGGTAAGTCTTTTTTGTGCAAATTAAGTTGTTTATTTCATTGTATTGAAATTTGTGCAATATCATGCCCTCTATAGAACCACACCGGGTGCTAAGTACGTTTATCTTAAACTGTCATCTGACCTAATAATATAGAGTAGAATTATTATCCGATAGTCAGTGATGTCATAATAGGTCCAAACAAACTTGAACGTCAAGATTCAGCATGCTACGATACGACCTACAAATATGCTAGCATTATAGTTTTAATACATCCTCACAAATACCCCATCTATTGCATAAAATAAAATAGTGTTTATAAGATCCCTATTTAGAAATGCATAAATTCACAAAATAAATCCAGACCATCCCATACTATCTGAGTTTTACTTGTTTTCACTAATAAATAATTGTAGGTTCACAGTTTTTTGTTGTGTAAAAATTTGACATAGCAGCAGTACACATACTGAGCTGATTGCAATAGTATATGTAATGTCATTGTCGTTTTCGCTTTACTTCAATACTTAGCGCTTGTAGATAATAGGTCTAATAAACGCATCAATTATTTTGTTATATAGATTGGAAATTTTTTAAAACTGGAAAGCCCGAGGCAAAGAGAAACATTATTGCATTCAATTTTCGTACTACTGAATCGCAAATTGTAAGTAAGTGCTTCAATTACTATTTGTGGCTATTCTAAATTCGTAATACTTCTAAACTACACAACAGACTTTACACCGTGTTCTTTCGCTATTTGAAGTCTGCCTTTTATTCATCAAACTGCATTTGGTTGTTGAGTGATAATACAAGTCTTCTATCCAACACTTATTTCGGATTCAAGTTTGAAAAAAGGAAGTTATCTAAAATCAACAAAAGATCATTATTGGCATTGTTCAACTTTCCTTTGTGGTTTAGAAATGAATACACAATTATTCTTCACTAACATTTTTTGAATAATTTCAAAAGGGCAAGTTACATAAATATTTTTTAAAAACATTCCTCCTGGTGCAACTGTGGTATGTATGCATGGTGATGAAGACTCACTAACATATTCTGTTATAGCTCTTTTATCCTAGTATTTAATTTTATCCTATTTAAATTATATGATCAAGTTTGGGTTGTATATCCTTCTACATATTTGGCAGAGAAATAAAATGCATCCATTATTCCTGTCGTAAATAATTCAGCTCAGGTATAAAATACGCCCTATAGTAACCTTAATATGTAACATATGTTTCGATGTTTTTGAAGATGAAAATAACCTTTCTTTTTCGCAAAATTTTAATGTCACTGACACTCATAACAATTGAGGTTTAGATTTTATAATAGTTCTAATTAAGCCAGATTTTGATTGCGATCAAGGTTGAAATTACACTTTTGTGCTAACTGCGCAAGTGGTGTGCTACTAGTGTTTGTACAATATATTACAAAAAAGCACCAACAATTTTTATGTTAAATTGTGCTCTATATTTGTTGTGAGACTGCCTTAAAACGCTGTTATTTAAAAATTGTTCTTACTAAAAACTTTACAGTTAAAGAAAGTTTATAAATAAAAGAAATTGCTATAACCATCATATTTTTTTCATTTACTTTATGTTGCTTTTATTGGAGAGACCGTTCTGTCGTGATATATAGTTTTCTCAGTACTCTAATATTCTTCTTCTTCGGGCATTTAGTTTATGGTATCGCGTTTATACTACTTTCCACTCCAACCTGCAACTGTACCTCTCCTCCTTTTTGTTGTGTCACAGATTTTACCATTACAACGTAATTATTGCATTTCATTTTATACATTATCGCCTATTACTGAGATGTTGAAATTTTTATTTTTAAAGGAGGAAGCAGTTTATATCAAAATATGTCCATTCAGAAGGTATCACTTCTAACAGTAAACTCATTATTTTTATTTATACAGGACAGAAAAGACAACAGAAACATAACAAAAATATTCCTTAGTGGCTTGACATTTTTTGCTCTGGCAACAATGGTTGTAAAGCAGTCCCACATTTTCTAGTTTCACTTTTTATTTTGATTATTATTATAGTCGCGCCTCGCGCTAGTTTTTCAAGGTCACCTGCCTTCCATAATAATACTACTATATATCATCAACAAGTAAGTTAAAATTGTACACCGCACAGTTGTTGATACCTACAACATTATGGAATAAAAAGAAAGTTAATAGGTAACAGGAAATGTAGGAATTCAGCAGGTAACTTCACTGCATTTAATGCACTAACTGCCACTCATCTGTTCAGTAAGATATCAGCCCGAAATGGCGTTCGTTCACACCAACTTGTAAAAAACCTTCTACAATATCACCAGTCTCATTGGATGAAACAATGACCCACATTCTTCAAAACGTGAAAAACATCTTATGTGGTTACATACATAATAATGAATTGTAAGTTATTCTCCTACAGTGCATGTGAATTCAAAACTGCATTCTTATATGCCATGACCTACTCTTACTAGCTAAATTATCAAGGAAAAATACACCTATAATTTAGGGTTGAAAATCCCCTATGTTTAATTATTAAAATAAAGCTTGTAAAGCCAAAAAAGCGTAACAGTCTTCAAAATATAATAAGTGGTAAAGAGAACTGTGAATTTTATTAATTTTATTAAAGAAAACAATCTTAGAAATGCAAATACAGAATACTTAATTTCATTCAATATTAGTCAATGTAATAAATGTTCAAAGTGATGTCCTTGGAACCATTACTCTTTACTATCTATACTGCAGATCTACCATCAATCATGCCTTCTAAATATAGCATTCATATGTATGATGATGATAGTCAATTATACATTGCCTGTGATATTGATCAAGTGAAGGAAATAACTCGTGACTTAAATTTATGCCTGGAAAAGATTCATCGGTGGTCAGCAGCAAATGGATTATTGCTAAATGTTGAGAAAACTGTGATATTACGTATTGGTAGTCTATATCATACAAACATATTGCAAAATACTTGCAGAGCAAATTTTAGTGTCAGTAACTGCTCAAATGAATTAAGTAGGAACGCTAAAAATTTATGTGCTATAGTTGATAGTACTTTATCGTTTGACAGTCATGTACAAAGAATAATTAGAGTAAGTTACTGTAAACTGAAGTCATTATATAGATATAAATTTGTATTGCCTTAGCATATTAAGTGGTCTCTGGTTAACGTTTTAATCCTAGGTTATCTGAATTATTGTTATGTAGTATATTATAACTATTTAAATGATCGCTTGCAAAGTAAAAGTTACAGAGGTTGCAAAACTGTTGTTAAGATATTCCTATTTAGTCAAGCACACGGATCATGTGACACCGTTTTATAAGCAGTTGGGTATCTTAAAAATAGGTGATAGAAGAAAGATATGAATTGCAGTTTGCAGTCTTTGTTTTTTCGATATATGAAACTAGAACACCCACCTATTTGTATGAAAAGCTAATACCACGTTCCAATATACACGAATTGAATTTACGCTTTTCTGATTACCTGTCGATTCCTAAACACAACACTGTTAAATTTAAATCTTTATTCAAGTATTGCACCTGAGTTATATTTAACAAATACTTCGATCTATTTAAAACCTCTAACTCTAAAGATAATTTTTGTCGTAAAATGAAACATTTGTTATTGTCAAGGATAGATCAAATAGTAGATTGTGATTGAAAGGCACTATTTAAAAACAGCTATACTGAATAGGGTCCTTTGGATATTATCTTGTAATGAACATTCAATAAACTTATTCTTAACCTTCTACCTCAATACATTTTTAAATTCTTTTTCTAAAGGAGTTATGTGTATGCATAAGGGTTTCTGCTGAAATGAATTCGCATGCACCACATGTGCATTCTCATATGGTTTTGATAGTTGCAGGTATATGCTGATAATCTTTGTTTTTGATATAGCCCCATAGAAAAAAGTCTGGTAGTGTCAATTCCGGAGCTCTCGCAAGCCAGTGCACATGCGTTCAGCAAACTGTCCATCGTCTAGTAGCTTTGGAATAATGTGCAGGACAGCCATCATGCTGTTACCTTACATGTGATTTTCCAATGCTTCACTCGAAAGTACTACATTGGCCAGGAAGCGAGCTTTTTTGATCTGGAAATTTGGAATTTTGCCGAACCCTTGCTGTTCCAAGCAAGGTAAGGATCTTTAACGTGCATGACAACACTCACACACGGGACCACCATTTTACCTCTCATCCGAACGAGGGTGTATTTTTGTGAGAGAAATGCTCGCCCAACATTTTTCAAGCGGACCGTGTCGGGATTCGAATCCGGAACCTTGGGCGTAGTAGTCAAACACATACCACTACACCACTGAGCCGCCTTGTCATGCTGATACCGTGCATTTATATTTCCAATGCTCCACCAGAAGGTACTACATTGGCCAGGAGGCGAGTTTTTTTTTGTTGCCTGGAAATTTAGAATTTTGCCGAACCCTTGCCGTTCAAGGCAAGGTAGGGATCTTTAACGTGCGTGACAACACTCACACACGGGACCTCCATTTAACCTCTCATCCGAACGAGGGCGTAATTTTTGTGAAAAATGCTCACCTGTCATTTTTCAAGCAGTCGGCCGTGTCGGGATTTGAATCCAGGACCTTGGGATCCGTAGTCTTACGCTTACTACATTGATCCATGGCGACGCCTCGTCATGCTGATACCACATCCCTAGCATTTGTTCTGGAACTAAATCTTCTAACAGAGCTGATGAATCCCTCAAAAAATCAGGATATCTATATCCTGTGAGGAGCAGTTTCTTTCTGAAGAGAGGTTTGAAATAAATTTAGCGAAGTATGTAATAATACCGAGAAATCTCTGTAGCTCTGTTGGATGGGGGAGAGAGGGGGTTTAAATCTTATAAATGGATTTAATTTTTTTGTTTATCAGGAACTATACCTTGTTTATTAATTAAATGATCTAAAAATTTTGCTTGAACTAGCCCGAAACTAGATTTTTATAAATTTAATGTCTTTCCTGTTTTTGTTATTATTGTACAAGCTTGGATTATGTTCATAGATAGATTAACCAAACACAAGAATATCATCAAAATAGGCTATTACTCCTTGGGGTCTCATGAATAAATTTTGGGAATATCTCAGGGTCCAAATTAACGCCATAAGGTTAGCGAAGGTATCTACATCTTCCAAAAGGGGTTGCTATGATACAAAACTTAGAACTCTCTGTATCAAGTAGAATTTGTAAGAATGCAGAACAACCATTTAGCAAAGAGAAATATTGTGCACCAGCTAATTAACTAACAAGCACATCTTGACTGGGTATTTGAAAATTTTCACGTTTTATAAATACCGCTTATTAAAAAGTTAAATAGGTGTCTTAGAAATAGGAATTTTACAGTTAATTACATTTCAGTGTCAGCTTTGCACTTATTTGCAAGGAAATTTCATAATATTTAGGGAGCAGGAACAATAAATATTAATCATCTTCTTACATTTAAACGTCCTCTTTATATTTACCGTCGACGCGGTATATGCGACACAACGGCAGTTGGTAACGCTAATCTATAATACAGATTTTAGCGCGCCCAACTGTTAATGAGGTCACACAATATGCAAATTATTACACGTAATGACGAAATATATAAAATTCATACAATATGTTATTAAAGCGAGGTACTCACATGAATAGGTACAGCTTCCTACCGAATCATGTCCTTCCGGGTTGCTCGTAGCTCCCTTCTGGATTATTTACAGATGGGGCTGCGACCTCCGAGATTGCTCCGGCTAGCGACTGCGGGGTGTGGGCTGCTCCCAGGTTGTATCCAGATTATCTTCTTTACCTATATATAGAGAACGGCAGGATCAGGTTTATAGAGACGACAATCAGATAAGACAAAGGAAATCTACATAAAAAAGATAAAGATACGATACCAGACACGACCACTCTTCTGGAAGTTCAAAGGCAAAAGCCACGTTTCCGCCGCGTCCTCCTGAAAACTTCCCACTCTTTCTTCCCCCACACGCGTCGGCGCGAAGTTCGTCCAACGCACTTCTGACGTGACGGAAATACGCGCCAAGTCTTTCAAATTTAAGGCGCGAAACTCCCGCACATTAAAAGTAAACTAAAGATGTCTAGTGCCAAATTTTGGCACGTAACAATCGCGACAAAGCCATAAAAGAAAAACGTAAAAAAAGTAAATGACTGTTAGCACAGTAACATCTTAAAATCTAAATCCTAACTACCCTACGTAAATCCTAACTTAAAACCTACAAAATGTTTATTTAAGGCGCCACCTGGTTTTTCCGACCGATAACACGTCTTCCGAATTACCAGGAAACAGAAAATGTAGCCCCATTGTCTTTGACTACACTAATACTCGACAGCACAAATTTGTCGGGGAGCATGAAACACTACTTAAAGTAAAACAAATGCGACTAACCTATGTACTAAAACTAACATTAAAGTTTCTTACGTGCAGACGCACATGAGCGTTGCATCAAAACTGTCCTTTGTTGGCAAAAAGTGCCCAAATTTTAAATATGTTCAAAAAAGTGAGTCACTCTACACTCTAGCAAATTTTGTCACTGGTACTTTGGTTTAAATAACGATACACATCAAAACTTGTCCATGACATGCTTGTGAATCAACAAATTTACCAAAAGTACCACCCTACTAAATCCTTACATTGCTAACCTAACAAATTACATTTCTATATTGGGTTAGCTTTTTCACTTAATTTCAAGAAAAAATAATTCCCACGTCTGGTCATAAATACCAAACGTTAGGAAGATAAAAAGATAAAACAAGATCTCAAATTGTTGTTGAAGATAATAGATAAGATAACGATATTGAACTTAAGTTATCAAAAGTAATAGGTAAGATAACGATATTAAGCTTTAGTTATTATTTGAGATACTAGGTAAGATAACGCGATGTTAAGCTAAAGTTATTATTAGAGATAGTAGGTAAGGTAACGCGATATTAAACTAAAGTTATTACTAAAGATAATCGGTAAGATAACGATATTCAACTAAAATTATTATTAGAGGTAATCGGTAAGATAACGATATTAAACTAAGGTAATTATCCAAGATAATAAATAAGATAAAGATATTAACTTAAGTTATTACCAAAGACAATAGATAAGATAACGATAGAGTGGCTCCGTGGAGCCGTTAAATGGGAATTTCTCGTACCCTCTAAAAAGAGCAACCTGTGAAGCAGGCCCGTTTGCAATAAACGGTACGAGGGACCGGCAAAGGCATTTGGGTGCATCCCTGCACACGGCGTTAATTGATATCGGTGATATAATCACCCGATATCCACACGGTATATACGATACTTATATACACATGCACTCACACATTCACACACTCATACATACCTTCACTGTCAGTGCCCATGCGCTGACAGCGACACCGCATGACCTCATGAAAGATTCCCAGAGACAGGGTCCGGGTGTCTGTGAAAACCCTCCGCGCAACCACACGGTGACTAGCGGAAATGAAAAGGCAGAGTAATAGGAACGGTAGAAAGAGGGAGATGGATATTTGGAATGCATAAGAGGCACTTCCAGGTAGAAAAAAAATAGAGGAAGGGCTCGCATTGAGCAAAAGAAACAGAAAAGGTGGATAGCAAAGCACTACACAACCAGTCAATGTAGTCAGTAGCCCGGAGTGAGGGAACATCACTCTTATGTGGCAGACGGGTGTTCCAGGATGAGAACAGGTCCACCAAAGGAAGGATAAGGCAGAAACGGAGACAGTAGGATAAGAAAAAGTAGAGTTTTTGGACAAGCGTCCGAGATAAAGTAGAGAATTGTTCCTATTTAAACACAGATCGGTCTGAAGGACCACCTGCGATATTAATCCGACAAGATAAGGTATATCATACGTTAACAAAATTCACTAGACTCTTAAGAGAACTAGTACGATCATTTTTCTAAAGAGTGCATACACAACGATAAGAAAATCAGACAAAAGTTGACACAACAACTTAAAAGTATCATTACAGATACAATCACACGAAAACCCAACTGTTTCAAGGTAGTTTTTTAAAACGGTAACGCCCTAAACAGACAAAGATGCCTAATTATAAGTAGTTAAATACAGATACACTGTCCCAATATGCTAAAACAACCGAGAATTTAATAAGATATCCATAGGAAGCGATAGCGCCTCACCATGAAGTTCAACAAAAAATAATGAAAAAAAATGTTTATACGTTATGGTGATTTAGTAGGAAAAGAAACAAATAATGATGTAGTATAATGAGGGCGACTGTAATAATTCAGAGGAAAAACACATGAAATAGAAAATCCTAGTTTTTTGCAACTGCGAATATTAACTATTTCTTACAATGGCATAGGCCGCGTCTCCTATGTGAGCCCAAAGAAGAAAGCATCCACTCTAAACATCAGCTAAAACCAATCATAAAAATTCAATGAGTTATTACAACCAAAGTTACGACAATTACCACACAAAACGATGTAAGAAAAATACTAAAAACCAATTAATTTGCTGTAGGAAAAGTTCGAGGATTACTTAAACCTGGGGTTGTTAGAATTTGATGTTGGTTATGATTTTGGGTTTCGAGAAGTATAGCAAATGGCTAGGAGGTAACTGAGAAAATTAAACAACAGGGGGGGTCTTCGCTCGTCTTCGACGTTTAACTTAAGTAGTAGTCAATATTATTCTGTGCTTTTTAAAAAGTTGTTATTAACACAAGTTGGTGTGCGGTAGTACTTATCGTTTGAAAATATTGAAGTATATGTAGAAATAAATAAAAAAGCGAAGCTTTTTCCGAGTTATGTTAGTACAGACTACTGTTACTTTGGTTGTTGGAGCTTGTAAGGCGTGCTAAGAAGAATGTGCAATTGTGAATGCATCACGTAGTGATTTGCTAATATTATATGGACTAGAAGAGGAGTTTAGTAAGTTTGGACGCACTATATATGGTCTGGTGGAAAGATTTGGATAGCTGCGTGCAGACAGGAATGGAGTGACACAACTGGGGAGTGGTTCCATAACTCAGAGTCATTATTGAAGGCATCATCATCGAGGGCTGTATTGTGGATGCAGGCGGTGATGGCTACCAGGTAATTCATTTTTATACAAACATTGCTGTTGAGTTTTTTACGGGTGTTGGCACTTTGTGCTTTTTGAGTGATTATTTTTATGAATCATATGAACTCGAGAATTTATTGAACTTTATATTTAAAGAAAAATATGTTTATGTAGAAAGGGATATGTAATATAATGATAGAAAGGCCGTTTATGTACAAAGTAAAAAGGACTTTTGTTGTTGCAGTGCTATAATTTTGCACACAGGTTTAAAAAAGTTTTACTGTGAACTCATATTAAGACAGGGGTTTAAAGTCAGGTAGGAGGTTAGCACACTTACTTTAAATTGGATATTTGCAAAATGGGAAAAGTTTGATTCGACCACATTTTAAAAATGAACTGCTTTCTTATCAAAGATATGTAAGTTATGTATCTGAACTGTTGTAATGGACAAAGTTTTGGAACTAGTAATTTTTTTTGGATGTAAATAGAGTGTTCAGTGTGGGGGGTCTTATAACTTTGTACATCGACTTACCTACGCGGTTTTTTTGTTGTTCTAAGCTGCAGTTCCTATTCCTTCAACTAAGTGGACTGTATGCGAGATTTAGTACGTGTTACTTGGCACTTGCACTGTGTTTTTTAAGGGTTTAACAAATAAATTCACATTCTGCGGCACTATGACTAACTCACGTTACCGAACGAAAAACCGACTGTTCTGCTTCGATATCCATAAGAGAGTGTTTGTTCACTGCTACCCTTAGTCCCACTTATTCACACATGCATCAGGAATTTTTACGGCAGGATATAAGGGAACAAGGGATGACAGTTTTACTATTAGATTTACAACTACAAATTTATGACCTAAAATTAAACACAACAACGTGCGACAAAGAGACCGAACATAGAGTGTGATGAATTTTGGTAGTTACGCTTTTGTTCTGATTGGATTATAAGGAAGAAATTTTCAAAGTACAGCATAGGAGCGGTTTTGTGAAGTTTGATGTTCAGCAGTGCAGGTGAGCTTCTTTGAACGATTCATAAGATTGTTATAGGAGGGAGCAGAGCAGCCGAGTTAAGATTCGCAGAATTTTGGATGCCCCAACATAGGGGCTCTTTGCATGGGAGACTTCAGAGAATTTATGATGCCCTGGAGCTGTTTCCAGGGGAAATTCAGAGCATTTTTAAGACAACGCTAGAGCTTGGAAAAAAAATGTCGTAGCTATATATACATATATATATATATATATATATATATATATATAGATTGTCGTGCAAATTATAGGTTAAGAAGGGTGAATAGGTCTAGATAATAAATTTTTAACAACTGTGTATATAGGAAATAGGAACAATTTATTTACGTGCCAAATTAATCAGTCTAGATAATGAAAACGGACGGTTATTAACATATTTTGTATTTCTAAATCAGAAGGATAAAATTGCATAACGGGTAGAAGATTAAAGTAGATGAAAACTCAAGGATACGCATAATTAGTTGTAATAATTTAAATCAAGCACATGGGATAAGAAACGGAGCTTTCGAGTATAGAAAATCAATAATATTTGCATTTAAATAAACGAAACGTTCGTTATACAAATCCTAAGAAGCTCGGAATTATTATTTTAAATGGACAATTTGCTTTAAAGAAACATCTGTTAGATAAATGTCAAGTTCAGAGAATTGAAATATACAGTGGGACAAAATTCTAGAGAATCGTTTGCAACGGTCGGTGCAACAAGCTGTTAAAATAACAAATGCTTTGAAGACAGTGTGAAATGAAATATCTATAATGTAAAACAGACAGAGAACGCGTATAATAAAACGTTGGTTACAACACACGTCTAAAATACACGGGAGATTTGAAGGCCAACAACAATATCGATTTTCTGTAGCTTGAGAGGGGTTCTAAAAGAGACAATAAATATGGGTGAAACGAAAAAGGGTAGCTAGAGGGTTGAACGTTAAAACGGGGAAAAGCAATATAATTGGTCAAAGGCTAGCAGTTTTGAAAAGCTCGTGCCCGTTACATGTTGTTGAGCAAATTTCTATGTAACAGCACGGTAAACCTGGAATTTTTTAGACATTGAAGTTCGTTACGAACTAAATTTTGAGAATCGGGTTTAGAAAATAAGCTTTTCGATGAAAAGAGGTTCTGTGAAGGGTATTGAAAAGCATATAAATACAATTGGGATTCTTATTAACACTCTCTTACATCTCTTAGATCTTATATCGCTGAGATTTCGTACTTACTTGCTATTGCGTGCTGATTGTCGCTTATTAGTTGTATTATTATACAATATCCTATTGAAAAGTGTGAAAAAGCTGTTAGTAACATACCGAAAATATTTTAAAAGTGTGATTTGCACAAGTGGGTGCTAGCTTATCAAAGGTGCTGTTACTACTCGATACAATCGAATGATAGGATGGTACTTGGGTAAGCAAATCAAAAAGTTAGAAACAAGTATGCATGAAGTGTAGTGAGTTTGGAAGGTTAAGCTTAATCGAGACCATTATCCTGGTAGAAATACTAAAGGTGATGGCAGATATTTGAATAGCTAGTGAACATCAGTTGAATCCAGGCATAATCACGAAGTGTGTAGACACAACGACCAGGATTTTGGTACACATCTCCAGAGGTAACAATGGACGAAGCTTACTCCAGGTAAAAAAAATTAATTTCTTGCTTTTGCTTGAACATTTGTGCTGATATTTTGTGCTTGAGTGTTTTGACTTATTTGGGGTGTAATTTATTACCATAAAAACTCATTTAAAGGGGTATATGTACAGGACAATTAATATTGATTATTTAAAAATGTTTATTGATGATATAAAAATGTTGTTTTAAGGAGTAAACGGGTCTTTAGCTTTATTTTAAATTAAAATGCGATGTATAAAAGCATTTAGAGTAACTGGGTTATACCAAGCTCAAAATAGACCAGAATAAAAATCAATTTAGGGTTGCACGACGGGCCTTTCTACTCGTCTAAAATAAAATTATTGAAATATATTAAAATCATGAAATTTTAAAAGATTTAAAGATTGAGTATATACAGTTTTTATCAAACTGTATATACCAACGTGTGAATATTTTCTTACTAATGGAAACTTGTTAATATGTATAAATAAAAAGGTTGTATATCTTGTTACATTATTCGAGTGGTAATTTCATTTGACTGGGTTTGTGAGAAAAGAATGTACTTAAGATGGTAAGTATTCACGAAGAAGCAGATTTCTGAGCTAGTCAGGGTATGCAGAAATAAGGAGGCGTTCCAAAGGTATTGTAAGAAATTTTTTTTAATTTTTTTTTCCAGAAAATTTTATGTTGGCCCAATTCGTGGACCTGAGATTGGTTTAGAGGAATCCACAGAAATATATATATCCGAACATACTTGATATATCTTCCATTTCTATAGATCAAGTAAGAGAAAAATGAAAACTCCAATTCCACTACGAAGAAGAGGTTTTTAATTCCTGCAGAGTTGATTTAAAGGCCTATTTTATGTTTCACTGTACTTATGTTGACTTTACGTTACATTTTTTGTCGATGTTTTTTTATTAAAAGTATTATCTAAGTACTATTTTTGTTTATTTATTTATAAATTTAGGTGTCTTTGGATCAATATTAAGTTTAGAATGATAGTATAGGTGCAATTACCCTGTATATTCACCTATTTTAAAATTAAAATACGATCTCTTACAAATATTTTTTTTGCTACAATTTGTTCCATTTCAGCCTAATTGCAGGGAATTTTGTTTAAATAATTTATTTTTAATGTGTTCCAAGTCACCCAAAAGTGAGGGTGAGATGGAACACCGGATATTAATTTTTCCCCCAAAAATGATGCAACGTTTTAAGTATGTTAAGCCTTAAATGCATACCTTAAACCAAATGGTTTGATATGTCAATATCACTTTATTTTTAGCTGTTTTACTTTTAAGTGCGTATTGCACAGGGTGTTAAACTCCGGAACAGTTCGGAGCTATTCCTAAAAAGAACTGGTATTTTTTCGTTTAAGGACAGTTGCACCACTTCTTGAGTTTGAAGCACGAACAAAATTGTTGGTGTTTGAGAGGGCAGAGGGAAAGTAAATTAGCTGCTCCTGAATTTGGAACACTGTAAAAAGAACGCAAAGCCTAATGCACCAGAGCTGTTCTGAGCTGCTCATTCACATAAAAGGAAAGTGACTTTTATTTCCCATAATGTTAATGCTACAAGTAGCAATAGGTTAAAAGTGTTATCAAGTCACCCGCGTTGATGGTACCAGAAAAAGTTTTTTGCTTATACATTAAGGTTTAAGTTAGCCTTTATTTATAATGATGTATACAAGTACAGATTATTTATATCTAAACAAAGCAGTAAAATGGATGTATAATACTTTTTAATTTTTGTAATATGTACATGCAGCAATGATATTGCATTCTCCAAATTTTTAAACCTTGTGTATTAGAAAGACATGTTCTTTTACTTACAAAATTAAGAATACAATTTATTGCTTGTGCAATAATGGTGCTCTTTGACCTTTGTTATGCAAACAATTGCCATTTTGTGTATACATTTTGTTTCGCGGCCAGCTATTTTTACCAATATTATAAATTAATTTATTATAACCAAAAACTAATTGAAAAATAACTATATTAAACCATACATATTTAAAGTTTTCAAAAAAGAGCTTTTAAGTAGGGTGGCACTCGATTGAGATATCCATTAAAAATGTAAAGTTCATATTATACTTAAAATTGTAAATATTACAGATTTAAGTGCATCACTTTAATCATTAATTATAACAAAGTTAGTTACCCGTAGGTAGAAAAGCGAGAGAGTACCTACAATAGAACAGTTCAGAAGATATATCCACTTTTGTTTACCCATAGAAACAATTGAGCAGAGAGCTGAATTAATTATTAGGAATTATACTTTAATTTAAAAATATAACAGACAAATCTATGACGCATGCCAGGCGTTTATTTGATATTCGGGTATTTGTTCAAAATAGCTATCTAATCTTGTAAATCTACGGTAGTCTATAAACCGTAGATGCCGGTAGTAGGTCTATAATTTATAAAACAAAAACTTACCACCACATCCAGGAACTGTCTGTTAATTTTAGAAATCAATTAACAAATGAACTAACAACAACAAACGAAATAACCGCACGCTATAACACTACACACACACTAACCTTCGCTGTCTATTCTAAAATGAAATCACCCAAGTTCCTCGCGGTTAGTACTAGTCATAATCAGCTGTTCGTCATTATGAATACGGATATATTATTATATCCACGTCCTGATTTCAGGCACACAGAACAAAGCGTACTGCTGTTCGTCGCACTATGAAGTGATGCTGTTATCAAACGTGAACCTTATAGACTCTGGTGCAAATGTACTAATGAAAGTCGGAGCATGCGTTAAGGTTTATATTTCTTGGTTTATCATGGGAAAAAATGCCTAATGAACCCGAGTGCACGTGTACTAAGCAGTGCTTATAAATCTATAATCGTGTGTTCGCCTTTTGCACTTCCTACTTTCTGATTTGTATGTGGGATGCACTTTGGTTTCCCCATTCCCTAGCGTAAATAAGGTATAGTAGGACGTTGGCATTGTATGTTCTTACACAATAGTTTTTCTACACCGTCGATTATTTACAACGTAAGAGGCCACTTGGAACGCCCAATCCAAAACCCATATAAATTAGGAAATTTAATTAAGAATTACGGAATAAACGCAGAGAAATACCATCTTTACAATAGCGGGTTTATTTAGTCGGTCAACGCACTTGGAAACAATTGAGAACGTTTTTGTTGTTTCAGTGGCAGTTGTTAACAAATAACAAAAGCGAAACGGTAGCTTATCGGAATAAATATTTGTAGACGCTGTCAAGCTCAAGGTCTAACATGTTTGTGACTTTCTCGCTTTTGTAAACTTTTGTTGCTTGACTTCCTTTATGGTCTAAAATTATGCTCGCGTTTTCAGCAACGTTTTTTAAAACTTTACCATAAGTTTTATACATGAAAATTTCTCAAACGGGCGTACCTTCAGCACATTCTACTGCAAAAGAACAACAAAATAACCAACCATTCAAAATTATTTCGATTAGTAACAACCCGATTATTTTTTACACGACACCTTTCCTACGGAAAGTAAAAATGGATTTCACAAAGCCTTTAACTGTATAAATCGAAGTTGTAGAAAAAGTTGGACGTTGTGTTACATGCCAAAATTGGCATTCTACAGTTTTAAATATGTGACTAAATTCCCGCCATTATTTCAAATAAACTTGTTAAATTTCCGTCATTTCGGACAGTTGCGTAGGCGCAAAGAAATGCGCACACGCGGAGTGGCGGAAGTGCGCGGTTTGGACACGACAGGATTATTAGCCAACGAGACGTCGAACAGTGACGTTTACCTATGTCGTTATTTTGTCTTTTCTCTTTCAGGATGTAGGTTTCCTCTATATCTTGCTTATCGTTCCTTACCTGGTTTTTCCTTCGTCCTACCTACGATCAAAGAAGAGGGAAGACGCTAAATCTGGTTTCAACGAGGGCATGACGTAACCCACCCCAAACAACGCCAAACGAGATACATGGAAATCAACATGGCCCCTGCGCATAGATGACCGCAAAATCGTGAAGCGTTCCACATTCTTAAGTGAGTACTTTTTATCTTTTTCTTTAAGGTGCAACTTGTATCACTGAAAACATATTTGTCATGTGATGCAATTTGACAGGAAATTATGTCTTAATAATAATGTGAACGTGGATAGTATCCGTGTTGCCAACTGTGGAAGTGGCTGTGAACGCGCGACGACGGGGTTATAACAGTGACGCCTAAACGTTGTGTTGAAAATTTGTCTTCACCTCTCATCTATCTTATAAGGGTTAGTTTTGAATATCTTTGTAGAAATTGGGTATTTTTCACTCAAATATAATAAAAAATAATTTTTTGAAATTTTTAATGACTTAAATAGAAGAAATATAATCTGGCAACATTACACTTGGTAACTTCTATTTTATGTTGGCGTGACATTGAATGCAGCTGAAATGTCAATCTGAAGCATTTAGTCGACCATGTTTGAACAGTGATTGTTTAATTAGCATTTTCCTTTATAAAAACAGTGTATATTTTAAATTCTCTCAAATAATTACTTAACCTAATTTAGGATGAAACTAAAGCATATACTTTTGATGTGTTTAACAAACTCTCCTAACCTCACTTCTACGTGGAAACATGTGCTTTTGGATTAAATAATTTTTTCTGTAAGTATTCTAGCCATAGATAAAAACCTATATGATTAAAAAATCTCCTTAAAAATACACTAAATTTAGCTAAATAACTATTCTAAACCTCAAATTTCTTTAGTTTATTGAAATCTGTTTATTGGGTTAACTTATTAAAACCGTTGTTTAGATAACTCATATATTTCTTACTTTAACTATAATTCTAAAGTGTTCCCTTACAATCTAAATAATGAACTATAAGTTACGAATACTTTCTCAAAGAAAATTCTGTTTTTGACACAACTGTCCTAACTAACTGAAATTTTATCTTGATATATCTATACCTTCTAAAACACTATAGTAAACTTGATTTCGTTATATCTGTTTTCTTAAACACTACAATAATGAGCCTAATGATAATGTTTTGCATTTAAGTTCATTTACTATCCCCTTTAGTTACCTGGTTGTTTGATAAATTCCTCGATATAAAAGTAATACGTTAATAATTTGGTATACTGTTTTTTCTATACATGTATCGCTAGAATATTGCTTTTGTGTAGTGAGCATGATTTTTTTTCATTTATATCAGTATTGCAACGCATTTTAAGATCTATTTGGTCTAGGCGAGACTTGTCGTAGTTGGTCGCTCAGCAGTATGTTAGTCTAGACGAGACTCATGAAGAGCTGGTCGCTCAGCATTACATAAGACTAGACGAGACTCGTGGTAAGTTTGTCGCTCTAGTAATTTTCGAATCATTTTTTTTTGAGGAGGATGTTGAAGTTTTTGTTTAGTAGTCTAGGTGAGGCTCAAAGAAGGGCTTGCCACCCTAGCAATTATATGCGTGGTAAGATATATATTTTTTTGTGTTCTTCAACAATTTTGTTATGAGTAAATCGAACCTTAATCACTGCTATCTCTTCATATATCGATTCAGACCACACTAGGTGGGATGAAAATATCTTTAAAATCTCTCAAGCTTGCGTACATCCAAAATTTTTCACGATTCATTTCTTTAACGATTTACCTAATGTTTTTGTTCCTACTATGAATTACTTAACTTTATTCAGCCATTTCTTTTCTTGTACAGCACCTACCTTCTACACTTTTGCATTATTTACCTTAAATTACCTATCTTTTTTGCTGCCTGTTAACTTTCCATTGAATTTATTGTTAGTCACATATCAGTTTATTATCTAGATTCCCCAGTATAATCTTGCTGCTTCATTTAATTAATCCTCGCACCTTTTCTACAACAGATTATTTTGTTTTCAGTATTTAACTTATGTTGTTTTATTTCGCGGTGATTGTCGTAACTTTGGTGCAATAACTCATTGAATTTTTATAATTGGTTTTAGCTGATGTTTTGAGTAGATGCTTTATTCTTTGGACTCCCATAGGAGCCCCGGCCTATGCCATTGTAAAAAATAGTCCATATTCACAGTTGCAAAAAACTAGGAGTTTCTAGTCCATGCGTTTTTCTTCTGAATTATTACAGTCGCCCACCTTATCTTTTATCATTACTTGTTTTCTCCTATTAAATCACCAGAACATATAAACTTTTTCTTTTTTTTTTTTTTATTGAACTTCGTGGTGAGGTGCTATCGCTTTTTATTGATATCTTATCGAATTCTCGGTTGTTTTAGCATATTGGGACAGTGTGTTTGTATTTAGCTGCTTATAGTTAGTCATTCTTGTGTGTTTATGGCGTTACCGTTTCTAAAAATTACCTTGAAACAGTTGGTTTTTGTGTGAAGGTATCTGTAGTGATACTTTTAAGTTGTTTCAACTTTTGTCTGATTTTCTTATCGCAGTGGATGCACTTGTTAGGAAAATGATTGTACTAGTTCTCATTAAGAGTATAGTAATTTTTTTACTTATTAGGTGCCTTAACATGTCTGATTAACATAGCAGGTGGTCCTTCAGACCGACAACTCTCTACCTTCTCTCGGACGCTTGTCCAAAAACTCTACTTTTTCTTATCCTGCTGTCTCCGTTTCCGCCTTATCTTTCATTCGGTAGACCTGTTCTTGTCCTAGAACACCCGTCTACCACATAAGAGTGATTTTCCCTCACTCCGGGCTACTGACCACATTGGCTGGTTGAGTAGTGCTTTTCTATCCACCTTTTCTGTCTCTTTTGCTCAATGCGAGTCCTTCCTCTATTAATCTGGAAGTGTCACTTATGCATTCCAAAATGTCTACCTCCCTCTTTTTACCTTTCCTATATCTCTATTGCCTTTTCATTTTCGTTAGTCACCGTGTGGTTGCGCGGGGGGTTTTCACAGACACCCGGACCACGTCTCTGGGAATCTTTCGTGAGGTCATGCGGTGCCGCTGTCAGCGCACGTGGCCGCTAACAGTGTATGCATGTATGAGTGTGTGAATGTGTGAGTGTAAGAATTTATATATATATATATAATATTATGTAAGGGGGTATAAGGTTTCTAAAGGTATATTTGTATTAATAGGGGTGTATGCCAAACGATAGGATCAATATTTCAGATTTAATAATTTAAAAACTATAAAAATTTTGCTATACTTTACTTACGTTAAAGTATGTACCATTTCAGATTGAAACTTATATGCCAAAAGGTAGATAACATGACTTTATGACGTTGATATAATGCACGGTACTTGAGGTTTTATACTGAGTTGATATTTCATGATCCAGTTGAGAGTACATTTGCCGTCGGAAAGCCAAACGCATTTATGGATATCTGCAATATAACAAAGCGTCCAGGTCGTGTATAAATTATTTGGCTTTTCCTTTTTATAGAATCAAACTTTTGGACGAATTGTAAATCAAAATTTAAAGTGAATCAAAATGTAAAAGGTTATTGGAGTTTAGTGAAGTGTTTTGGACCAATAGTAGAAATTTAAAATTATTATAAAGACTGTAGCGAAGGTATGTTGGACACTGAAAGAAAGATGATTTGTTATTGGATGTTATATGTTTAAAAATGTTATTCTAGTAAGCTAAGTTTGTTGATTTAATAACTAAGCAAAATAAATAAGGGACTTACTTTTCGAATTTGTTCAGATAAAGACCTATTTTATGAAACCTGCGTTAAGTTGTATTATATTAATAAAATAAAAGTTTATATGTGTATCATCGAGTATTATTTAGTAAAGTGTGAAAGTAAATAAAGGCGACGAATATATAAAAGGAGTTTAAAAGCGGTTAATAGTGCAACGGGAAAGGCAACGAGTATTTAAAGAAGATTTGGAAGTGGTTATTAGTGAAACGGGGAAAGCGACGGTTATTTGTTTGAGAAGATTGGTATTGGTTTTGGAATAGATTTGGTATAACGGCAGTAGGAGACAGGAGTGGATAAAGAAGGCATCGACGACATAAATAATTTGGGATTGATTTGAGAAGAATAAACGGCAGTAAGGACATCGTATGGATAATTGGAATAGCAGGACTAGGAGTGATTTATAATAGGACAGCGGGTTTGAATTGGATTGTGCGAAGAGAGGATTAATTGGGGTACGGAGCAGAGGAACAGAAGATCAATATACGGCGAGGAAGAACTAACGCAGGGGAAGTAGACAACGGTTTTTTGCTAAATTCTAAATTGGGGTAAAATTATTTCAGGTTTGGGTCATCGAAATTGTTTTTAAGAACACCTGGAGGCAGTACGCAAGCGGACAAAATTGGAGAATCTTTTGTGAAAGTGCGTACGGCGATTTCGAACTTGAGCCAGCAGTTAAAGGAAGGCCTTCAGCGCGGTATATTTCTGGTAAGTACCGTAAATATATCATAACGTCAAAAATTAAAGTCATAAACAGTTACATAAATTAATTTGGCATCAGGCAACTTTGATATATTAAAATTTGGCATACATAATAAATTCAGTACATTAAAAAGTGGTAAAACAAACGAGGGTGCAGTTTGGTTGGGTAGCGTACATCTACTCACGATTGAACTCACGGTGAGTAGGTGAGAAAACCCTGAGATTAAAGTTTAAAATAGTCGAGGCATATCAAAATATAGTAATTAGTAAAAAAAGAACCAACCAAACGTTTGCTAAAGCACCTCGATTTGAAATCATTAGGGACGACGACAAAAGTCGTTAAACAAATTTTGTTTAAAGTTAAAAAGTAATAAATAAAGAAGGTATTAGCCCAAAGTAAAAGTAAAGTAAATAGGGGTGATATAATATAAAGTAATAAGGGCGAATATAAGAATATATATATATATTTCCGTGGAACTTCGCTCTAGCTCAGTACTTTCTCAAAAAACATTCGAGGATTTTATTTATTTCCAAAAATTGTCATAAATTTCGCACAATAGAAAAATTTTCAAAAAAAATAATTTCTTACCCAGATTCCGCTACCATCATTTAATTACTTCTACAGCTCCCTGGCTAGCTCAGTTGGGCCTCCTCTTGGATACCTAAATTCACTAACATACTTTTTATCGTTCACGCACACTCTCAATAAAACCACAAAATAATACAACAATCATACAATATTTATTTACCGCTATTTACAAATAAAAATTCAAGATTATCTACATTTTAGTGCTCAAGTTACACTTCAATAAATTCTATCTTTGTAAAGTCCAGAATTTTAACTTGAAATATCAAACACATTGAATGTAACCGGAGTAAATGGGCCCTGAATAATACCTTATTTTTCTTTCTTTATTTATAATTAATTTTAATTAGTACACTCTGGAGTATGGTGAACTCATGATAACCCAGTTAATTATGAACAATGCATGCTTTTTACTTTGCATATTCTTACAACAAACTCAAAAAAAAACATGTACTCTTAACAATAACAAATTAAGTTCCTGAGGAACGTTAATAAGCTTTATATACACCTTTAGATTTATATTTAAATACCATAATAAAAGTTAGTTATACGTATTATTCTCAATACGCAAAATAATGTAAAATACCTTCATAGTTCACTCTCACACATCACAATAATTTTCATAGTTTATCAAAACAACAACAAATTCTAAAGCGTTACCTGGAATTTCTTGAAGATCCCTACTCCGTTGACGAAGCGGTTAAGTTGTTCTCGCTCTCGGTTTCGTGGTTCTGCTCTGCTCGCCGCCTCCAACTATTTGTAGATGAACACCATCTAAGTTGTGCTGCATGCTCTGCCTTCACGATGCATCCAAATCCAACTCCAAGTATATTACACTTCTTTTATAATTGCGTACTTTAATTTAATTTACGTTACTTCACGATCTTGTTAAGATTTATGTTGCACCTCAATAAAATTTAGACTCGACACTAACCGCGTTTCAAATTATGATGCCAACACTGTACTACTTAATTAAAAATTTTATATAGTTACAAGCTCGTGGTAAATTTCTGTACGTAGTCTCAAGCGATGAAAGTACTAAGAGAGCGATGCTAATTCTCTTAGAGTATTTATACAATTCAAATGCCACCTCTCGGCCACTCTTCCCGTGAAATACCTCATTTAAAATAATCCTTCCTCAAATTTTGGTTCAACCGTTTTCGAAATCTTCGAAAGTTAGCGCGTCGTTACGATATTTTCAGAAAAATTAACATTCAATATTCCCGTGTTTGTCTGTTTTACAACTAACTATATCGACCAATGATATATTTCGAGACGTCTTAAAAACCCCGCCTGTATTAACGCTATTCCTCTCTTATGCATATTCTACGTTTCCTTCTAACCTCGTTTGAGTGGTAGAAAATCGATATTATTGTCCGCGTTTCAAACTTGTTATTCCACTACTCTGGTGATAGTTTATATGGTCGGTAAAACAGTTAACAAAGTATTACACTTTAGATGGTGAAACATTTATATGGTGATAGATAGTTCCTAAAAGCCGGTAATACAGTTACCAAAGTTCATAAGATACATCGCGCAAGCGCAATAAGAAAAGCGAGTGACGCCTCTAGCGGAGGAAAGCGCAAACCTTTTACAGATTTGGGCGCGGCCATCCACCATGACGTCACCGATACAAAAGGTATATTACGCAATAATCAGAAATATAAAAATTAAACAGTGAAAGATAGAATCGAATAATTTTAACAAACAAATTACTCACATAAGATATCCGGCTTTTCCCAGGTACGCCTATCATCCTTCCGGGTCGATAATGAAGGTATTGCTCCGGGCTCCGGTGGTGTTAGCTGAGCATGGACATCAGGGTCATCTCTGGTCGTGGGCTGCTCCAGGGTCATATCGGTTTCCTAAATGTAGTGGAACGACAGGAATAGGTTAATTAGGGAAAGACAAACAAAGATAAGCAAGACAAGGGAATCTACATCATAAGATAAGATACGGTACCCGGCACGACTACTTCACTTGAAGATCAAAGGAAAACAGCCACGATTTAGAGCGTCACGGAAACACTTCTCCCCACTCTTTGTCTAGTATTGCTCTACCCCTCTAGGGATAAGCACACTGCGCAAATGCACTACTCTGACGTACGGAAGTACCGCCTAGTCCATTTAAAATTCCCGCTCACCGCGTATTTGAATTTATGCCGCGAAACTTCCATACATAAAAACTTAACCTAAAAACACTGTTTAAGTGCAATGGCACGTAACAATCGCGACAAAGCCACAAAAGAAAAAACTTAAAAAAGAAAAAGTCTGTTAGCACAGTAACAGCTTAAAATCTAAATCCTAACTACCCTATATAAACCCTAACTTAAAACCTACAAAATGTTTATATAAGGCGCCACCTGGTTTTTCGACCGATAACACGTCTACCGAAGTACCAGGAAACGGAATAGGTAGCCCGATAGTCTTTGACTACACTAATTATCGACAGCACAAATTTGTCGGGGAGCATGAAACACTCCTTAAACTAACACGGGTGCGCCTAAACTATCTAAACCTATCTAACTAGAGCTAACATAAAAGTTCTTATGTGCAAACACACATGAGTGTTGCAACAAAACTATTCTTCTTTTGGCAAGAAGTGCCCAAATTTAAAATGTTCATAGAGTGAGTCACTCTGCACTCTAGCAAATTTTGTTACTGGTACTTTGGTTTTCCAACGATGCACATTTAAAACTTGTCCATGACATAGTTGTGAATCAACAAATTTACCAAAAGTACCACCTACTAAATCCTTATATGCTAACCTAACAAATTACATTTCTAAATCGGGTTAGCTTTTTCACTTAAATTTCAGAAAAAAAATAATTCCCACGTCTGGTCATATATACCACACGTTAGGACGATAAAAAGATAAGACAAGATCTCAAATAGATAAGATAATGAAATTAAGCTTAAGTTGTTATCCTCAAAGGTAATAGACAAGATAACGATATTAAGCTTTAGTTATTATTTGAGATACTGGATAAGATAACGCGATATTAAGTTAAAGTGATTATAAGAGATAGTAGGTAAAGTAACATGAATTTAAACAAAAGTTATTACTAAAGATAACCGGTAAGATAACGCGAAATAACTCGAAGTTATTCCTAACGGTGGTCGGTAAGATAACGAGAAATTAAACCAAAATTATTACTAACAGTAGTCAGTAAGATAACGATACTAAACTAAAGTTATTATTGAAGGTAATCAGTAAGATAACGATATTAAAACTAAAGGTATTATCAAGGATAATAAAGAAGACAAAGATATTGGCCTGGTTATTACCCAAGACAATGAATAACAACAATAGAGTGGCTCAGTAGAGCCGTTTAAATGGGATTAACTCGTGCCCTCTAAAAAGAGAAACCTGTGAAGCAGGTCCGTTCACAAGAACAGCACGAGGGACCAGCAAAGACATTTGGATGCATTCCTGCACCCGGCGTTGATCGATATCGGTGATACAATCACCCGATACCCACACGATATATCGACATATAGATATAAACACATGCACTCACACATTCACACACTCATACATACCTTCACTGCCAGAGCCCATGCGCTGACAGCGGCACCGCATGACCCCACGAAAGATTCGCAGAGACATGGTCCAGGTGTCTGTGAAAACCTCCCGCGCAACCACACGGTGACTAACAGAAATGAAAAGGCAGTAGAGAAACAGGAACGGTAAAAAAGAAGGAGGTTGGTTTTTTGGAATGCATTAGAGGCACTTCCAGGTAGAAGAAAGTAGAGGAAGGGCTCGCATTGAGCAAAAGCGACAGAGGGAAAGGTGGATAGCAAAGCGCTACTCAACCAACCAGTGTGGTCAGTAGCTCGGAATGAGGGAACATCATTCTTATGTGGCAGACGGGTGTTCCGGGACAAGAACAGGTCCACCGAAAGAAGAATAAGGCATAGCGGAGATAGCGGGTTAAGAAAAAAGTATAGTTTTTGGACAAGCGTCCGAGAGAAGGTAGAGGGTTGTCCCTGGTTCGGCGACTTATAGTTGATTTATAAGTGCCTTAGTTCGCGCCAAAAGTATCGTTGTACATTCGAAATAAATACTGATAGTGCGCGATAAACAGAACTACATTTATCTTGTAACGAACAGCTGGTTCGCAAGAGTGCATTAATATAGAAAACGTGGATCGTGTGTGACCGCAGAGTACTCAAGAAGTGCCTAAACTTTTGTTTTACCGCTTTAAAATATAACATAAACCGCAACGGTGTGTTAACCTTGGATTGTGCGTGCTGAAATCACCTATAGCACCGAATGCCAAGAAGTTCTAGTGAGTTTTTGACTTTTGTTTATATAAATTTGTGCACTTAATTAACATTAAACATTTATACTGTAACTTGTACAATACAACCGCTTTATCGCTTCCAATTTAGTCCCGCAATATTGAATCCTGATAATTTGTTTACACTAAATTGTTTAATCCACCCGCTTATTTAATTAATTACGTGGAGGAAGTTACGCCCCTCCATTAGATTGGTCCTTCGAGCCGGATATCCCAGCAAAAAAGAAAAATTAGTTTACTAGTGCTTGCAGTTAAATTTTGAACTCTCTTTTCCTATATTATTAAAAATGGAAGATAAAATAAAAATGTTACGCAAGAAGAAGGAGAGTATATTTCAGCGGCTTACAGCATTATATGATTGTTCAAAAAATATTTCTTCATTTGAGTCACGAGCAAATGAAAATTTTATGGCAGATAGCGAAACGATAGATGAATTAAGGTCAAGGTTTGAATCTATTGTGGATAAGATAAATGAATACCAATTATTATTGAAACCGGAATTTCAACCTGATTATCAAAGTTTAAATGCATTTGAGGAAATGTATAGTAGAATTATACGCGCGCGTAATAATATAATTCAATTTAAACCACCGCATCAAGGGGCTACTAGTGCTACCCCTATAATTTCGATTCCCTTACCGCCTATAGAAATCCCGTATTTTAACGGTGAAATCTTAAAATGGGATGTATTTTACCAGTCTTTTAAGACTAATATTCACCTAAACCCTCAACTTACTGATGGTCAGAGGGTACAATACCTTATGGGTAAATTAAAAGATTCCGCCCTGCAGATAACTGCAGGTATAGTTCCTGTGCTGAAACGTACAATATATTGTGGGATAGCTTGGTAAAAAGTACCAGGATAAACGTACGCTAGGTGCACACTATTTAAATAATATTTTTGAATTAAAAAATTGTCCACGATCCGCTAACAATTTAAATACATTTATTGAAAAATATTCTGCGTCTATTGCCGCGCTGTTACAGGTGGGAATTACCGACCTGCAAGATTTTATATTTTTGCATTGGGGTTTAAAGAAACTAGATGCAGAAACCGCACAAGCGTTTGAATTGTCCGTTCGAAATACGGAAATTCCCTCTTATAAAACGCTGATAAGTTTTATTCAAGATCAAGTTAAAATTTTAGAACGTTCAAATGATAATACGAAGTCATATAACTATAATCATAAACCGCAACCGCCCGCATTTAAGACTAAAGCATTTGTTTCCAGTTCGCCTTTGTGCATATTGTGTAAAAAGGATAATCATTTTAAAATATACCAATGTCCGCAGTTTAAAAACATGAATTCACCGCAAGACAGATTTGAAATTATTAAATCAAAAAATGGATGCGTTAATTGTTTAAGCGTAACTCACACCCTTTCTTCGTGTAATTCAAGGCATTTTTGTAATTATTGTCAAAATAGGCATCATAGTTTACTTTGTTTTAAGAAGAAATCGGACAAAAATGTCCATTCTAATACTCGTGATTTATCACAAGGAACGCCCGTAAGTTCTCTTGCCAAGAATAATAATAATATTTCAAATTCCGCTATCTCACCCGGTACAAGTTCTCAGGTAGAACCTGCTATTACCGTAGCATTTAATTCTGAATCAAGGTCTAATCCTATAATATTATTAGCCACCGCACAAATCTATGCAACTGGTTCTGACGGCAAACGCAAAATTATTCGTTGTTTGCTGGATAACGGTTCACAAAACAATTTAATAACTGTAGAGGGTTGTAAATTACTCAACTTGTCTATAGAACCCCTTAACAATTCATTCATAAAAGGTATTGGTTCAACTCAAAGACCAATACGAGGCTACGCTTATCTTAATATTGAATCACGTGTGTATAATCACAAATATTATATACAAGTACTAGTAGTTGACACTATTACAGATAAATTACCAGCATATTTTATTGGTAACTGTAATATGCAATTTCTTAACAATGTTCCGCTTGCAGACCTTTCATGGAATATTCCTGGAGGCATAGAGCTAGTAATTGGGGCACAATTATTTCCATATATCTACTTAGGTAACCGCATTGATTGTGGTCCCGCTACACCGCCCGCTGTACAAACCGTATTTGGTTATGTTTTCATGGGAGATATTCCCTCTCGCAGTGTCAATGCCGACCATTCTTACTCTTCTTTTACCGCATTAACTTTAAATAATATTGAAGCTTCTTTGCATAAATTTTGGGAATTAGAGGAAGTTTACGTTAAACGTTTCCTTAGTCCCGAGGAAACGCTATGTGAAAATCTATACACTTCATCGGTCGAAAGAGACCCGACGGGCCGCTACTCTGTTGCCCTTCCATTTTGTAAAGATCCCTCCGCTTTAGGCAGTTACTATACTGTCGCATATCATCGCTTTTTATCCTTAGAACGTAAGCTCAAACAAGAACCAGTCTTGTTTGAAAATTATAATCAGATAATTAGTGAATATCTAACTAAGGGCTATGTATCAGAAGTACAAACTTCTAATGATACACACGATGGTTATTATATACCACATCATCCTGTTATGCGCCCGGACAAGTCTACCACAAAAGTACGTGTAGTTCTTGACGCCAGTAGTCAAACTCATACTGGCTATTCGTTAAATGACATCCTTTATATAGTGGGCCTAATTTGCAGGCGGATTTGTTTTTGCTTCTGTTGAATTTTCGTGTATTCCCAATAGCTTTAACAGCGGACATAGGTCAGATGTATTTGCAGATAATTGTACCAAATTTTTACCGCAAATATTTAAAATTTTTATTCCGTTTCACAAGCGAAGAAAAAATACGAACTTTTCAATTTAATCGTCTTCCTTTCGGGTTAAAATCTAGCCCATACATAGCTATGCGCACCTTCATCAATTAGCTTCTGCTGAAGCTAAACGTTTCCCAAATGCAGCACAAATAGCTACGTCTAAACTGTACATGGACGATCTGGTTTGCTCTGTACTTGATTATGAAACCGCTATTAAACTGGCTCAGGAACTTATTACTTTATTTAAGTCCGGAGGTTTTGATTTAATTAAATGGGTATCAAATTCACCCGAGTTATTGGCTAGCCTTCCAGACTCCCACCGCGCTTCAGTAAGTTTTTCTGACGATGGTAACTTAAAAATTCTGGGACTTTCATGGTTGCCGTCACTCGATTTATTTAACATCACCATTTCTGATACTGAGGGTAAATGTACGAAACGTACAATTTTGTCTTTTATCGCCCGCTTATTTGATGTACTTGGTTTAATTTCGCCTACAATTTTATATGCGAAATTGCTTATTAAAGAATTGTGGAACATTAAAATTGATTGGGATGATATCCCTCCAGACGTGATTGTCCAACGCTTTAATTTATTACGCCAGGAAGTTCATTTACTTTCACAATTAAATATTCCACGCCATGTTGGTGTTCTAAAAAATTCTGTTGTGAATCTTGTAGCATTCTCTGACGCTAGTTTAAACGCCTATGGTTGTGTTATTTACATGCATACTACGGATTCTCTCGGAAATATTAAAGTTCGATTGCTTTGTTCAAAATCAAAGGTATCACCGGTTAAAATAATTACTTTATGCCGGCTAGAATTGTGCGCAATTGTTTTAATGTCTAATCTTATTAAAAGAGTTTATGATACTTATATTGATCAAATACCTATAACAGGTATCTACGCATTTTCGGACTCCACTATAGCATTATCGTGGATCCATTCTTCACCGCATAAATGGTCAATATTTGTAAGTAACCGCATAGCACAATGTCATGAAAATTTACATCCTCGTCATTTTTATCATATTTCTGGAAAAGAAAATCCTAGCGACAGTTTGTCGCGAGGCATGTTGCCCTCTCAATTAATAGTTAACAAACTATGGTGGCATGGCCCACAGTGGTTGCATTTTCCTATATCAGAATGGCCTATTAAGCCATTTAGTTCTAATAACACTGATAATTTGCCTGAACGTAAATCAAATACTTTGATCGCCTTTGTTCAAGGTGAACAACCAGTATTATATATTTTGGCTCAACGCTGTTCCTCATGGGTCAAACTACTTAGGATAGTAGTGTATGTACTCCGCTTTATTAAAAAACTTCCACATTGTAACGAAATGAAAGCATCAGACCTAATTATTGCTGAAAAATATGTTATTCAGTCAATTCAACTTGAGCATTTTTGTGATGAAATTAGCAAGCTAAGTAACTCTAAATTATGCTCCAAAAAGTTTAAGAATCTTTGCCCGTTTTTGGACGAGGACAAGATTTTACGAATACAAGGAAGATTATCTAATTCCGATCTCCCTTTTGAAACTAAGCATCCCGCTTTATTGCCAAAAATGTCCATTTTACGACAACGTTTTTGGATACTTTCCGCTAGAAGTATTGTTAGAAAACGAGTATACCAATGTAACTCCTGTTTTCGTTTATCGCCTGTTCATCCCGTACCAAAAATGGCTGATCTGCCTTTATGTCGAGTACAAGAAACAAAGGCATTTGTACATACTGGCGTCGATTATGCAGGTCCAATTAAAATTACGCTAACGCGACGGCGAGGTTTTCGATCACAAAAGGCCTACATTTGTCTTTTTGTGTGTCTGACCACTAAGGCGATACACATAGAATTAGTCTCCGACTTGTCTTCTGATTGTTTTCTGGCCGCATTGAAAAGATTTATATCACGCCGCGGTCCTGTTGCTTGTTTATATTCGGACAACGGGACAAATTTTATTGGTGCCAAGACACAATTAGAGGAATTATATACGTTTTTGGTATCTGCAAATTATCAAACCGCTTTAAAAAATGAACTTGTAATTCACCGTATTGAGTGGAAAATGATTCCTCCACGAGCCCCTCATTTTGGAGGTATGTGGGAGTCAAATATAAAGAGTTGCAAAACGCATCTATTTCGAGTAATTGGAAGTCAACTATTATCATATGAAGAGTTACTGACTGTCCTTACTCAAATAGAATGTCTGTTAAATTCCAGACCTCTTTGTTTATTATCATCAGACCCTCACCCTGAGGTTCTCACACCTGCTCATTTTTTAATGTCTACGCCTTTACAATCTTTACCCGCCTTTGATTTACCAAGTGAAAATATTAACTTGGTCAATCGTAAAAAATTATTAGATATATTAGTAAGATCTTATTGGAAAAAATGGAAGACAGACTACTTGCATACGCTACAAAGTCGTCAAAAGTGGTGCACTTCTAGTAATCCCATCAAGGTAGGGACTATAGTTCTTATTAATCAAGACGATACTCCTCCGCTGCGATGGCCTTTAGGTATGATCCAGGAAGTTCATCCCGGCCGAGATGGCGTTGTTAGAGTTGCCACTGTCAAAACAAAAAACAGTTTCTTTAAACGAGCAATTGTGAAACTTTGCCCGTTGCCCACCCAATAATTAAATACTATTATACTTACCCGCATTTCTTCAACCGCATTTATTCATCCGCTTATAAAGGTTTAGTTTAATAGCATTATGCTATACCGCTTACATAAACTCTTGTACTACTTGTATATTGAGCAAGCACGGAGTTTTTTTTTATTTGACTTTTTAATTCATTTTATTTATTTTTTTTTGGTTCCATTCCTTTGAAGGTTTCCTACTTTCAAGGCGGGGTTCCATTCCTTTTCCATTCCTTTGAAAGTTTCCTACTTTCAAGGCGGGGAGTATGGTTCGGCGACTTATAGTTGATTTATAAGTGCCTTAGTTCGCGCCAAAAGTATCGTTGTACATTCGAAATAAATACTGATAGTGCGCGATAAACAGAACTACATTTATCTTGTAACGAACACCTGGTTCGCAAGAGTGCATTAATATAGAAAACGTGGATCGTGTGTGACCGCAGAGTACTCAAGAAGTGCCTAAACTTTTGTTTTACCGCTTTAAAATATAACATAAACCGCAACGGTGTGTTAACCTTGGATTGTGCGTGCTGAAATCACCTATAGCACCGAATGCCAAGAAGTTCTGGTGAGTTTTAACTTTTGTTTATATAAATTTGTGCACTTAATTAACATTAAACATTTATACTGTAACTTGTACAATACAACCGCTTTATCGCTTCCAATTTAGTCCCGCAATATTGAATCCTGATAATTTGTTTACACTAAATTGTTTAATCCACCCGCTTATTTAATTAATTACGTGGAGGAAGTTACGCCCCTCCAGTCCCTATTAAACACAGCGCAGTCTGAAGGACTACCTGCGATATTGATCCGACAAGATAAGGTATCACATTTTTTTAAAATTCACTAGACTCCTAAGAGAACTAGTACGATCATTTTCCTAACGAGTGCTTCAACCACGATAAGAAAATCAGACAAAGGTAGACACGACAACTTAAAAGTATCATTACAGATACAAACACACAAAAACAAACTGTTTTAAGGTAGTTTCTCAAAACGGTAGCACCCTAAACACACACAAATGCCCAATTATAAGCAGTTAAATACAGGTACACTGTCCCAATATGCTAAAACAACCGAGAATTTAATAAGATAACAATAAGAAGCAATAGCGTCTCACCACAAAGTTCAATAAAAAACAATGAAAAAAAATGTTTATAAGTTATGTAGATTTAATAGAAAAAGAAAGAAATAATGATGTAGTATAATGTAGGCGACTGCAATAATTCAGAAGAAAAACACATGGAATAGGTAGTCCTATAGTTTTTGCAACTGCGAATATGAACTATTTCTTACAAAGGCATAGGTCATGACTCCTATGTTGGCCCAAAGAAAAAAATCATCCACTCAACATCAGCTAAAACCAATCATAAAAATTCAATGAGTTATTTCAACCAAAGTTACGACAATTACCACACAATTAAACCATATAAGTGAAATACTAAAGACTGAACAGTATGTAGTAGGAAAAGTTGAAGGGTTAATTAAATGAAACGACAGAGTTATATTGGGGGGGTGTAGAGAATGAAGTGATATATAAGTAACGGTATGGTCAAGGAAAAGTCAACCAAAAGGAAAGGGTTTAAGGTAAATGAGTTAAACGTATAAAACGTAGGTGTATAAGAGAAGGAATAAGTAATTAAAGTTAACTAATTGATGGTGAGAACAGAAAAATATTCGGTAAATAGTGAGGATTTAATCATATTAAGGTACCAGGTATCAAGAATTAAATTTGGAAGGTTAAGAGAAACAACATCACGCATAAGGCATCAGGTACGATATTTAATTTGCCAGGCCTATGCCTAACGTCAAAAGTGAATTGAGAGATACGCAAGTGCCATCTTGCGAAACGACCTGCGGGCTGTTTCAAGTTATTAAGCCAAGTGAGAGCTAAGAACATTAGGTACATTGTCAAGGAAGTAAACGTGACAAGCTCTTAGATATACGTAAAGTTAAACGATTTTAAAGACAATTTTAAGGCATTTAATGAAGTATAAATCGATATGTGAAGAGATAATAATAATTAAAACTCGATGCACTAATAAAATTGTTAAAAAACAAAAAGATATAAAGCATATTTTTACTGGGATGGGAAATTCTCATTAGAGTTCTACCCAACCCAATAAGGGAAAATTTCAACATCATTATTAAAAAATGATTTACAAATTGTAAACGACAAACTTACCATCAAACCTCGTCTAGACTGATAACGCTTAACGACCGGTTCTTTGGGTCTCGTTCTAGACTTACAGAGCTGGACGACCAATTCGAATGGCAAATCTCGCTTAATGAATCTTAAGGTTCTACGTTGAAATATCAATATCTAAAAAAATATGCTATCAAGACAAACTCATACTCGCTATACAAAAGAAAAATTCCACGATACATGTATAAAAAGTTAGTATTCCAAATTATTGGAATGTTCTTTCGATATTGCGGGAGTTATCAACAAGTATCGTAAATGAGTTTAAATAATAAACGTTAACGGAAATTTCTTTAATTTAGTATTCAAGGAACAGATATAAAGAGATGCATTTTATTACAACATTTTGAAAGGTAAAAATATGGGATAGGTAATTTCGTTACTATATATAAGGCAAGAACCTTTATAAAACGCATTTATAGGTTATACTGTTTAAACCATACAGGGTTAGGTCAAAATAACGCTTTAAAAGACACTAAAAACTTAGGTAAACAGGAAATCTCTATTTAGGCAAACAATTTTGTTATTCAATAAGAAATCACTAAGGCATTTTTTAAAACGTAACATACAAGACAGTGTGTTGAAGTTCAAAAAGATCTTTTAAAGTTAGGAAAACAAACAAAGATATTTTAATTTAATATATGTAGATAATTTTGTAATAGACAGTTTTTAAAGACATAAAATAAGGTGAAAGCTTTTTTTTTTTTATACTTACATGGAAAACAAATAGGGTTAGATAATTTCCTAAAGGTCATATTTGAATCCAAAAATAAACCACTCACAACAACATAATTGAAGTTAAACAGATCGCACATTCTAAATTTAGAAAAATATTATATTAAAAACACATTTTATAAACAACAGTTATATTTTCAAAATGGCGGTATTCAATTTTTAATTGCCATAGCAACTAATTTTTTTGACATCTAAAAGGAATGAGGCATGTTCCAAAACACGTATAAGTTTCAAGATTACAGATATTAATTACTTCATTTTTAGTGAAAAAGCTTTTTTTTTTTTAAATAACATTGGTAATACATTGAATGTCTATAAAGGAAATTATTATAACCTAAAAACAAAGAAAAAACCCCTAAGTTCACCATTTCTACGTTGAAGGCGCCATTGTTATTCCACTACTCTGGTGATAGTTTATATGGTCGGTAAAACAGTTAACATAGTATTACACTTTAGATAGTGAAACATTTATATGGTGATAGATAGTTCCTAAAAGCCGGTAATACAGTTACCAAAGTTCATAAGATACATCGCGCAAGCGCAATAAGAAAAGCGAGTGACGCCTCTAGCGGAGGAAAGCGCAAACCTTTTACAGATTTGGGCGCGGCCATCCACCATGACGTCACCGATACAAAAGGTATATTACGCAATAATCAGAAATATAAAAATTAAACAGTGAAAGATAGAATCGAATAATTTTAACAAACAAATTACTCACATAAGATATCCGGCTTTTCCCAGGTACGCCTATCATCCTTCCGGGTCGATAATGAAGGTATTGCTCCGGGCTCCGGTGGTGTTAGCTGAGCATGGACATCAGGGTCATCTCTGGTCGTGGGCTGCTCCAGGGTCATATCGGTTTCCTAAATGTAGTGGAACGACAGGAATAGGTTAATTAGGGAAAGACAAAAAAGAGAAGCAAGACAAGGGAATCTACATCATAAGATAAGATACGGTACCCGGCACGACTACTTCACTTGAAGATCAAAGGAAAACAGCCACGATTTAGAGCGTCACGGAAACACTTCTCCCCACTCTTTGTCTAGTATTGCTCTACCCCTCTAGGGATAAACACTGCGCAAATGCACTACTCTGACGTACGGAAGTACCGCCTAGTCCATTTAAAATTCCCGCGCACCGCGTATTTGAATTTATGCCGCGAAACTTCCATACATAAAAACTTAACCTAAAAACACTGTTTAAGTGCAATGGCACGTAACAATCTAACCCATTGTGGACTGAATACGTGCGTTCGAAATGAACTGCTATTATGCCTGTCTCATTCCGAAGCATATCATTGATCGTCCATCCCTTTTGCGCTTTAAGGAAACTTTTAGTTAGCATTTATGCAAAACATTCTACCGTTTGTATAATTTACCTCGAATTTCGTCTTTTATCTACACAAATAAGGGGAACATGACCTTTCGAAAACATGCAGGTGCTCATTAACGAACGTTTTTAAAATAACATTTCTCGGAGTTGGCTTTTCAAGGTATTTTATATTCAACGGCTGTTCGTTTGTTAGCAAAGCGTTTCACCTTGGTATTATCGATTTTTCATGCTTTTATGCGTATTAGACGTAATTACCCGTTCAATTAAACTCAATTAAATTAATTAATAATTTACATTGGCTTCTATAATTTATTTTCTTTACGAACCTAACTAAATTTTAATCACTACTTGTAAAATTTTGTTAATACTTGTTACTTTAAATTCACTAAATGAAATAAATTTCGCACGTAAATTCTGGTTGTTTCCTCTATGCAGGGTGTTTGAAATTGCCTTGTTTATACTTAAATTTAGCCCTTTAAAACCACTACAATATATATATATATATATATATATATATATATATATATATATATATGCATGCATATATATACATGCCTTTTCTCGGTCCCTCATACCGTTATAACTAACAGGCCTGCCTCACAGGTCGCTCTCTTCTAGGGGTATGAGTATTCTACCTATAAAACGGCTTCAAGGAGCCAGTCTATCTTGTATCTTTGTGATGGATGACAAAACGGCTTGGTGAGCTGGGGAATTCTACGCTATATCTTTAATGTATGTAGTTGTAGCGTGCCTTAGCGTGCTGGGACGTTTCGGACCCACCTATTGTTATCTAGTTTTATCTTAATATCTTTATCTTACCTATTATCTTTGATAATAACTTGAGATTTTGACTTATCTTTTTTGTCTTCCTAACGTTCGGTATTTATGATTAAACGTAGGAATTATTTTTTGAGTATTGAGTGAAGAAGCTAACCTGATGGTAGCAATGTAATTTGTTAGGTTAGTAATGTAAGAAATTAGTAAGATGGTACTGTTGGTAAATTTGTTAATTCACAACCAAAAAAGTTTTGACGTGTATTGTTTATTAAGCCAGAGTACCAGTACATAAAAATTTGCTAAAGTGCAAAGTAACTTGCTCTTTTGGACATTTTGAAATTTGGGCATTTTCTTGCCAAAGAAAAAACCAGTTTAGATGCAATGCTTATGTGCGTGTGCACTAATAAAACCGTAATGTTAGCTTTAGTTCTAGTATATATGTTAGGCGACTTGTCGCATTTGTTTTAGTTTTAGTAGTGTTTCGTGCTCTCCGACAAATTCGTGCTGTCGATTATGACTGCGCCACATCAAAGACTCGTGTGTGCATTTATAGATGTAGTTCATAAACAATGGGGCTACACATTCCGTTTCCTAGTTAATCGTAAGACGTGCTATCGGTCGAGAAAACTAGGTGGCGCCTAAAATAAACATTTTCTAGAATTTAAGTTAGGGTATAAGTAGGTTAGTTAGGATTTAGATTTTAAGCTTTTACCGTGTTAACAGTCATTTTCTTTTTTAAGATTTTTTTTCTTTTATGGCTTTGTCGCGATTGTTACTTTCAAAATTAGCATTTTACAGTTTTAAATATGTGACTAAATTCCCGCCATTATTTCAAATAAACTTGTTAAATTTCCGAGATTTCGGACAGTTGCGTCGGTGCAAAGGAATGCGCAGACGCGGAGTGGCGGAAGTGCGCGGTTTGGACACGACAGAATTATTAGCCAACGAGACGTCGAACAGTTACGTTTGCCTATGTCGTTCTTTTGTCTTTTCTTTTTCAGGAGGTAGGTTTCCTCTTTCTCTTGCTTTATCGTTCCTTACCTGGTTTTTCCTTCGTCCTACCTACGATCAAAGAAGAGTGAAGACGCTAAATCTGGTTTCGACCAGGGCATGACGTAACCCACCCCAAACAACGCCAAACTAGATACATGGAAATCAACATGGCCTCTGCGCATAGATAACCGCAAAATCGTGAAGCGTTCCACATTTTTAAGTGAGTACTTTTAATCTTTTTCTTTAAGGTGCAACTTGTATCACTGAAAACATATTTAGCATGTGATACAATTTGACACGAAATTATGTCTTAATATCTTTGTTGTGCAATAATGTGAACGTGGATAGTATCCGTGTTGCCAACTGTGGAAGTGGCTCTGAACGCGCGACGAAGGGGTTATAACAGTTGCGCCGGTAGTATAACAGTTGGACGAAGTTGAGGAACGTACTTGACTTGTTAAATTATGCCTTAGAAATTGGTTTACTCCCAGAAATGAGTTCAGGCCAAAGCTTAGGGACTCTTACGTATTTCTGTCGCACCGGGCATGGGCGTAACCAAAAGCCCCGCCGTATACCTCTTGGGGGGGGGGGACTCCGAATTGCGAGGACCCCTAAAATCCAAACCTATAATGTGTCCATTGTTACTTTCCTACAATAAAGAATGCAATGTCTATAAATTAAGCATACATCCAGTCGCACATTCAGCAATGCTTTCAGTAATTATAAGCTGAAATTGAGTAAACAATAAGACATAGGGTGACAGTATTAACAATAAGTTGCATTCTTTTATGTATTAAGCGCCAGATTATCGGGCAGTGTGTAGCGGCGCTAAAATTCTTTTGGACTTTTCCTATACCTAACTGTAAACGCTAAAACGGTCCAGGTCTTTGCTCTAGTCGTTTAGTAACCCCGATTCTTGTTTGAGCCTTTTCTTTTATTCCTGCTTTTTGCTTTACCTGGTTAGGTATTTGTATTTGCACTCGGTTCAGTTTTAGTTTAGTTTCACGTTCGGTAATATGTCGTCTAATAGAAAATATAAAAGTGGTGCTGAAATTGCGGACATACAAATCGGAACAAGAAAAACTTGTAAAAATAACAAATTTTATGGTAGAAAAAGGTGAGAATGCTGTGAAATCACTAACTAGTGCTAGTGCCGTTGCCACTAATTTCATTGTTTTGCCAATGTCATCAACTAGTACTAGCAGTAATACATTGTTCTCCAGCAACACTAGCAACGTATTGCATATCGTCGAGAATGTAGCAGATCCAAGCACATCAGGCGTCGACGTCGAACTAGATCATTGTTACATTCCAAATTTGTGAGTAAATTCCCGCCATTATTTCAAAATAAACTTGTTAATTTCCGCCATCCCGGACAGTTGCGTTGGCCCAAAAGAATGCGCAGGCGCGAAGTGAGTGGGCAAGTGCGCGGTGTGACACGACATTATTAGCCACGAGACGTCTAGCGGGTAACGTCTACCTGTGTCGCGTGTTTTTGTCTTTTTTTTTTTTTAGGATGTAGGTTCCCTTGTATCTTTATCTTCGAGTACCTTTACCTGTATCCCTCTTGCCTTACCTACGAACGACGAAAGAGGATAGACGTTAAATTTGGATTCAACAATGGCGTGACGCAACCCACACCCAAACAAGGAGACGCTCTGAGATTTAACTGCAAGGCGCGTTTTAAGTGAGTACTTTGCCCTATTTACATTTTCAAATAAAAATTGCGTCATTGTAAACGTGTTTGGTATTTGATACAATTTGCCACGTAATTATGTCATAATATAAACTATTGCGCAATATTGCGAAACGTGGACCTTATCAGTGTCGCCAACTGTAATACCATATCAGAAACGAACAGTTTCTTTTGCAGAAGATAAAATAGCAGGATCCATATTTATCAATGAGGATAATGAAACTAGTCATACTAGGTAATATACTATTTTTGTTGTTAATTAATCTGATTATATATAATGTTTAGGTCAGAACATATTTTCCATCCTTCCGACAAGGACGATATTGAAAGCTTCCACATTAAAAAAGAAATAATAAATGGCCCGTCGAGACCTAAAGGAGCATTTCCTAAAGAATAATAGATCATTTTCCGAATCATATTACTTTCTAAAGACAGCGGCAGGTCAAGAAACACCACGTTATTGGTTGTGCTATTCACAAAAATTAGATGTAGCTTATTGTGAACCATGCTAGCTATTCGCGGACAGAAAACATGCGTCATTTCATCCTGCGTGGGTAAAAGGAGTAAAGGATTGGAAAGAATTTAAAAAAAAATAAAACTTCACGAGACTTCCGCAATCCACATGCAGGCATCGGCAGTTTACGATTTAAATAAAAAAACAAATCCCTAGAATATATAACTGAACGTACACTTAAGAAACAAGTAAGCTTTTGGAGAAATGTGTTAACGCGAATTACTCATATTATTCTAACTCTTTCTGCTCTAAACATAACATTTTGAGGTCATAAAGAACAAGTAAGTGCAGATGGCCCTGATGGCAGTGGGAATTTTTTAGGAATTGTAAGTTTAATGGCAAAATATGACACAACTTTAGCGGAATTGATTCAAAAGCCAAAATACCAAACAAAATTTTTAAGCCCAAGTATTCAAAACGAATTAATTACATTACTCGGGGATTCTATAAAAACCACGTTACTAATCGAAATACGTAAAAGTACATTTTTTACAATTATTTTAGATACAACTCAGGATATATCCAAAACAGACCAATTGTCTATTGTTATAAGATACGTAATTATTCAAAACGATCCCGTTCATAATATTCCTATTGGTCTGAAAATAAATGAATCGTTTTTGGGTTTTTGCGACATTCATAACCAAACAGGGTAAAGTATTGCTGACTCTGTACTAGCTTTTTTAGAAAACAATTCGATACCTATTGCAAAATGTCGTGGGCAAGGGTATGATGGAGCAGCGAATATGAGTGGAGTATACTGCGGGTTAAAAAAAAATTAAAATTGTTCAACCCTACGCAGAATATGTTCATTGTGCTTCACACAATTTAAATTTAGTATTACAAGATGCATATAATAATATATTAGAAATAAACAATTATTATGCCTTGATACAGCAGATTAAACATCCCACCTTAGTTAAAAATGGGTTGAGGTTGCTTCATGTCTTATATTTCACAAATATTGCGTGAATGCATATGATGTGGAATACTCTTTTTTATACTTATATTACAATTAGTGAGTACTATCTATTATTTATGTACTTCTTAGGATATGCTTGTTTTTGTGTTTATTGGTGTGTGAATGATGGGTTCGCTATTTTCCTCCAAACCGTATTTTACTTATTGTTATATTTATTTTATTTAATTGAATATGGCTGATAGTTTTATAGATTTATGCAAGATGTATGTGGAAATTCCTGATGATGTTTATGTTCTCGATGTCTTGTCTATCCTTCCGAGTGTTCCGTCAGCATCTGCACTTCTTCAGGAAGCTCTGAATATCCATCCGAGGGCTTTTCACTGTTGTCACGTAAATGCACAATCCCTTTTGAGTAAATTTGACGATTTTACTAATACGTTTGAAAATAGTGGCGCGCACTGTGTTGCCGTATCAGAGACCTGGTTAAAACCTCTCTGCCTGATAATTTAGTTCAATTACACGGATACCGCCTTTTCAGGAATGATCGTAAACAACAACGTGGCGGCGGTGTTGCCATATACATAAGAGAGGGGTTAAAAGCTCTGGAAATTGTCAAGTCACAAACTACTCATCGTGATAGGCCCGAATATATATGTGTTGAAATCTTATTCAAACACTGCAAAATGCTCGTTATGACAGTGTATCGCCCTCCAAATACTGGTTATTTGTCTGACATAGAAGAGATTCTTTGTGACTTTCTACCTATATATAATGTCATTATCTTGTTAGGCGACTTCAATATAAATTTGAATGGCGACGCTTCGGATGCTCGTTACCTAAGGAACATTGCAGATATCTGCAATTTACACATATTACCACTACAACCAACTCATCATCTTATAACTGCAACTACTGAGGTGCACACCACTATAGATCATATTATCACCTTAAACAGGGATAAAGTTATCAACTTTGGGCAAATTCCTATTTTAGAACTATCTAAACACGACCTAATTTACGCGTCTTTTCAGTGAAGCTGCCGCAGCTTATTCCAAAATATAAGAAATTTAGGAACTTTAAAGATATGGATGTTGGCAGAGTTGTGAATGACGCTGGCTGAATTTCTTGGAGTGATATTGACTTATTTGATGGCGTAAACTGCAAACTCCGTAAATTTAATCTTATTGTTACACATCTCTTTGATCTTCATGCTCCGTACAAAACTATTCGTATCACAAAACCGAAGGCTCCTGGCTAAATGATCAAATCAATGAAATGCGGCGAATTAGAAATGCTGCGGCATTTAGGTTTAAACGTGTTCCTACAGTTGAAAATTATAACTACTTCAAGTACCTGCGAAATAAAACCAAGCAGCTAATTAGAAACTCAAGCTACGCTACTATTATTCGCTATCCACGAATTTAAATTCCGCTAAAACTTGAAAGCGCTGAAGTCACTAGGGGTTGGGAAAGCGCCTGTTCGTATTCCACACAATTTATGCCTTAATTCTCTAAATGACCATTTTAATTCTAAAAGATCACTGATCAAGAGCGCATGGATAACTTTATTATAAGTTTATCCTCCTTAAATACTCAATGTGCCCTAAGTTTGCTTTCCATCAAGTTACAAATGACATCGTGTATAAATCAATTCAGCGCATTAAATCAAGTGCAATAGGCGCTGACCAAATATCCAAGGCAATGCTTTCATTGGTGCTTCCTCATGCTCTACAGTCTCTTGTCTCTATCATTAACCATTCATTTAGTACAAATACTTTCCTCATCATTGGAAACAGGCGCTTATTCATCCACTTCCTAAAATTCATCCCTTTATCACCATCTGACTATCGCCCAATTAGTATTCTTCCTGCCCTCTCTAAATCTATTGAATATATTGCTTTTGATCAATTATCAAATTTTCTAAATTCAAATAAGCTATTTGACCAATTTCAATCCGGTTTTCGTAAGCACCACTCTACAACTTCGGCCTTAATCCGCATAATCGATGATGCGAAGAAAGCCATGGACTGCAAACAGCTAACTATTATACTATTACTTGATTTCAGTTCAGCTTTCAACAGTGTGAACTTCAAAATTTTACTTGGCAAGTTAAAGATGCTCAATAATTTCTCTGATGATGCTTTGCAATGGTTTGAGTCGTACTTGAGCGGTCGTCGACAGCGTGTCATTACGGAGGATGGAGCTAACTTGTCAGATTGGCTGAATTTGGAAGCTGGAGTACCACAGGGAAGTGTGTTGGCCCTATTCTCTTTTCCTTGTATATACAGGATGTTTCTAGAGTCTTGAAATTCAGTAAATATCACTGTTACGCAGATGATATACAGGTTTATTCACATTTTCATCCCAACGATATTTTCCGTACTATTAATAATCTTAACACTGATCTTTCTAGTATAAATTCGTGGGGAATGGATAACCAACTTACTATAAATCCGTTAAAATGCCAAGCAATCTTAATCGGGTCATCCAAATTGTTGAGTAAAATCGATATTTTAACTCTTCCACCCTTATATTTAAATGGCTTAGCAATTCCACTGTCTACTACAGTAAAGAATCTTGGTATAATGATCGACTCGAATCTGTCATGGAAAGCCCACACAATGTATATATGTAAAAAGGTGTATGCTTCGTTACATAGTCTTAAGAGAGTGAAACGATTTTTACCAGTTCGTTTAAGAATACAACTTATTCGGTCGCTTATTCAACCGATTTTTGACTATGGAGATGTTTTATATCATCATTTGTCTATGGACAACAGTAATCGTTTACAGCGAGTTCACAACAGTTGCATTCGGTTTATTTTTGACATCAAATGTCGTCAGCATGTTACACCATATTTCAATAAGCTCTCTTGGTTAAAATTAGTGAAACAGCGACAGTTACATCAGGCAATAATGCTCTATAAACTCTTACATGGACTTGGACCTTCGTATTTAACCTCAAATTTCTCTTACGTTTCCACAGGACACCATAACACACGAGATGAAAACGACTGCTAATACCAATGCACCGTACTGAAATGTATCATTCATCGTTCTTGGTATCCGGATCTTCTCTCTGGAACTGTATACCCATAAATATAAGAAATTGCACAACATTATTTAAATTTAGAAAAGCATATCAGGAGTATCTACTATCTTGCAACTAAACTTCTTAATATGGAATGGGGGAATAGTGGGCCCAGCGTGCGTGATGTGTTTTTGTACGTGTGTGTGGTGAGGGGAGGGGGTGGATGTTTGTGTAAAAATGTGCATGCAAGTGTGGTGGCGTATGTAAGTATATATAGTTATTGTTTGTACTAAATAAATATTTTATTGTACAAGATATGTCCTAGTTAGGTGTAAGAGTGGGCTTTATAGCCTAAACCTCGCTAGGAGAATCTTTTCTTTCTCATATGTATCGAGATTTGCTTATAAATAATAAAGATATATTATTATTATTATTTATAAATTTTTTTGGCCTGAGTATAAAGAGATGGAACTTTTATTGCAAATGCAAAATAGTACACCCTTAAAACGGAACACCGTCACATTAAAAACATTATCCGCAACTCGATGGTCATCGAGATATCAAACGGTCATTTCAATCAAACACAATTATGCAATAATTTTGAAAACACTTTCTAAAATTATATTAGTTTCGAAAGACAATGGGGTTGATCAGTTTGAATTTGTATATATTACTATTTTACAATGTAAAATTCTGAAATCCATTGAAGTTGCCACTAACATTTGCAATCTATTAATATGGATTTATCGCGGGCTACTGAATTGTTACTAAATTGTAAAAATGCTTTAACAGATTTGAGAAATAATTACAAAAAGTTTCTCAAGGATGTTGAATCATTCACAACCCATCACGGGATTACTTCTAAATTCAAAATAAATCGGACTGGGCGAATAAAAAAGCATTTTGATGAACTTTGTCAAGAAGAGCGCATTTCTAACGGAAGTCAAAAATACAAAATTTGCATATTTTTGGCCAATTTAGATATTATAATTTCGCAAATACAGAACAGGTTTACGAGTATGAGCAAAGTGAACGATGTTTTTAAAATTTTGGATCCCAATAGAGAATACCTTTTTTCACCCGACGAGGATTTTTTTCGCAAAGCAAAGTTGATTGACACTTACCCGCTAGATCTGACTAATGACTTCATACAACAACTGCAGTTGTAAGAACTTCTTTAAAGCCGCAGCTGCAAGCTGCTAGTTGTATTTATCAAGCAGCTATAATAGTTTTAATAGATTTCTATTGTACTAGTGCCAGCATTCCCGAAGTATGGAATGCTTATTTATTATTTATGACCCTACCCGTAACATCGACAAGTGCAGAAAGATCATTTTCGAAATTAAATTTAATAAAGACTTATTTACAAAGTACCATGTCTGAAACAAGATTATCGTCCTTAGCATTAATAAATATAGAAAATACTATTGAAAGACAAATAAACATAAATACAAAAGTCGATGTTTTTGCAGAAAAAAATGCTCACCGGAGAAATCTTGTATTTTAGCAAATTTAAATATTAAAGACGAGTAATTAATATGTAATGTCGTTTTCGTTGTAGTAGCTTATTACTTATTTTATATTCTACTCATCATCATCATTAGGTCTTCAGTCCTAGAACTGGTTGAACGAGTACCCTCATTGTCTCCTACTCTGAACCAACCTACACATTTCCCTGAAATTTGCACAGTCTGCATCTATCACTATCTGTGTGCTAAAGTCTGATCTCAGTCTACCTCTACCTCTCTTTTCCTATCTCTGTTTGTAGTATATCCCGTACTATTCCCCAGAAATGCCTTAGAACGTATCCTGTCTTATTTTTTCATTTTCCACGAATATCTTTATTCCTCTACTATTTCTACAACCTATTTGTTATTAACTTTGTCTGTCCATGCTACCATCTTCATACATCTAAAGCACAACATTCCAGAAGGCTTCTATTTCTTTGTCTGCTTTTCCTACTGCCCCTATTTCACAGATGTACTGTGCTGTGCTTCACACTATGCCTTGAACAATTTTCTTGTATCTATGTTCGTTATCTTTGAACATAGCTGCTGTTCTTTCTTGTTTGATGCAGTTCGGTCACCTTCCATTGTTTTATAGTTATATCCCCTAATTCCCCGATATTCAATGGTATATGAAGGGGGGTAAGCAGCCTTTGGCTGCCAAGTTCCCCCAGCACCTGAACCTTTGTCGAATTAATAGTTTTGCCAATTTATCCTTTCGCACAATCAACATTAGTTGAAAATATTTCACAACCAACACCTGTAGTTGTTTATAATAATCATCAGATTTAAGAGCACTTATTTTTTCGTTATTGGGTTTTACATCTTGAAACTGGTTGGACTTGTACCTCCTCTTATTTATGTTCTGAGCTAGCCTACACTGTTCCCTGCAATTCTCACAACAGCCGATATACAGCTCGATTCCCTTCTATTGTTTTCTAATTATATGCCCTATTTCACCGAGATTCAGTGGTATGTGAAGGGGGTTTAGTAGTCTGTGGCTGCCAAGGTTCCCTCAACACTTAGACATTTGCCGTATTAATAGTTTTTAATAAATCCCTTCGCACAATTAGTTGGGAGTATTGCAAAACCAGTATCTGTAGTTGTTTATATTAATCACCATGTTAAAGTACAGTTATTATTTTTGTCATAGTTTTTTCATCTTGCGGCTGGTTGGAAACGTACCTCCATTGATTTCTATTCTGAGCTAGCCTACACATTTCCCTGAAATTCTCACAACCTACATCTTTCACTATCTGCGTGCAGTAGTCTAACCTAGGTCTACCTCTACTTCTCTTTTTTCCTATCTCTGCTTCTAATATATTCCGCACTATTCCCAAATGTCTTAGTATGTGGCCTATCATTCTATCTCTCCTATTTTTTTACTGTTTTCCACATAGTTCTTTCTTCCCCTACCATTTCTAGTACCTCTTTGTTCTTAACTTTGTCTATACGTGGTATCTTCATCATATGTCTGTAGCACCTCATTTCAAAGGGTTTTACCGTTTTCTTGTCCGCTTCTCCTACTGTCCACGCTTTACAGCCATACAGTGCTGGGCTCCACACATATGTTTTAAGCAATCTTTTCCTTGTTTCTGGTCTTTGAACATAGTAGTTGCTTTTTCTTGTTAAATGTAGCACGACCTTGTGCTAATCTTTGTTTTATATCCTGTGCGCTGATCCTATCTTGCGTTATTTGACTTCCTAGGTAGCAGAAATCCTTAACCTCTTGTAAGTTCTTGTTACCTATTTGTATTCTTGTTTTTGATTTATTATCCCTCTTTTGCATACTAAAACTTTAGTTTTATTTTTGTTAATCTTCATACCATATCCCTCCGTTAGAACTGTTTCCATTTCATTAAGAACAGCTTCTAACTCTTCTTTGCTAGATACTAATACTGCTATATCATCTGCAAATCTAAGCATATCAATCATTTGTCCCTGCATATTAATTCCAAATGTCTTCCTGCATTTGACAGTATTCATTGCCGCTTCTATGTACAAGTTAAAAATTAATGGGGATAAGGCACATCCCTGTCTCACTCCTTTCCAAATATTTACTTCTCTACTTTCTTGCTCTAATTCTATTACTGCTGTTTGTTCTTTGTATAAGCTATGTACTATTCGTCTATCCCTATAACTCATTCCAATCTTTTTGAGTATTTCGAACATTTTTTTCCATTTTACATTGTCGAATGCTTTTTCCATATCTACAAACTCTATATGTACGCTTTCCCCCTTCTCTATTGTTTTCTCTATTATCACTCTCAGAACTAAAATAGCCTCCAGTGTCCCCCTGTTTCGCCTAAACCCAAATTGATCTTCCCCCAGTATTTCTTCAGCTCGTTTTTCCATTCGTCTTTGTACAATTCTAGTTAATATTTTTGAAATGTGTGCTGTCTAGCTTATTGTTCGAAAATTTTCACAACTTTCCACGCCTCTTTTTTTGTATAGTTACTATGATGTTACGTTTGAAATCTTTGGGATTCTCGCCTGTCTGATACATATAGCTTACAAGTCGGAAGAAACGTTCTGTTACTGCTTGTCCAGCAGCTTTTAGAGTTTCTGCTTGCACCATATCTGTACTTGGTGCCTTACAATTTTTTAGACTCTAATGCTATTTCAAACTCATTTCTAAGTATAGGATATACCAGGTCATCCTTTTCAATGTCTGATTCCTGTTCTAATTCTGTTAATTCCTCTCCTGAATATAAATTCCCTATATATTCCTGCCATCTAGCTACTTTCTCTACATTTTCTATAATAACGTTTCTTTCCGCATCCCTTATATTTTTGCTATATGGTTTTATATCCCTAACATTCATTCTAATTAATTTGTACGCTTTGTCTATCTTTCCTATTTTCATCTTAGTTTGTACCTCGTTGCACTTTTCATCAATCCATTGTTCTTTAGCTTTCCTGTATTTGCGAATAATTTCCCATTTTATGACTTTGTATCTCTGTTTTCCTGTTTCGTCTGATCTATTTTTGTATTTTCGTCTTTCTTATATTAATTTTAGGATATCCTTTGTTATCCATGGTTTCTTATTTTCTTTTTGTGAATACCCCAGAATATCTCTGGCCGCCATGTCTAAGCTGGATTTAATGTTATTCCATTCTGTTTCTACTTCCTTAGTATCAGAAATTTTCCCGATATCTTTTAGCCATTCATTTGACTTTTTTTCAGATCTTTCGTGGATATCTTTATCTTTTAGCTTCTCAAAGTCAAAGTGCCTTTTTCCATTTCTCTTTTTCAAATTTTTAAATTTAAGTGCGGCCTTCATAATTACGATGTTGTGGTCAGTTTGTATTCTACTACTAATGTCATATTCAATATGATAAATTGATTAATAAAGTTTAAGGTAGGCATATGTTTTGGCTTTTTTCAACGTTAAAGGGCCTTATTTTTGGTGGGGGAGGGGCATAAATAATTGTTACGCCACTGGCTACGGGTGTCTTTCTATTTCTTTGTTCATATGAACAATGAAATGAGATTCATGAGTACATCCCCTAAGACGCCAATTTTTAAAAAGCAAGCTAACACCCTAATATTTAAACTGCGGAAGCCCTTTGCTATGTTGCTTGGTAAAACTACCCTATTGTTGGACGTCACAAATTATGCTGTGAATATTCGGGTACAACTGCCGTAACCAATATAAGGTTGATGGACAGTTGTTTAATAGAAAATGTGAATTCTTTCCTTATTGTGCACGTTTTCTCTTCTGCTAGCTCGGCGACAAATATGCTGTGGAATTTACAAAATTGAAATGAACAAAGAAATCTCAAGAAACATTTATAAACAATCCTTTATACATTCAAAAAGTTCTTACTTTTACACGCAGTATCCAAGTAATCTACTTAAAAATACGCATGTATGCATGCATGCACCCATCCACATACGTGCACACATGCATGTACACACACACACACACACCCACAGATATAAATAACGCTTATAAATACAATTTCCAGCTTAAGTTTAGAAATAAACAGTATTTTATTACTACCTGTCTGTGTATTAATACAATCTTCACCTAATGCTTGTTAATTATTAGAAAACCCCAACCATATGTGTTCCAAATTTACTTTAAAGTTTTTGTAGACAATTTAAATATACTTGTATTACCCTGTCCCTTAGTGTAATTGATCAACGACCTTCAGCAGAAATTTTTGTACACTTCAAACTCTGATCTCAACATTGCTGAAATTCACTATCCATTGACAACTGATTTTTATACACTAAATCAAACTTATTCTAGCTTAAAGTTATTAATACACAAATGTCTTTTTACGCTTCAAAACAAATTTGAATCGTCAAATACCTGCAGATATTATTATCTTTATGACCACCCGTCTTTGGCTATTTAACAAATCGCTTCCATTGAAATTAACTGCATCGAAACATTTCTGGTTCCAAATTTTAGATTTCCATTTTTTAATTAATCTCTATATGTTGACATATGTTGCATCAGTTTTGAAAAGTACTTTTTATAGATTACAGTAGTGTGTGACTTTGCACTAAGATTATTTATATTGAAGCAATGAATCGTCGTTGTACTCCATAATGTTTCATAACTTATGTTCAAAACTTCAATGTTAACTTTTGAATGCCAAAAGAATGAATGGCCGCTCTTCATTTAAATTCATCTTTATATAATAAAATTCCAAATACGTTAGAGTCTCGAATCTTCTTATTATACATTCTGGAAATGTTAGTCATCCGCCTGATGCAACAGTTCACCGCAATTTCGCATTCTTAACTTTTTAATGAGCTGCAGTTTTAAAATTTATAGCGATTGTAAAGTTATTCCTTTATTAATGAACAAAAAACTATATATCAATGGTCGAATGTCTAATAACTTATGTGTAGAACCGCCACTGAAATTAGCAAACGCCGCTTTACGGCGCTGCCCTTTATAGTGACGGGTGCAAGAATATAAGAAGCTACCCGCTTCAAACACCCTTGCGCAGGAACACTTTATGTTTCTCAAAAGTAATACTCTACTTGTATTAAACTGTGCAATTTACTGTCATAAAATATAACTTTTTTGGACGAGACATAAAAATCACTCTTGACATATATGTAACAACACATAATAATCAATCGCCTACAACTTAAGTTTAAATACATATGAGGCGCGTTTGCAACATTATGTGTTCAAATCTTGTATGACAGAATGAATGAATGATGCTCCTTATTAAGTGGCGTCTTTATACAATAATACAATCTTAATACGTTATCGTTCTTCAAATTTCAAATACATTCTCGAAGATGAGTCATTCTCATGATGCCAAAATTAACCACTATCATTTTGTGTTAGGGAGAAAGTAAGGCAGCAAATCCAAGAAATGAAAGAAACATAGATAACAGGGCTGGGCCAAACCAAGTACATATTTCCAAAGAATAGATTGATTCGAATTTGTCTTGATCCAAGGTATTTGAATAAGGATGGAGTTTTTTTTGGGGTTTTGATGGGGGATGGTACTCATCTGGTTTGGACATGTTGTATTATCAAATACGCATTCGTTAGCGTACTAGGAAATTTACAGAATTTTGATTCGAGGGTAAAACCTACGTTTAAAGTTTTGCCATTAGGATTCTCCACGTCTATTGCTAGACTTGCCAGGGGGTTGAGCACTTGTTGAGACTGGAATTGTGATCGTTTACAATTTGGTGTATCGATGATTTATTTTCTCTCACAGCACTGAAAACATTTAGAACTAATCTTTTTAAAACTCACAGGGCAAATGTTACCATAAAACTCCAGAAGTCTGTATTTGTAAGGGAAATGGTGACTTTGTGGGATACATTATAACTCTACAGGGAATTTCGATGGACCTGGGTCGTATAAAAAAATTCAGAATATCCCAGCACCACAAACATATGCGATTTAAAGGAATTTTTGGGAGTGGTGAATTATGGCCGCAGATTTTGCAGAGAATAATTGTTGTTAAGATTATTGAAAAAGTAAAAGCGTTGGGGTGAGAAGTGTAGGAAGAGGCTTTTAGGGCTATTACGAGGACCTATTTAAATATAATGACTATAGCACAGCTCTCATTGAGGGAACGATTTTTTATTGAAGCTAACAATTCTGGCTATGGGATCGAGCTAGTTTATATCAAATTGGGGAGAACCTGGAATGTATAAGCTATATCTTTTCAAGAGAATACCCGATTTTCTTCGTTCACACAGCTTGTATGATTTGAATGGTCTTATGGTCAAGGTCAAGAGTTTTTCGGTGCATGAGAGTGGTTGTCTTCCCACAACGACGTCATTGGTTGGTCAGTACGCCTTAAATTTTATACTGTCTGTTTAAGTAATTTACGATTTCAGTTCCTTTCAATTCGTAAGAATGTTAACAAATACACTTTTCTAAGCCTGGAATTTACGGAAATGTGTCAATATATTTCTAATTTAATGTCCCGGTTTTAATTACTGGTTGTAAAAGGTATTATGTAGATTACTATCTAAGTCCTATTTTAATATTGATGGAATAGCCATTTTAGTAAATTGTATTTTCGTGATAAGGCTCATTTAACGAACTTAAGGTAATGCTTTTCTATTTGCAAATGTCCGCTTAATTAACGCATTAACCTGAATTAACTACAAACTCTCAACATACGCACTAATTTTGTTATTTATTTAACAAAATTATGTAGCATCCAATACAATTATTTATTTCAAATAGTATAAAAAATAAATAAGCATAATAAAAGGTTATGTATTACTCTATTTACAATTAGTACTAAAGTAAAATTATGCCATATCCAATAATCGATTTAAAGATATTGGCAACCAAGATGAATTACTACGAGAATAAAAGACAACATTCCTGTCAAAATAAACTTGTATACCGTTAGAACCTAATTTATAAACTTGCTTCGCTTCACAAAATTTATTTGTTACAGGCATGAATAAAATTCCTCGATCTTCACAACGTTTTGCAAGAAGGTCTTTAAATCCTTGCGGTATCTGTACAGCTGTACGAAGAGCTTCAGTCATAGACTATAATTTAAAAAGTGATTATTAAAAGAACAGATACAATTAACTGTAAAACAAACCCCTATTCGTGGTGCTGGTGGAGGTGGAGGCACATTGGTTTCTAAAGTATTTAAATAAGAAATAGATTCCATAGCACCAGGTTGCTGACCTGCTGTACTAACGGCTCGGTTCATCATTTGTAATGCTTTTAAAAAATGATCTAAAATGCAAAAGGTTGTAGCAATACACACTATACGTAGATTTTTACCTTTGATAGTAGGTTGCGCAAATACTTCCTCTGGTAACATTTTTTTCCAACCTGAATACCATTCAGTTACTTGATTATAATCAGGGTTGTGGTTTAACCATACATCGAGTGCTTGTAGCCATCGAGGAAAAAAGTACTTATCAAAAAGTAATGTTAAATTTCCAACTGATATTAAATCTTTCCAGTCCATAACCCAATTCCAAGCATCTGTAATATTTTTAAATATTAATATATGTTAGAGAGTCAGTTAATCCTTTGCTATTTGCATTATAGTGCGTTTAGTAACTTGATCTAGTGTGCAGTTTTGTGATCGAGTATTGTACGTGGTCTGAGTATGTTTGTTTTGTTTTTTAGAATTAAAAGAGTGATGGCGACCATCTTGGAGCCGCAACTGGGGAGGAGGGATAAGGGTTGTTTAACATAGGCTCAAATTATTACTAATAAATATGTAGACATTCTGCCTTATACTTAAATTAACCGCCTTTACTGTTTATTGGTTTTACTATATTTTCCCTCTCTTATATTATTATTGATTGGATGAGGTATCTACAAGATGGCTACTTATGAATTATTGTAACCTTATGCAAATATATTATATTATGTTCATGTCTAAATTGAGTAATGACATACATTAAAATTACGTTTTGTTCCTATAGTTTATATTTACGCCCGCCTGGCACTTCCTACAACTTCAGAAGTGGAATTTTAGAACAATATTTTCATTAATACAGAAAATAAAACACGTGCTCCGAAAAAGTGCGGTTAGGTGAAATTTATAGAAAATTCGAATTATTTAACAATTGAAAGTGATCTGTTTGAAACCTTTTATTCTGGAAAAATGGCTACAAATGGTCAGCCCCCCGAATTTAAAGCGGATCAAGCAAGTTCTAAACCGACAGGAAACGATTTTAAAAATGAAGCAAGTGATTATACGTTAGTAGAAACAATAAAAATGATGGCAGAGCAAAATGCTGCAATGTTGAAATTATTGACAGGTCAACAGCAACAAAAAACTTATAGTATTATGCCAGATTTTTCTAAGAGCATCGAAATATTTTACGGTGATATTAATTCAAGCAATAAGTGGTTAGATCAATTAATATCTACTGCAAGACTGCATGGTTGGCCACAGGAATTTATGTTAGAAGCTGCTAAAACCCATTTAGCAGGTGCCGCCGCACCTAAACTCGGTTGTATTCATAATTTTGATGATTTCAAACACGAATTCACCAAAGCTTTTGTGCACGTATCTAATCTAACGGCAATGTGGAAAACAATGACGGCTAGAACGCAAGGTTCAAAAGAAGATATTGGTGTTTATTTTTATGACAAAATTCGATTATGTAAACAGCTAGGTTTAAGCTTTGAAGAACAAAAAGAGCAAGTTTCTAAAGAGTTAGCGAATTTAATTATGGCAAAAAAGCACACCACTGTTGAAGAGATTTTTAAAGACATAGTATTGAACTATCGAATTGACAATGAACGAACGCAAAAAATTACACGGAAATTACACATTCGCTAAAACTGTTAAATATGTGAAACCAACACGCTCGTCAAAATCTCGTTGTTATAATTGTAACGAAACTGGACATTATTCTACTTCATGCTCCAAACCAACACGTGCAAGAGGTACTTGTTACCTGTGTGGTTCATCGAGCATCAGCAAAATTTATGTCCCCAAAATAATTATGCAAGAGATAGACGAACTACTACTACTTCTACATCCTTAACCAACAACTACACATCACTTTTATTGAATCAAGAAAATATTCACTTAAAGAAAGCATACACTGTACCAATATGTATTGAAGCAAGTTGTTTTAAAATGTGCACTAATGCTGTTTTAGATTCGGGAAGCTCAATTTCTTTAATTTGTAATTCGTTAGTAAGCAATTTGGATTTAGATCCTATCGATGATTTAGTTTTTACAGATATAAATGGGTCAAGGTTGTATCCTATAGGTAAAATTACAACCACATTATTAGTTGAAAATTTTGAAACCTCGATTAGATTTTACGTTGTTAGGGATTATGCAATACCCTTCAAATGTTTACTCGGTAGAGATTTTATATCAAAGCCTAATTTAGCAATTGTTTTTGATCAAGATACTGTCCATATCCAAACTACAAAACTCAATAGCGTTGCTGGAGATTTTGCAGAAATTTGTGCTATTAATTATATTGATTCAAAGGAACCCTCTACAATAAGAATAAACGGTGGTCTTAAACCAGAATATGTAAGACGAGTTCAAAATATTTTTGTTGAAAATTATGTTGCAGTTGATAGGCCTACAGGACCTAAAATAGATTTTGAATTAAAATTGACACTAGATCCTAATCATGTGCCCTTTTATATCAAACCCCGCAGATTAGCGTTTGTAGAAAATAATGCAGTTAATATTATAGTAGAGGATTTATTGCAAAAGAACATTATTCGTGAAAGCTCTTCCGAATATTGTTCGTCAATAGTTTTAGTTAGAAAAAAAATTTCAGAGTACAGAATGTGTGTAGACTATAGATTTCTGAACAAAGTTACATTACGAGATAATCACCCCCTACCTTTAATCGAAGACCAGATAAGCAATTTAAAACGGAAAAGTATTTTACAACTTTGGATTTGAGAAATGCTTTCTTTCATGTTAAAATGCACCCAGATTCGGTGAAATACACTTCGTTCGTGACTCCTATGGGTCAGTATGAATACTTATTTATGCCTTACGGTTTGAAACAGAGTACTAATGCTTTTACTAGGTATATAAATATTGTGTTTAGGGATTTATCGCATCAAAACAAAATTACAATTTACATTGATGATACCATGATTGCCACTGAAACTTTCGAACAAAATTTAGGAATTTTAAAGGAAGTATTGATTATTTTAGTAGAAAATAAATTGGAATTAAGACTTAATAAATGTTTATTCGTACAATCAAGTGTTACCCACTTAGGGTATTATGTTGATAGGACAGGTATAAAACCAAATAACCAGTTTACTAAATGTATTATCCCATCCCACGAAATACCAACGATTGCATAGTTTTTTTGGATAGCCTCGTATTTTAGGAAGTTCGTAGAAAGCTTTTCAATCCTAACTAAGCCTTTATACGATTTAGTAAAGAAAAATGTTCCTTTTGTTTTTGGTCCTGAATAATTAAAAACTTTTGATAAAGTTAAAATTTTACTATCCTCAGAACCCGCTTTATCAATTTATTCGCATAAAAATGAAAACCAACTCCATTGCAATGCTAGTAGCTTAGGTTATGGTGCTATTTTGCTTCAGAAGCAAGATGATGACAAATTTCACCATGTGTTTTATTTTAGTCAGCGAACAACTGAAGTAGAATCCCGTTACCATAGTTTTGAACTTGAAATGTTGGCTACTGTTAATGCGTTGAAACGTTTTAAAGTTTACCTTCAAGGAATCGTTATGGATTGTAATAGTTTGAAATTTGCATTACAAAAGAAAAATGTAAACCCCAGAATTTTTAGATGATCTCTCATTTTACAAAATTTTGATTATGTTGTGGAGCATAGAGATAATGAGCGAATGAAGCATGTAGATTGCTTGAGCCGAGTAGAATCTGTTTTAATAATAGAGGATAACACATTTGAGAGGAATCTAAGCATTAAATAGGATTGTGATTCTGAAATCTTAAAAATAAGAAATAAACTTCAGTTAGGAGAGGATAAATTATATGAAATTAGAAATGGATTGGTTTACAGGAAATTGAATGATCACGGTTTGTTTTATGTTCCAAGCAATATGGAAGATAGTGTAATTAGAAGTTGCCATGATGAGTTAGGACATATTGGAGTTGACAAAGTAGTTGAAATAATTCTAAGAACTTATTGGTTTCCAAACCTGAAATCGAAAGTTAAAGATTACATTTCAAAATGCTTAAAATGTATTGTTTTTTCTCCAAGTTCAGAGAAACGTCCGAAATTATTGCATAATATCCCAAAGGGGATCTCCCATTTGATACCTTACACATAGATCATTGTGGTTCATTAGAAAAATCTACAGGAGGCAACAAATATATTGTTGCTGTAATTGATGGCTTCGCCAAATTTCTTAGACTATTTGCTTGCAAAACCACAAACTCAAATAAAGTGATTAAACATTTGAAACAATATTTTGTAATTTATAGTAAACCCAGTAAAATTATTTCTGATAGAGGTTCTTGTTTTACCTCCAATCTATTCGAAGATTTTATTTCCGAATTTAATGTAAAACATATTTTGATTACCGTGGTAGTTCCAAGGGCTAATGCCCAGATAGAACGATCCAACAAGTTTTATATTCCCATGATAGCCAAACTTAGTGAATCGGTTGATACTTGAGACCGAGTTCTGAGTAAGGTAGAATTTGCAGTTAATAACTCAGTCAATAGTTCAACTGGTAAAACACTGTCAAAATTATTATTTGGAATTAATCAAGTTGGTCAAGTTAGCGATAATTTGAAATTCTATTTAGAAAGCAATGATTATGATAGGGATTTAGAGTTATCTAGGCAAGAGGCTATTAGTCATATTGAAAAAATCCAGGCTCAGAACAAAATTTACTACGACAAAAAACAAACCTCCACAATTATTTAATGAAGGAGATTATGTAATGATCACCAATGTTGACACTACCCCAGGTGTAAATAAAAAGTTATTACCCAAATTCATGGGACCTTATTTAGTTAAAAAGTGTTTGCGACATGACATATCTTATTTGTAATATTCAAGGCTTTCAAGTTACCCAAAAACCGTTTGTAAGTGTTTGTGATGTTGCAAACATGCGGTTATGGTATGTCATGAACCTTTGTATTTTGTGTATTATTGTAGTATATTTGTGTGTATACCAGAGCATTATTTTAATTTAGTATTGTAAATTGAGACCGATTTAAATGTCAGAATGGCCGAAGCTGTAGGCATTCTGTCATATTTAAATTAACCGCCTTCACTGTTTATTGGTTTTACTATATTTTCCCTCTCTTATATTATTATTGATTGGATGACATATCTACAAGATGGCTACTTATGAATTATTGTGACCTTATGCAAATATATTATGTTCTTGTCTAAATTGAGTAATTACATACATTAAAATTACGTTTTGTTCCTATAGTTTATATTTACGCCTGCCTAGCACTTCCTACAAATGTAAAACAAAAGGTTTTTAAATTAAAAACATCTAGTTTTACATTCTATGCGTCTGTTCCGTTCCGTTCACGTAATTGAAATTTAGTGCATAATTTTATTAAAAATTTTATAATCCCGTATTGTTCAAACATATATTGCATTTATTCGTATTGTTACAATGTATTATCTATTACGTTGTTATACTTATATTACGGTTCACATATCCTGTATATATTCTATATGCTCTAAATGCCTGAGGCATCATCTGCATCCTCAGACCTGAATTGTAAGGTTAGTTGGCTTCTTGAGCCCGCGATGAATGCATCTACTACTAATGTAACCGTTCTGAATAAACGCAGTTTACAGTGCGTTAACTTTTTAGCGATCTTTTTAAAAATCTAAGTGGCAACGTTGTAAAATAGACAATTGTCTAATTTGAAGTGACATATTATTGACATTATTCAGATTGTTCAACCAAAAGTACAACATCTTTGGAAGAGTCTTATAATACTGTAATTTATAAACGCAAAGCATTTAAAATATCAAATAATGGTAAAAGAAATAATCGAACCACAAAAAAGCACAAAAAGCAGCTACATTATTTGGAATTGAACAAAGATGTTGTTATCAGGGCAAATGTCATCCTTTGAATGACAATCATTATAAATTAAAGTGGGAGGAGTTGACTAGCATTTAAATGCTAGTGGTGTAGGGCATACAAAAACCATGGAACAGTGGAAAAGGGTATAGCTTGAATCTAATACTAATGCAAATTGAAATTTAAAGTTTTTCTGTAGGTGTATACGGAATTGAAAACGAACACGGAAAGACATAACCGCATTCTAAAGGAGGATTTTACGGCTACGGGTGGGGGTGAAAAGAAGGCAAAGCCACTGTTCGATTATGAAGAGCGTCTGCTGAGTCTCCTTAGTCAAACATCTATTGATGGAACGAGTTCTTTAATAGAAGCGTGTGTTACAGATTCTAATTGTAATGTAGCAGAACCAAGCCAAGAACAGGGCGTAATTGTTTTTGATTTGGATGTAGAACCTGTAAGTTTAAATTATTCGATAAGAAATTATAGCAATAAGTGTAATCAATTGTGCAGATGGATGACGATTTAGAGACTAGTGAAGCAGTAAATCAAAAAGTTTTGACAGATGAGCATGAGAAGCAAATACCAGAACAGTTTGTAGTCTTATACTATCATTGAATTTGCAACAGTTTAATCTTTATACATTTCAGGTAAACAAATTTTCAAAACCAAGAACAATACCTAAACATCGTAAGATTCGTCCTACACGACATTCTAGAGTGTCTCGGCTAGAAAAAAAAACCATCTATGAGTATGAAGATCTTGTGAAACAGCAAATAGAAAATGGCGAAAGAATAATTAAAAGTAATAATGTATTGACGATGGCAATCAACGGTCTATCGGCTGCGATAACTTCACCGGCGCAAATGCTAGCCGATGCATTCAATATGAATTAAATAAGTAGTGATGTACATAAATTGTCAAGAAATGTTTTAATATAAACACTACAAATAGTGTTATTTAATACAAAATTTGAATTACATAAAATATTTATAAAATCAGCTCTCGCTCTTCTGGTTTGTTGCAGAAAGCCTTCAACTGGTGGTTGTTCTTCATCATTTCCAAATTCTTAATCATTCATAATCGTCATCGTTATAATCTTACAAATTAAAACGCCTTGCTAAATTATGCAAAATAAAAAATAGCAAAGAACCTAAAAGTTCTCTAAAAGGTAATTTTTCTTCCGATTTAACATTTTGTGAAAAAACATTTCCAACATCCATGGGAGTATAAATAGGAAAATTTAAATTCACATGAAATCGTTCCAATAATTTTTCAATGTACTGTTGTTGATGTAGGTAATAACATCCGTCAGAATTCTCAAATTCAACACCAAGAAATCCTTTAATAGGGCCTAGATCTACAACTTCACAATATTTATTTATAGACATATAAATACCATGTAATATCTTTTTGTTCACACCAAAAATCGCAATATCGTCTACATACAACAGAATTACACATTCGCTTTTTAATTGAAAAATACAAGAACAATATTGAGAAACTGAAACATCTAGCTGTTTTAGAATGTCTGTAAAATAGCTGTACCAATTTCGACCGGACTGTTTAAGTCCATATATTGATTTTCTTAATCAGAAACGCACAGTTCAGGATTTGCTTTTCCATAGCCAAGAGGTACTTGCATATAAATCTCTTCATTTAAATTACTATGTAGAAAAGCACACTTTATATCCCAGTGTGCATGCACCCATTTATTTTGAATTACTAAAAGAACAAATATCAGTTTAACCAAATCAAATTCAATGACTGGGGCAAAAGTTTGGAAATAATCAACACCAAAAATTTGTTTATACCCGTGAGCCACCAACCGTGCTCTAAAACGCTTTGGGGTACCATCTACATTAATTTTGAGGTTGTATACCCATCTACATGTTATGACTTTCTGATTTGGTGATTTCGCACAATATCCCATACCTCGAGTTTTTCATTCATAGCCAGTTCTTCAGTCATTGCTTCTTGCCATTCATCTTTGAACTCTGACTTAATTGCACTATGATAATTATCTGGAATTTGAATAAAACACATTAATAAAGGTTCTTCATCAATATTACTTTCCAAATATTTAGCTGAACTTATCTTTGAAGGATCTGCGAAATTAAACAAATCTGGGTCGTAGTCTAAACCTTTTTGTTTACAAATAAATTGAACATCTTTGTTAGAACGACATTTATGTGGCCCATACCAATAATAAACATCAGTTCTTGTTCCATCTTTTCTTGGAACTTCCTGCCTGCTCCAACTTACATGGGGGCCACTTTTCTCAGATTGATTCTTTGAAGACTGTGGAACATATTCTGGTTTAGGCACATATTCTTTTCTTCAGACGTTTCAATTGAATCGTCATTTGGAATATCAGGTTTTGGAATTGGACTAACTACATCACGAATTCCTATTACACCAAGAACAGATTCATCAACTTTGATGTGTTTCTGTTCAACAACAACGTTTTTGACTGGGTCAATTACTCTATAACCTTTAGTATGTGTGGCATAGCCTACCAAGATACATTTTCTTGATTTTGGTTCTAATTTATTTCTGTATCTTTTGGGAATAAAGATAAAAGCAAGAGTACCAAAAATTCTAAAGTGAGAAATTCTAGGCTTTCTCCCTAAGAACAATTCATACAGAGTTTTACTAGGGTTAGTGGCATGAAAAATTCTATTTTTTGTATGCACGTAGTATTGCAGCGCTTCACCCCAAAACTTGGAACTTAGCTTAGAGGCAATTAAAAGTGTTCTAATTGCATCAACAGCATCATAATTTATCTTCTCCGCTACGCCATTTTGCTCTGGCGAATATATGCTTGTTAACTGATGCTTGATACCAACAGATCAAAAATAGTTTTCTAACTCTTTGCAACAAAATTCCATTCCGTTATCACTCCGTATCGAGATCACCTTTAATCCTAGCATTCGCTCTGCCTGAGCAATAAAGTCCTTAATTTTTAAGAACGCTTCGTCTTTACTTTTAATCAAGTAAACTGTGACCCATCGTGAATAATCATCCACAATACCAACAAAATATTTGGCTCCTCCTGCACTAATAATCGGAGATTCTCCCCATAAATCAACATGTAGTAATTCTAAAGGCCTCGTTGATTGTACACCTGACCGCCTCTTAAAGGGCCCTCGCTTTAGTTTTCCCTCAATACAGGCATGACAGTTAATAACCTCTTTATTAACCTTATCCACCCCTAAAACAATACCTTTACTAATTGTTCGGTGGACATTTTCAGAACTTAAATGAGCAAATCTTTCATGCCATAACATCAACGACTTATTATTTACCACACTAGACAATGTAATATTGACATTGGGCTTATTATCTACATTTAATTTGGCCTTTTTACCCCTAATTGTATATAGACGTTGAGTTTTACTAATATTAACAAATAAAACATTATTTGGTGTATAAATATCAAGTTGATTATTCTTGCCTACAAAATAAAAACCATTTTCGGCAATACAACCTAAGCTAATTAAATTTTTCGATAAATCCGGCACATAAAATACCTCTTTTAGCTTAACATTTACCTTAGTTCCATTACTATTTATAAAATCTACATAGATCTTTCCTACACCTTTAGCAACAAGAACTCCTTTACCCTGGAAAACATTTTTATTTATCTCAGTAAAATCATGAAATAAATCCCTATCCTTACAAAAATGGTGAGTAGCCCCAGTAACGAAAACAAATTCATACTTAAATTCATTATGTTCGGTGTTATTCAATTCTAACAACCAAGCACCACCCATATCAGAATATAAATCATTAGAACTTAACGATACATACGCACCTTTATTGTTATTATTATATTGTGGTTTACGACTGTTATTAGTACTTTTATTTACTATGGTACAATCTCTGGAAATGTGGCCTAATTCCTTACACTTGTAACATCTAATGGTAGATTTCTTCTTTACTTTTACATCAACCTTTTTTATGTCTGTTGAGAAAGCACTAGATACGGGACCATGTGCCAGTTTTGGAAGAGAATTCTGCAATCTCCCTTCTTCTGCTAGTAACGGCGTTGCCACCGCGTCAGATGTAAACCTCTCATCTGGAAGTTGATACAGTTGTTGCACAATTATGTTGTACCGTTCAGGCAAACCACTTATCATTTTATATGCTAAGTACAAATCTTTAACCTCACATTTTACATTTGCCAAACGGCGCTGGAGATCGCATAATCGAGCTAAGTATATTGAAATTGACTCGTCTTCTAGCATGACTGCCAAAAAGAAATCTGTTAATAAACGACTTATCATCGCCTTCGTTGAAGGTTCAAAGTTTGTTTCTAGTGTAGACCATACTTTTCTAGGCTCGATTATTCCATTGACAATTGGCTTAACTTGCGGACCCAATGACAAATAAATCATTGACAAGGCTTTGTCTCGCTGTCTATTAAAGTCATTCTTATCTTTATTAGGTGGCTAAAATTTCCTTTTCAGTTTCGACGTTTGTAATAAAGCCAAACAAGCCATTACACCTCAAAAGCATTTCCACGTCTATCCGCCATTCTCTATAGTTCGATGCCCCTCGCAACTTTTCAAAATCAAGTGCACCTTTAATATCATAGTTTTCAGAAGACATTTTCAATCAATCGGCGATGCAATATCACATACAATTCTCATACAATACTGTTGTTAAAACGAACTGTAAAGTATTCCAATACCGCTGTTACTATAACTGCACACAGTATTTCTGCAACATAATACGGCATCAAAAAAATTTTTAACTTACAGGTGCGATCGCGATTTCTTTTTCTTTAATTTCACTTGCCTGCATTAAATAAACGAGTCTGGGCCCATAACCATGTGCTAGAATGCATAATCAGGTTTTGAAATTAAAGAATTACAAAACATTAATTGTATCAAAAAAGGAATCATCAACGTGGTCACAAAACATAACATAACCTCACATCTCCCACACTACCAGGAGAAAAACGTATGTTAAGGAAAAAACCCAATAACAAAGTAAAGAAGACAATATAAATATCACATATATCGTGCTTCAGGAGTACTAGGAGCTGTATCTGGAAGTGGTATTAGACGTCACGGTTCTAGTGGATATCTGAGTCACCTAATAGCCAAGTATTTTGAAGTGTGAATAAATGTCTTTGGATACCTGAAGTAGCCCATATTGCAGAATCATGGGTTGAACCAGGAAATCGAGCATTGACATTTTGAATGAAATACTGTAAAATCCTTTCCTGTTGTAATATATAACGGCTGGATGTTCCTGCTCTTCAGTTGGTGGGGCTATAATGGCAACATGCGTACATACAATCAATACAACCAATTACACCTCCAACTTGAATTTTTCAACAAAAAAAACTCGTTTTGCACGCTCTGCAGCATCTCAAATAGGAAATAATATATGATCGTTCAATAAATGTGTCACCATAACGTCGGCTTACCATTGATTTACATAATTCCAAATTAAAGTCTTGTCCAATAGTCTTCTGATAACTACTGGATGCAAAAAAACTTACTGCTGCTAAAACCTTTAAATAATTTGGCACAACATTTGAATAATGCGATTTTCTCATAAAAAGTAATAATATATTTATGATTTCCTGCATCATACCTTTGTTAAACCTAAAGAGCTTTATAAAGAAGCAATTTGCATCAAAAGCGTCTCTTAAAATACTTCTATTCAAATTTAAAGTATGTCTAAAAAAGTTAGCTTAAGTATAATTTGGAAGATAAAATTCACATTTACATTTCTTCTGCTTCTTTAATTTCATCTAATATAACAGCATTAATTATTGCACGTATAACCATTTTAAAATAAACACTTCACAGTTTTTTAACAATACGTTAGTTCTTAACGGCACCAGTTTGGAAGTCTTTAAAATTTGACAGTTATGGGTGTGTTTTAGCGATGTAATGGCTAACTTTTAACGACTCTGTAACATTAGAATTGCATTTAAATAAGTTAACGTTACTCAGTCAGTTAAAGATATGTTAACTTTTAGCGATCTAAATTGGAATAGTGCAACTTGTTTACTAACTACAACTGAAATAACGGACAAGCTGACGAGTTCGTTCCATTTCACTCTTACCTGCATGTACTGTTGTCTTATTTGTAGCAATATGTATGTTAATACTTATTTGCTTGTTTTAAAAGCTCATTTCGAATTCCTAATGACCGTTTATTACGATCATGAAAGAACTAAAGTGTAAACGTGGATTCATTAAATTCAAATTAACAATATTTACTAAGCATGTAAATAAATTAGCTATTAATATTAGAAGCGATCCACAAGATTTACCGGACGATTTAGAAATTATTCAGTTAGAGGAACGATTAAATCGCACGAAATTATTGATATCAATTTGACGATATTAAAATTTAATAGAAAGCTCAACAGCACAGGATGATTTAGATTTTCAGTACAAGGAAATGCATACATTTGAATCCGATTATTATTTGTAAATATCTATTGCTAAGAAAATTCTTGATGATCACAAACAAAAGCAATAGGCAATGAAATCTAATTCATCCTCGGCGTCACAACCGTCGTCAGGCGAATCAGGTAAAAAAAATGTGCGTAAGGCTGGAGTCCATATCGCTGCCGTGATTAGGAGGATCCCATAGTTCCTGGCTAGAATTTCTGGATTTATTTGAATCGCTTGTGCACAAAAACGATAGTCTTAGGTGACATTAAGAAATTCCAATACTTGCGCAATGCCCTTGAAAACAATGTGGTGCAAATTATAAAATTTTTAGAGTTTACCAGCTTAAACTATATCGTGGAGTGGAATACGCTCAAAAAAAGGTGCGATAATGCATTTGACAAGACTATTGGTACATATAAATGTAAATTAAAATACTGTAGTTTTAAATATATAGTAAATATGCAAATAAATAAACATAGAATACACCGCTATAAGCACAAGCTTGTGTGCGACGGTACTGGTATTTGACTGCGTAATTCTAAGCAATGTACAATATTTTATGTAGAACAATGTAATACTTATTGAACTAATTCAAATTCTTTGCAAAGCGCTTGCTTGTAAATACTAAGTGTTGTGTGTTGTATAACCGAGGTGCAATGTAATCGTGATAATATTGTAATACGTTGACAGTGAATAATTTAATGATATTTAAACATCTACATTCCTCAAAAAGCAACATTGAACTATACCATTTCGGTTTTTTATTTATAACTTTTAATAAAGTTTTTTGAACAATTTCTAGTCTATGTATATAAGTTTTTGCTGCTCCACCCCAAGCTAGAATGCCGTATGTTATTATAGCTTGTGCTAATTCGTTGTAAACTGCTTTCAAATGTTCTATATTTAGTATATCTCTTAGCATAAAAAATTGGGGGATTAATTATCTAATTTTTTCACATAAATAATGTATGTGTTCGTCCCATCTCATATGTTGGTCAATATATAATCCTAAATATTTGATACCCGTGGTTGCATATATTTTTATTTTGCATTTACAGTCAATGCACTTATCTATGTTATCATTACAGTGTATAATTATAGGTTCCAAGTTAGGCATGTCATCGCTATAAGATGTGAAGCACATGTACTTAGTTTTTGATATATTTATAGTTAAAAGGTTATTATCTAGCCAGTAATTGATTTCTCTTAAAACGTCTGTTGCTTTTTTTATTGCCATACTCCAACTGTATTTATCAACTATAACAACAGTGTCATCTTTGTCTGTAAATAAAATTTTGCGACTGAAATTTGCATTTTGAATTCTCTGATCTTGAATAAATTGACAGAAAGCTAGACGCCTCTCAGGATCGATAGGCAAAAGGTCTTGTACCTGTTGAACGTTGTATGGGTGTAATAACTGTTCCTTTAAAACGTCATGAACAATACTTGTAGGAACTTGTAGTTCAAGTCCTAAGCGTCTGGTGCTTATTTCTGGATCTTCTTCAACTCTATCCAAAATTTGTCCCTCCAGATCCGCAGTTCTTGTGGTACGTTCATGTCCTCGATTCGCATTTCTTGACTGAAAGCTACCATTTTCACGAAGACGTCTTTCAATATTTGCGAATGTTTGGTGTTTTGGAATTCGGCAATTAGGAAATCTTTCCCTATAGACTCTGACGCTTTCACGACCATAGCCTTGACAAAATCCGAAAACCACCTGTTCGTTGATTATGTAAGTACTCATAATGTAAGATGAAAGATGCAAACTTTTATTGAATTAAGCAGAAATTCACGACTTGACAGGCAAACTGAGGTTAAATAATATTCAAATTAAATAACAAAACAAAAGCAAAGCCTACTACTATACTATGTTTTTTTATTTGCCCGGTTTTACAGTTAATGCAGCAATGATGACGAAAGTATGCAGACATTTGAAATTACTTTTTTTCTGTCAAACCGCTCATCTAATCAAAATTTTACAAGAGACAAAAAAGTTTCCAAATTAAGTCGGCTACTCATAAAAAAAATTGGTAGTCATTGCATAAACAGGAAAAATGTAATGGTTGGATATTTATACAATATATCATTTTTGGGACACTCGTATGCTTTTAAAATTATTGCATACACCACCAAAAGATGTCAATTGAAAGTAGAAACTCGCACCCCAAAAATGGTCAAAATTTATCGACGCGTTTTCGAGTTATTTTAAAATATCAAATATTTTTCACGATTTTTGTAGTCCTCTAGCGGCTAAATGAAGCAACTTTAATAGGTAAGTTGGCTCAAATCGATCTATTTCGAGCCAAAAAATCTCTGTTCTTAGGTTGTACATGTATTTTCCAGACACCCTGTATATTCATTATTTGGATCTTGAATTAAATTCTTATGTAATCTGTCTCTAACGTTAATTGATTTTATAATACCTTGACATATCCGAGGTCTCCGTTTTTTACAATTTAGAGGTTTAGTGACAGAAAAAGATTCTATACAGATGTTTAATTTTTTGATAAATAAGTCACATGCCGTTTCAGCAGAGTAATGTAAAAGCTCATCCCAATTTTCTTTCATTAATTTACATTTTAAATTCTTGTAATTCATAAATTTATACACCTTATTATTTGTAATTTGTCTGGGTGTCAATTTATTTCTTTGTACATCAAAACCTATTATAACTGGAGAATGGTCAGCAATTTTGCTATGTAGAACAAGTGGAATTAATTTGTTAAATATGTGTTTAGTTTTAATAAAGATATGGTCAATACAGGATTGTGATTCTCTTTCTATATGAGTATACTCATTTATAAAAGAATAATACCCTTGTGATGCTAGCATATTCAAATACTCACGAGCAAGGGTGTCATTGGATAATATATTTATGTTCATGTCCCCTATGATCATTTCTGTCGGTTCAATACAGTATTTACCAACATATTCCTCTAAAACATTTACAAATACCTTTCCTTCTATACTAAGTGACCTATATACTGCGTTCAACGAAATATTTAGTTGAGTTAAGTTTAGTCTAACAAATTTTATATTATGGATGTTAATTATTTCAGCTGTGTACTGTAAATTTTTTTTTACATATACCATTGTACCATCGCAGTTAGTAAGGTATGAATTATTATAATAATGGTTATACCCATTTAATGAAAATATTTCTGGAGCTACGCAATACCACGTTTCTGTAAGAATAATTACATCAAACTGATTTTTATAAATCTGCAATAATGCTAAAAATTCATCATAGTGTTTCCGTATGCTTCGTATGTTACAGTGAAATAAATATCGTATAAGGTGTTTTATCTACAATAATCTTACACTCATCATTGCTATATGCAATATGTGTTTTAATTTGTAAATCATCTTAAAACTCTAATATAATCAGTAATCAATAGAAAAATAAAAGTATACAATATTAATTAAACCACGTGTTTAAACAAAAGAGGTTAAGTAATATGAACTTTTTTTTTATACTGCCTTATTAAGGTCTAATTCAGTTTTTATTGTGATTATCGAATCGTTTTCTGACACGCATAAATGTAGTTCCATCACGAGTCCATACATATTGATACATTTTCTCAGTCTTTAATTTTCGAGCTAGATTAAAAAGCTTTCTGTTTAATGCTGAAAGATTTTCATTAATGTAAATCCTGTATTTAGCTAGTTTTATTGGCAGTTTTACTGGTTTTATTATATGACGTTTTTACGTGCATACAAAAATTTATTTCGGCTTGTTCTATCTTTAAATTGAACAATAATCCCTGCATGAGTAGCTTTATTTGTTTTTGGTAAGCGATGGCAAATATCTATATCACTAGCTTGTATGTCAGCATTTATTAGCTTAGCCACACTTAGTACAATATCAACAGTACTTTCATTTTCTTTTTCTGGTACATTATATATTTCGATATTAACCAGGCTGGTTCTCTGCTCCATATCATTACATTTGCTTTCTAGATATTGGAATTTACCTTGTAACTCTTGGTTTTTCTTTGAGAGTATGGAGTTTTGTTTAATTAATTGCTTAATTTCATTATTCTCACGGAGAACTTCACAAATTTTTGAGGTAAAAGATTCCCGACGTAAAATAGTCCCCCATCCGGATCCCCAGGAGGGGACTACTTCAGAGGATGTCTTCAGAAAAATTAGAAAAAAAGAATCAGGAACATTCTGCGAGTCGGAGCATGGAATGTCAGAAGTATGAAACAAGTCAGTAAGTTGAAGAACTTAAAAATTGAAATGGATAGGTTAGCACTAAACATAGTAGGGATCAGTGACATTCGGTGGCCAGAGGTATGGGATTTTTGGAGTGGAGACTTTAGGGTAATTCATACAGGATCAGAGGAAGGAAATTCTGGTGTGGAGATAGTTTTGCGAAAAAATAAAGGACACTGTGTAGAAAACTACTTACGTAAGAACGATAGAGTATTCAGTTAGATTAAAATCTAAACCGGTAAATACAGTAATAATACAAGTATACATGCCCACCTCCAGCCACGGTGAGGACGAGGTAGAAGCGATCTACAAAGATATCGAAGACATACTAAGATACATAAAAGGACATGAAAATTTAATAATTACGTGGGATTTTAATACAGTGGTAGGTGAGGGTAGGGGAGGAGCAATAATAGGTTCATTGGGTTTAGGCACGAGAAACGACAGGGAAAATAAATTGGTAGAATTTTGTGACAAAAACAATTTAACCATCACAAACACATCACTTCAAGACAATATACGCGGAACATGCCGGAAGATATCAAATAGATTACATTTTTGTTAGACAACGGTTTATGGATCAAGTAAAAGAATGTAGAAGCTTCCCAACAGCAGATATAGACACTGACCACAACGTCGTAATTATGAAGCCCGCTCTTAAATTTAAAAATTTGAAAAAAAGGAATGGAAAAAGGTATGACTTTGAGAAACTAAAAGATAAAGTATTTTCGAAAGATTTGAAAAAAGGCAAATGAATGGTTGACAGATATTGGGAAAATTTCTGATACTAAGGAAGTAGAAACAGAATTAACATTAAATCCAGCTTAGACATGGCGGCAAGAGATATTCTGGGGTATACACAAAAAGAAAATAAGAAATCATGGATAACAAAAGATATCCTGAATTTAATAAAAGAAAGACGAAAATACAAAAATAGATCAGACGAAACGGGAAAACAGAGATACAAAGCCATAAAATGGGAAATCATTCATAAATGCAGGAAAGCTAAAGAACAATGGGTCGATGAAAAGTGCGAAGAATATAAACTAAGATGGAAATAAGAAAAAGACAGATGAAACATACAAACTAATTAGAATGAATTTTAGGGCTATAAAACAGTATAGAAGAAAATATAAGGGACACGAGAGGAAACGTGATTATAGAAATCAGACACTGAAAATGATTACTTGGGATATTCTATACTTAGAGATGTGTTTGAATTAGCATTAAAGGGTCTGAAAAATGGTAAGGTGCTGGGTACAGATAAGTTGTGAGCAGAAACTCTAAAAGCCGCTGGTCAAGCAGTAACAGAACGTCTCTTCCAACTTATAAGCTATACGTATGAAACCGGCAAAAAACCCAAAGATTTCAAACGTAACATCGTAGTAATTACATCAAAAAAAGAGAGACGGAAAAATGTGAAAATTTTCGAACAATACATCTGACAGCACACGTGTCAAAAATATCAACTAGAATTGTACAAAGACGAATGTAAAAACGAGCTGAAGAAATATTAGAAGAAGATCAATTTGGGTTTAGGCGAAACAGGGGATCACGGAAGGCTATTAGCTTTGAGGATGACAATAGAGAAAACAATAGAAAAAGAGGAGAGTGTATATATAGGGTTTGTAGATCTGGAAAAAATGTTCGAAATACTCAAGAAGATTGGAATGAGTTTTAGGGATAGACGGATAGTACATAGCTTATACAAAGAGAAAACAGTGGTAATAGAATTAGAGGAGAAACGCAGAGAAGTAAATATTAGGAAAGGGGAGAGACAGGGAGGTGCCTTATCCCCATTAATTTTTAACTTGTACATAGAAGAGACAATGAATACTGTCAAATGCAGGAAGACATTTGGAATTACTATGCAGGGACAAAAGATTGATATGCTTAGATTTGCAGATGATGTATCAGTATTAGCATCCAGCGAAGAAGAGTTAGAAGCTGCTCTTAATGAAATGGAAAGTTCTAACAGAGATACACTATGAAAATTAACAAAAATAAAACTAAAGTTATAGTATGCAAAGGAGGGAAAAATAAACTAAAAACAAGAATACAAATAGGTAACGAGAACTTACAAGAGGTTAAGGATTTCTGTTACCTAGGAAGCCAAATAACGCAAGATGGGAAAAGCACAAAGGATATAAAACAAAGATTAGCACAAGGTCATACTACATTTAACAAGAAAAAGCAACTACTGTGTTCAAAGACAACAAACAGAAACAAGGAAAAGATTGCTTAAAACATATGTGTGGAGCACAACACTGTATGGCTGTGAAGCCTGGACAGTAGGAAAAGCGGACAAGAAAAAGTAGAAGCCTTTGAAATGTGGTGTTACATACGTATGATGAAGATATCATGGACAAACAAAGTTAAGAACAAAGAGGTACTAGAAATGATAGAGAAAGAAATATGTGGAAAATAGTAAAAAATAGAAGAGATAGGATGATAGGTCACATACTAAGACACGAGAGAATAGTGCAGAATGTATTAGAAGCAGAAATAGGAAAAAAGAGAAGTAGAGGTAGACCTGGGTTAGACTATTGAACACCGATAGTGAAAGATGTAGGATGTGGGAATTTCAGGGAAATGTGTAGGCTAGCTCAGAATATAAATCGATGGAGGTAAGCAGAGGTAAGCAAGATGGAAAAACTAATGACGAAAAAAGTAAATGTACTTAAACTTGATGATTATTATAAACAACTACAGGTATTAATCTTGCAATATTCTCAACTAATGTTAATTGTACTACGTATTAACTGCAAACTATTAATTCGGCAAATGTCTAAGTATTAGGGGATCCTTGGCGGTCACAGGCTGCTAAACCCCCTTCACACAACCACTGAATCTCGGTGAAATAGGGCATATAATTAGAAAACAAAAGAAGGGGAACCGAGCTCGGAACATAAATAAGTGGAGGTGCGCATCCAACTAGTTTCAAGACGGAAAATCTAATGACGAAAAAGTGCACTTAAATCTGATGATTATTAAAAAATACAGGTGTGGGTTGTGAAATATTTTCAACTAATGTTGATTGTGCAAAATGATATATTGGAAAAACTATTAATTCGACAAATGTTCAAGTGCTGGGGGAACTTGGCAGCCAAAGGCTGCTTACCCTCAGTCACATGCCACTGAATATCGGGGAAATAGGGTATGTAACTGTATAACAATAGAAGGCGACCCAACTACATCTAACAAGAAAGAACAGCAGATATGCTCAAAGACAACAAGCATAGAGACAAGAAGAAAATTCTTCTTAACCTTCTTTGGGAATTAAACCACTCATAGTTTTTAAAATCATCTTTATTTACGTTTCGATCCATGACCTAGGATCGTTGTCAAAATAATTTTGGTTTAATTCGCAAAGAAGATTAAGAAGAATGCTAAACAAACCACAACAAACATACAGGGAGTATTTACAAGAAGAAAATTGTTTAAAACATATGTGCGGAGCACAGCATAGGTTGTTTATAAAATAGGGGCAATACGAAAAGCAGACAGGGAGAGAAGCCTTCTGGAATGTTGTGCTTCAGATGTATAAGGATGATAGCATGAACAGACAAGGTTAATAACAAATAGGTTTTAGAAATAATAGAAGAAGAAAGATATCTGTGAAAAACAAAAAAAAAATTGCAGAAATAGAAGAGTAGGATATGTTCTAAGGCATTTTTGGGGAATAGTATGCGATATATTACAAGCAGAGATAGGAAAAAAGAAGTAGAGATGACAGAGATCAGATTTTTGCATGCAGATAGCAATAGATGCATAGTGTGCAAATTTCAGGGAAATGTGTAGGTTAGTTCGGAGTAGGAAACAATGAGTATGCGTCTAACCAGTTCCAGGACTGAAGACCTAATTATGATGATGATTAAGAGCATGGGGTTCCTGCGATAGAATTGCTGGTTTCTTTTTCTAGACCAATTCATGTCACGCATTCTAATCATGAGACCACTTTTTACTGGAGGTATCGGCTATGTTGCCAGTTGCGAAGTGCAGGCCTAACTGTCATCTATGGTAGTAGGACAAGCATGTAAATTAAATAACACTGTTGCTATATGGGTGCATGCTTCTCCCAAACCAGCCATACATGTACAATGAGTACTGGACACATTTCCAACTTGCAAAAGCATAATCCATACTTCTAATGCCTTCTCTTTTATTTTTTTAGAATGTATAACCTATAAAAAAAAGACAAATGTAAATACTCAAAATATACATCAGAAATGTTAGTGGTTAATCCACTTTTCTACAATACTATTTAACAATTACAAGATTACTTACCTTGCTAAGAATGACAAAATCATCAAAATTGATCTTATTTGCAAGAACTTCCAAAACATTGTAACAAGTTTATTTTCGTGCTGTATTTTGAAGAATATTTGTGTTATTATTTTGATAGAAGGTTAGTTCAAACCTTATATCTCTGCACATTTTTAAGTAATAATAAATTTCACGATTCTGTTAACCTCTTGTATTTATTACCTGTTATTTTAATCTAACGTAAGCTTCAAAACTGAGAACATAATTTCAAGTTGTGCGGTGACAAAAAATAACATTTAGAAGTGTCGTTGTAAGACCTCCCTCCTTCGATAAGTATAATGATCGTTATCACTGTTGTCAAGCAATTGAATACGTGTACTTTCACCTGGGCTGTTGGTCAGGAAAGTGGAGTTAGATAAGAAACATGACCCTAAGCAGTTATGGTTGGTGCCGTGTGAGGAAAAGATTAGGAAAAAGGCAGTGAAAATGTCTTTGTTAAGTACATTCCTGTCGTCGCTTTTCTGAGAGTAAATGTACTAAACATGATGTAAAAATATAGGCATCAGAACTACATGCAATTAGATAATGTGAATACACGTAGAAATCTGTTAAATTTAACATAATTATTGAAATTAGTGGTTTTGGAAAATTACAACATGATTCAAGGTGTTATTAGAAAACTTCAACTTTCATAAAATGTTCCAGAAATAGTTTAGGTGCATCGCAGATATTTCATCGAAAGATAAACCATCCGGTATGTTGTTGTTCTGTACATACGTTTAAGTTGTGACAACATCTGGGATACAAACCAGTAAGTGTTTACTTGACTCGGAAATTTTCAGGCTTCGCTATGTTGTTTGACCTTTGAAAAATATTGTGATTGTGAAGAGAACCTTATAGACTCCATTTTTATTTTTGATAAGTACAGATAATAAGATTACAGAGGGTAGTATATATTAAGAATTAACTTTTAAAAGTAACAAATTTAAACTATCAAGCTGGGAATGTAATAATTATTCAGGTTCAGGAAACTAAATTATTTCATTTTATACAATAATATTTAGTAACTATAATATTTTGAAATTCAAATTTAAATATGCTTAATGAAACTCACACATGAAAGAGAAAGTCAAGTAGGTTAATGTTTAAATGTGAAGTCTATCGTAGTACTACCCAAGACTAATTAAAATCTTGTTAGTATATCATTAGGCATTCTTCAAATTCAAGTTTAAATATTAATAAAAGTATGATTGCTAAATTTTTATGATGTAAGAAATAACCACAAATAGAACTTTTTTTATGACGTTACTCTTGCTGAGAATAGAAACTTATTTTGGTCATGTCTATGATTATTATTTGGAATGAGTGAGATTTGGTTCTTAGTATTTATAAAGTTTTTTGAGATAATTAACAGAACGCACAAACTGTGCTAGTACTGGTTAGGTTTTATTATAGGAGTAGCAGTGCATCTTAATCAGCAATATCGAGCAGGAAGGTAAGGATCTTGTACGGGTTTTATGTTCATGTAATATATTTGTATAGCGGTATTGGGTTTAGGTTTCTGCATTCGCCTTATACAAAAGGACTAAGGTTAGTCTTTTATTGTATTGAAAAATTCGGTGATGCCATATTCACTATATTTTTGGTCGTAATTCAACCCTGACCCAAACTCATGATCTACCCAGAGCAAATCACTCTACTAGCCGCTTAGCCTTTAGAGGTTTCCTTATTCATGAGCCGTTTTCCATCTAAACTAACCTCGGACTTCGTACATCAACAGGAAATCATCTTTAATTACCCTTGCGCCTGTCAGTTAGCAAGATAGGAGTATAACTTATACCCACAGAGTGGGGAAAAGGTCACAACATGACCAGCCTCATAATACTTATAGGCTTGCAAACTTTTATAAGCCTTTAGCTGCTGTCTAGTATAATAACTATGGCTTAAAATTAAATAATTTACCAAGTCCATAAGTGTTAAATTAGGTGGTGTAACTAAATCAAGGTTAAGTTCTTTAGATGTAAGAGTGTAGGTATGAATGTTGTATATAATTTTAAGTTTTTCATAATAACGGCACTAGGAGTTCGGTAGTACAAACTTTCACATATTTTGAGGTTTTAATCAAAGTAAATAATAAACAATGTGTAACTCAGAGGCACTATAAAACACAAACATAGTAATAAATATGGTGTGTATACCCTCCAGTAAATATTGCAGACACTGTCGAAATCAGCTGTTTCTGGAATGATCTATATAGTTCTGATACGTGCCCAAAAATTTCGGCACTAGACATTTTTAACTGAGTTTTAATACGTGAGAATTTCGTGCCATAAATTTAAAAGACTTGTTGTGCGTATTTCCGTCATTTCAAAAGTGCGTTGTGCGAATTTCGCGCCGACACGTGTGACGAATGAGTGGTGTAAAATTTCCGAAAGACGCGTCAGGACTTGGTTTCGAAACGCGAAGAAGAGTAGTTGGTCTGGTATCTTATCGTATCTTTTTATTATGTAGATTCCTTTTTGCCTTTTTTGATTATCGTTCCTCAAACCTGTTCCTATATCGTACCTCTACATAGGAAGAAGACCAGCAAATTTGGATGCAACCTGGCTTAGGAGATCCACGACCCGAGAACCATCATGAAGTAATCTGGATGCAAGCCGCTGCCATCATGAAGTAATTCTGAAGGAAGCTTTACCTATTCACGTGAGTACCCTGTGGGGGTTTTTATATAATTTATATAATTGAAAATGTGTTGCAATAATTTGCATATTGTGTGACGTCATCGAAATTTGTGCGTCGATTTTCACATTATGTAATATTGTTACCAACTGTCTTTTGTGTCGCATGTACCACGTCGACGGGACTGTAATAGTTCAAGCAATCAAAAATCCGATTTACGTCATAGATGTGATTAACATAAACTAATATTTTGTGCTTTTCTATCTTCAACAAATTTTATGCATAAAGTTGGTCAAAAATTCAACGTTACCGACTACTCTAACAAATTAGTGTTCAATTAAAATAAGGATATTCAAATCGATGTTTTATTTTTCATGTACAGTAATTGAACAATACACTAAAATATGTACATATTATTACAGATCTTAAATCGACTAATTAAATACCTGTAGCTTTGTTCAAAAAAGCGTCAATATTAATTAATATCAATAAAAGAAAATTGAGAAAACATTTATTTATTTATTTATCGTCTTTATTTATCTAAACTAACATATACAAAGTGAATGAGAAAAAAAAACATACAAAATCGTGCAGGCGAAGTTCAGTCACAGACTGTTCTTCCACTTAACCTGAAGTAACATTATAATAACAGACAGCAAGCATCAAACGTAACAAGCAGCAGCACACAGTTGACTGAATTTATGTGTTCATACTTTCTGTACCCAGTACTGAATAAGTAAATAAATTAAATAAGCGTAAGATCATTGTAGGTTAATCAGATATTTTTTGTAGTATCTCTTAAAACTGTATACTGATTTATTCTTTAGAGAAGCATCGATAGAATTGTATAATGCAACAGCCGAATAATGGTACGATCTTTGGTAGAAGGTGGACGGTGACCTCAATATGCAATAGATCGAGTGATCGTAAGTTAATACAGTGGTAATAACGACGCGGTTTTAGTAAAGACTTTATATATTCTGGTGTTGTGGGCGAGGTTAGAGCGCGATGTGTATAAACTGCAAGGTGTAATTTACGCCTGTTAGCCATATTCAGCCAACCTGATTCTCGCAAAAGTTAGAAATATGGTCATACTTTAAACCGTAAACAAATCTTAGACAAGCATTTTGGATCCTCTGAATGCGTAGGGGTATTATAATCTAAACAAGGACCATATACAACATCACAATAATTAAACAGAGACAAAATTAATGATTCGCACAATAGCACACGATGATTATAACTTAAAATATCTTTATTTAAATAAAACTGGTAAAATTATGTATGAACGCAATTAGATTATTTACATGTCCTTCAAAAGAACTTATAATCAAGTAATATACCGAGATTCACAACTGAGTTTTGGATTTCAATACTATCACCATTGAGCATGAGGTTTAAGTTATCAACCACTTGTTTCCTATCATTAACTGGTCCAAAAATGATGGCCGAGGTTTTTAGTATTTAGCACTAATGAATTATTGGCAGCGAGGGGATATGTGTTCTAGGTCTTTATTGAGTAAATAGTTAGCCTCTTTCAAGGTGTCTTTATGGAAAGATATATACAGCTGCAGTCATCAGCATACATATGGAAAAGACAGTGATGTAGCAATGAAGACAGATCAGCTGTATATACTAAGAACAACAATGGACCGAGTATTGACCCTGGGGAACTCCACTAGATACAACTTCGTAAGTTGACATAATTCGGTTAACTCGCACCGACTGGTTCTGTCAGACAAGTAACAAGCAAAAATTGCCTAGTTGGTTCATCAAATCCAAAATAATTCATTTTGCAAGTAACAATTTGTGATCGATCGTATCAAAGGCTTTAGAAAAGTCCAGCAAAACCAGTGCAGTAACAAGACCCATGTCCGATGATCGAATAATGTCATTAGTAATTTTTATTAATGCACTAGTAGTACCATGACCTCCCTAAAACCCGACTGATTTGAAGGTAGAATTTCAGAAACAGTAACGCACTCATAAATTTGCTCGTATAATATTTTTTCCAGTATTTTAGATAAAACCGGTAAAATACTTATTGGTCTCAAATCAGACAACGTAGCAACTTTTTTTTAGCGGTATTACTATTGATGATTTCCAACTAGTTGGGAAGTAATTTTGAAGTATACAATTATTAATAATATTAGTAAGTGGTTCAATAATGAAATGACTACATAATTTTAACATATTAATTGAAATGCCATCATTCCCAACTGCATTGGATTTGATAGAGTTCATTACATTGCTAACTTTGTCAGGCGTAACCAGAGAAAACGAAAAGTTCTGTTATGATACTTATTATTATTATAATGGTCGTACTGTCTTGAAGTAGGTGATTTTATCAAGGTCCTGACAGAATCTAGAAAATATTGATTAATTGTGTCCGGTTGACGTAGATTCTCAGGAATAACATGTTCTTTACGCGATAGCACATCAAAATCACGAAACGTTTGCCAAACATCTTTATTTGAAAGATTACTCATGAGCTGAAGATAAGCTTTTTTTTCACGCTTTATTGCACCAGTGACTGCATTACGTAGCTGTTTATACTGCTGCCAATGTATAGAAGATTTGGTAAGTTTAAATGTACTATGCGCTTTGTTTCGAACTGACATCATCGCCTTTATTTCGTTATTTAACCATGGTGCTTTTGTTTAGTAACCCTGACGTTTCGCACTGGTGCATGAGAGTCAAAAGACCTAGGACAACTTTACATAAGTAATTGACCTGAGCATCTACGTCCTGAATATGATAAATTTCATAACAAGGCAAGTTGCACAGATCATTATAAAATGCAGCATGATCAATATTTTTAAGGTCGCGAAAAGTAATATATCTAGGTTCTACTACAGGTTTAGTTAACAAAAGTTCAATCACAACTAAAGAATGATCAGACAGATCATGCACAGACTTACATTCGACCGTTTTCACTATATCTTGACATTTAACTAATATAACATCAATTAATGTCGCGCTATATTGAGTTACTCTTGTGGGCTCGTTGACTGTTTGTTGTAAATCGTATATTTCAAGTAGAGTATTGAACTGCATAACATTAGGATTACCAACATTGAATAAATTTAGATTTATATCACCACCGTAAAAAATATTATCAAATTGAGGAGAGATTTGACTAAGTGTATCTTCAAAGCAGGATAACGAGTCCTTAACTGAAGAACTAGGAGGTCGATACATCACACCAGTAGCTATTTTCTTTCGATTGTAATTGAAGCTGACCCACAGCTGTTCTAAGGACCCATTATTTAATGAATTAAGATGGTGGATTTTACAGTATGAGAGCATCTTGCATATATGGCAACACCTCCACCTCTACCAACTCGATCATTATGAAATAAATTAAATCCTACAAGCTGATAATCGTTTATATTACTGTTTTCATTAAGCCAAGTTTCAGTAACGAGTATTATATCTAACTTATTCTCGTCCACCAGAGCAGAGAAAGCATGAAACCCTGAGTTTAAAGAACGTACATTGATTGTAGCTATTTTAAACATGAAATTTAAAAGAACGGAGAATTAAATTTAAGGAATTTAATAGGTGCACACAAGTATACACTTATAAACACAGGTATTGTGAGTTGTAAGTTGTTGTGCTGCTCCTTCCGCAGTTAAAATAATAGAAATAAGTACAGTAAGAAGTACTAGTAGACTAAGATGAATTAGAAAAATCAATATGAATGAATATGTAAAACGTTCAACTTATAATTTAATATGATAAGGAAAGCAACATTATAAACCGGCACAATTATTAATAACTTTTAAATAGGTAGAACTAAAACTAAAATATATTGCGAAATAACTCAGTGCATCAAATCCTTGATAATGAAAATTAGAATTAAAAAATAAAAATAATAAGGAAAAAAATTGTACAATAATTAGCTCTCGTATGTAGAACCTCCAATTCCAAATATTATGAATAAAATTTGTATAAACTACGTAACACTTTGCACGCCACTGCTGGTTTTAAAGAACAATTTTCCGTCACGGCTCCAGCAATTCTTTATCCCATATTGCTCCTGAAGCTTAATTAGTTTGAAGTGTCTAATTGAGGTTAAGTCCTCACGGATAACAAATCGGGTGCTTTTAAATAAATTTTGTTATTAAAACCATTGCGCGCACTCTATAACTAGCAAATTTGATTATAATACCTCGAGGTTTTTCGTTACTGAGGGATTGCCCACACGATAAGATCTTTCGATGTCTTGTGAGGATAAACCAAGTTTTAGGTACTCGTTTAATACAGACAGAACAATGTTATCAGTTGACTCACCAGCTACTTCTACAACACCGAATAACCGTAAATTATTGCGCCTACTCATTTGCTCCAGAAAATCGATTTTATTTTCCAGTTTATCGATACGGCTTGAATTGGAGTCGCATTTAGTATTAAGCGAATTGAAATTAGAAGATAATTCATCTAATTTCAAGGAAATCGTTTCATTCATATCCGAGACATTTAGCGTAAGTTTGTTCATATCTGCTTTGATAGCGTAAATGCAACAAAACATCTTTTAACGTACCTGTCTCATTCTCATCACCTTGAACTTGATTGCTGCACTTGTTTATAGCTTCAAATCCTTCATCCTTATCACTCTTAGAACTAGATGTAGAACGGGTTTTTTTCATCATGGACGATTGAATAATTGCTTTGTAATGTTATCTAACGAATTTGATCACCACAACGAAAATCGAATTCAGATTATTATCAAATAATGGACCCAGGCCCAAAACACATGCACTAACAAAGAATTACAAATTACCGGTACTTAGTAATACGCCTAAAATAAATTACGGAGCAGCGCATAACAAACAACCTACTCAGTTGCCGCCATCTTAAATCAGTTTCATGAAACATGAAACATCGAAAATGATTGAACGATTTATTATGTGTTTATATCAGCCCTAGTAAAAATAGGTTATGTTGTTTTGCTATGTCTGGTGCTGTTCTCGTTAGTTTTGGCTATATTTCCTTACTAAGTTTCATTTTTAATTACAAAGTTCTTTTCAGAACTAATATTAGTGTTATTATTGTTTGCTACACAATGTTGGGTCATCATTTGGGTTCTACAGGAAAGCAACTTGTTGCTAACCCAATTAAGTTCTTTGAACAAGAACGTCAGAACAGTGGACCTTTTATAGCAGTGGCTGCAGTACAAGAGGTGATTATTCACTTTACAACTGAATTCCTAATTATATTCTCTTTTTGTAGTGGGTGGCAGCTGCTGTAAAAATTTATATTTCGACAGATTCAGTGTCACAAGCAATGAAAACGAATAAATCCTTTATGCCTGATAAGAAAAGAGTTCGCACAAAACCTGTCACTGAACTAGATAATTTTACAGCATCTGTAGTCCAAAATGTAATTTACAGATTGTACGAGAATCGAATGAATATTGTATTATAAAAATCACTAGGTTAGATATCAAAGTACTTGATTTCAGATGAATATATTTCAGTTTCTACTCTGTGGCGTAAGTTGAAGGATGTTGATCTCTTTAATGATTGTGAAAGATCTGTAGTACACTTTTACACAAAATCGAATTCATGTGGAAGACAGATAATCCACGGAGATGTCAGATGTTGTTCTTAAAAGAGTGCAATTCCTAAAATCATATATGCAAATTAAGGAAACAAACACATATCAATTTGTTTCAAAATGGTACTGTAAGTCGTTCGTGGCAAGATGACAATTTGAAAACCGTAAAAAACACTAAAGTTGATGGAAAAAGATTTATTGAGTATACTTTGTTAATGGTAAAAACTAATTTTATTTTGTAGATATATAATATTGCATGCAGGTAACAAAAATGGGTTCATTGACGAATGTGACTTGGTGTTTTTCTACAAAAGGCAGTGACTATCATGGGGAAATGAATGAAACGAATTTTCTCTGCTGGTTCGAAAATCAATTGTTGAAGAAGGTGGAAAAACTGTCCGTAATTATTTTAGACAACGCTTCTTACCGCAGTACAACCATACATAAGATTCCAAATAACAGCTGGAAAAAGAAGGACATTGCAGACTGGCTTCAGGAATGTAGAATTCCATATGATGGCAATTCATTCAAGGTGGAACTACTTAAAATAGTTAAATCGTAAGTAAGAAACAGCATGATGTAGAAAAGTAATGTATGTTAATGTTCAGAAATAAGCCACAAAAAGTATATAAGGTGGATCAATTGGCAGAACGCTATGGTCATAAAGTATAAAGATTGGCCCATTATCACTGTCATTTTAATGCTAAAGAAAATCTGTAGGGTATTCATAAAACTATTATAATCGCCACATTGGCAGAGATGGCAAATCGACAGAAAATTGTTTGTCTATGTGGCACGAAGTGTTATCGACAGTAACACCACAAATTTGGAATATTGCTGTAATCCATTGTCACAAATTAGTTACTGAAATCTAAAATCAGGAATATCATACTCTTGATTTAAAGTACATTTAAATTCAGGTTTATTGTTCTTATTGCTAAATCGGTAACATTTGCCTGGGGTTTTTAAGTAAAAATTTTTTAACATTTAGGTTAAGTAATCCTAAACATTTTGTTTTAAATTTTACTCCAAGTTCTTCAATATAGTCTTGAAAAATTTCCACACATACATATTTTAAATGTAATGAGCTTGTCTGACTCACTTAACCTGAAATAATAACATTTTTATCCACTGTTTACAAATGTTATGACTTGAAATATTATAATGAAACATTTATTGATTGTTTATGAAGTTGATGCATTGTTAACAAATAACATGAACGAAAATACTTGTGACGAGCAATAACTTGTGATATTTTAAGACAAGAAACAAAAAGGTCTTCTCATATCGAGTTTATATTTTGAAATAAAGCAATTCATTGTTATCGTTAAATACACAAATTGAAGTAGTTATTTCCATTTCACTAATTTTCATTTACTATGAAAGTATTCTTGTAACATTATCCAAGTCAAGATTTCCTCGCAATTCTACACATTGTCTCCATATATTGATGCTGTTGTATTTGTTCTAGACTTTGGAGTATCTTTTTCAATACTTTCTGTAATTTCATATTTTTTGCATAATTTCAATATACAGGAGTTTGTTTATCTATATAAACAACCATTAGGCATAATTTAATTTATTGTAATCAACTTTTCTGGCTTTACTGTTCCTAACATTCGGCCCGATCCCAATGTGGCCATTGTACAATAGCACTGTTAAAAATTCTAACTACTGTCTGCCATGTTGTGTTGTCGTGAGTGCTCCTTTATCGTCCCCACCATTTTACCTACCCTTACCGTATCGACCAGCAGGAACACCGGCAGCAGTTACCAACAACAATAACAAGGACCGAGGATCATCACTCTGAGGAAGAAGGTATTTCAGATGCACTTTTTCCTTATGATCAGTGAAGTTTTATTACAGTCGAGTAAAAATACTAAAATTTATCACGAATATGTGTTAATGAATGGAATGGAACGGAAATGCATAAAGTAATAGGATTAGATTTTTTCAAAAAAATGTGAGATTTTGAAAAATTTTATTTACCGTTTTGGATGGATAATTCAAAAATAAAGTTATCAATAGAAAATAATTGTTATTACAAAAGAGTACCAATTATGTGAGGATATCATCGTTGAAGGAGCTTTAGTTATATCCATGGTCATCTCTCATTGCCCTACCATAAGGTATGGATCTTACCATGCACAACAACAATCAGACACAGAACCTGCATTTTACCTCTCATCTAAGTGAAAGCATAACTTTCTGAAAAATGACCGTTTTAACATTTTCCAAGCAATCTGTCAGGAATCAAACCCAGAACTTTGCGATTAATAGTCATGCACTTTCTGAAGAATGACCGTTTAACATTTTTCAAGCAATCAATGTCAGTAATATTAGGATTACCTACTTTAATAAAGAAATTATTATCAGGAATCAAACCCAGAACTTTGCGATTAATAGTCATGTACGTACTAATTAATCCATGGTACCACCGTGATAAATATGTAAAATGTGTACAACACATTGCAAATTACAAAAAATAATAGTATTTTTTATAAATACCTAAAGGCTGTTGATGAGGATTGATTACAAATGCCTGCAATGCAATTTGTAGCTTTGGTATAATACATGCTAGAATAAATGCTGCAAATTGACCTTCAGGAAATGCAGTTTTCCAGGGCTGCAACATTAACTTAGCAGAACGATCAGATGGATGCCAACTGGTAAGTGCAAGACCTAACTTCTCTTGAATCATAGGAAAGATTACACTATGTAATCGTGTGTCTATAATATAATTTATTACTAACATAGAGATGAAACATATACTTACTCAATATTGGTATCCATGGGTGAATCCAGAAATGAATAGGTATTGTATCTGTAAGTGGGTTCCAGTTGTTGACTTCGATGGATAATCGTGGCATTATCAGTTGATCTAGAGCAGTTTCCATAATCCAGTGAGGTATAATCGGTTTCCATATTTCTAACAAGTTGGTCATTATATCACATTCACGAGGATTCCATAAACTGTAAGAAAAATATTTAATATTAGAAAATGTTTAGCTATAGTACCAAAAATATTTTCAAAACGTGGAATAAAGAAATGTTTCAATATTTAAATATTGAAAGTATTTATTAACATGTAGAAACAGAAAAATCAATATTGTTAAAAGTAGGTTACCTAACAAGATCAGAATATTTGTATGTGGTGTATTTATTTCTTCAGTCACTTGTTTATTTAAAAATGTTCAATTATTTTAATACAAAGGAGTCGAATTTGTTTAAATACCTTGATTTGAAACATTATTTGTTTGGCGTAGTTTTGGGCTTTGGTTGTTTGCAAGATGTCCCTTATTGTTTTGGGGATAGTTTTTTGGTTGATAATTTGGAAAGTTCTAAATTATAAAGCTAATCGAAATGCATTAACTTTTAGCAACAAAAACAGTGCCTAAGAGACCCCAAGTTGTCGTGTTAGGTGTTTGTATTAAGTAATAGTTTAATTTCTTTACGTGCTGAACCAGCATGTTTTTGAATATTTATAAAATTTTAATTCTTTTAGGTAATGATCATAATTGTAGCCCAATTATTTATGTACAATTTTTAATCATATGCTCGAATAAAAATACAATTGTGGAACTGTGTCGTTCTATTTTATCATAACTATGCACGAATAATGGATGGAGTTAAATCAACTTAATTTTATTAATGATAAATTTATGTAGTACTGACCAGAATAGTTAGCTCGTATAATAAGCACGTGGATGATAGCGATTAGTTGAAATTGTTTTGTACAAATCTGAGAGTGTTAGAATGTTGAATCTGGACTACTTTTACGGAAGGTGAGTTGTTTTCTTTTATGTGCCCGGAGGTAAGTTACTTTATCTTACTCCGAATTCTCACAAATTTGGCTTTTCTTTATATTGAAATTGCGTGCTTCTAGTGAAATATTTGAAAACTATTCATTTTATTAAAATGCGTGAGTCTAATTACGATTACTTGTTATTAACATGAATACTTGTTATTTAATTTTTTTGTTTTAAATATAACCCTGCAAGCGATCTTTTCTGTATGAATATTAATTCATACTACTTTTATCTAAAACTCCTTAACATGTCTAAACCAATCATAAAAGCTATCGATCAACAAGTTCGATTTCCTGCAACTTGAATTAGTGCTATTTTATAAAATTTCTCAAGTATTTATAACATTTTGCCCTATAAAATCAAACAGCTGGTTTGAAATTTCACGTTACAAAGTCACTATAAATATATTCTACCACCTGCGGTGAATACATTTCAACCAAAACTGCATATAAATTCAAAACTTTCTTTTAAAGGATACGGTCGGTTAACTATCTGCCTAGTAAATGAACACTTGGAATGGGTTTGTTATCTATACCAAGTTTATATTGTTATCCAGCAGATGTGCAGGTGTTTAAAACAAAAAGATCGTTTCTCTTTGTTAAAAATTCTTTGTTAGCTGTTATTTCATTGTTGGCAAGCTGTTCAGTTGGTATTTTTGCAGCTGCTGTCTGAGAATTCTTCACACTTTATCCTTCGACGATATTTTTGAAAGCCAAACACCTTGCCTTTTTTTAATAAATACAGGCCATGCTTTGAAAGCGGTACATTGAATACAACATCCTTTTATCAAAAACAGATGTAAGTCGTGATTTTAGGATGCTTGTAAGTAGTTAAATTAGTGGAGTCAGTGTCCAATCCATCAACGATGGCAGCCAACATGTCCCGAATCCTGTAAGATGGTACCGGAAAGGCAGAAGCTTAATCTACAATACAGTTTTTCTGTTTTCATAACTTTTTGATACTGCTGTGAAGAATAGACATTTCATTTGCTGTTCATAATTTGCTTACTCATGATTATTCAGTAAATTGCCGATGGCACGTTACAACATTCACGTTCATAATGCACGAGCGACTTTGTAATCATCTTCAAGTCAAAAATTGGTAAATCAAAGCTGGTGTTAGAGTCCTTTTTACTGTTTCCTTTATCTTTTCGCATGGCTATTAACGTCAACAACTTGCGCAACAAATTAAAAGTAGTTAACACTTGATTAATTTAAGTTAGGATGTAAAAGTTTAATGTTACGCTATTTCTTGAAGAGGTGCACTTCACAATGCAGAATGTATATAAATTGCGTATACTTCTTTTCTTAGAATTACTGTAAACTTTATATTTAATTTTCTTTTGTATATATTTAGGGTTTGAAGCATTAAGTATGTTTTATGTTATGTAATGCAAATTGACGCTTTGTTTACCTTACGCCATTACAAGACGATTATGCAAATTATTGTTTTTTTTTGTTGTTTTATAAATATCCATTTTGGGACTATGTTTATTAAAGGTTTCAAATAAAATACTTATTGAGCTTTCCAATTTGTTCTTTCTGTATCACCCACCCCACTCTACGACGTTTTTGAACTAGCCCAAAATCTAATTATTTTGGATTTCGATTCTACCATTATTAGTAATTCAATTGCTATAAAATGCGTACAATATAATCAAAGTATACACAAAAAATTTAGTGGTTTAACGGTTGACAAATTTTCTAAAATACCTAAGTCATGCTTGGAAATGTGCTAAATGCAAAAGTGTGATTATGTTACATAAAAAAATCGAATAAAAATATGGAAATAAGTGGGTTTTTTTATATAAATATTGAAAATACTGGTAGATGTTGAATCATTTTTAAATAAAAATACACTTGAGAATCAAGAAGTAGACAAGCTAATGAGTTTTATATATAACCTTCAAAGGAATTAATCTGCTCAATGAAAGAGTCTTAAATGAAACGAAAAGTCTTAGAACAAAAGAAGAGTAGCGGATTTTGTTATTAAACAATAAAGTAGAGACCCTCTCAATAGTGAATTAGAAGTATTGAAATTATAATTAAAAGATAACACTGCAAAGGATTTCTAAAATTAATGAGCATGAAAAATACAACAGTTCATCACATATGGAATTTGATATGAATCTAGTTAAAAAGTTCTATTTAGATAGTACCAACTGTTAAAAAAGTCTAATTTGGTAGCACTAAAATCTATTTTATTTAGTGATGTGAGTATAGGTTAGGCCTAATATTTTATTAGTATGGTAGGATTAGCTTTATTAGTACTATAGAATTATAATGTTATTTAAATGTAACACACATGCGCAGAGAGAAGTGATGGTTCCTGCAAAAATAATGTATTGTTGTGTTGTAAACTCATCCATTATAATTTGTGCATTAAAACTATAATTATCCTGCTGAAATTGGTTTTATTTAGGCATAAGCCACTATAGTTTGGCGACGAGGCAAGTAGCAGATATTATATGGTTATTATTTTTGGAATTTAAAATTGTATTGCTGTGGCACATGGCGACGTCGAACTCAGTAGCAGTAAATCCTGTTTTTCGTGCACAAGTGGGCTCACCTGAATGTAATTACAAAGTAGATACGATGGTCATAAAGTCACAGTTTTATTAACGATAATAGGACAACAGAGCTACGCTGTCCTATGCAAGTTATGTGTTCGTTGATGAAAAAGTAATTTTCAAATAAAGTTTGTTTTTAGGAAACGGACTATTTTTTATTATTTGAAGCAAAGGTAGAAACCATTAATGCTTGGTTTGTTCGCATTAAGCAAACAGCTATGAAATGCAAATTTAGAACTATGCTAGAAGACAAGGTGAAGGATAAATTTGTAACAGGAATGTGTCATTGTCCTGTACTTGATCGCCTGTGTGAAGAAGATAAATTGGTGAGTTTAACAGATTTATTTGAAATGGCTGTGAGCAATGAGTCGTCTATAATGGAATTAATGTAATGCAATGTAACGTATTGTAATTACAGGTAAATGACGGTAAGTCGAGAAAAGAAGCAAACGAATCATTTGAACAGGTGTACCAAGCACTAGATTTGAAAAAATGTGTTTTGTTTGTGGTAGAGATAACAATAATTTTAAGTATTGTAAATTTAAACATAAATTTTGTAAAGTATGCAGAAAAAAGGGAATATTTCTAAGTCACCTAGATGTTTAGGCAAGCAAAATAAAAACAATAATGTTCATATGTAAGAACCCAAGTTGGATGTAAATACTAAGTTTAAAAATGAGGATGAATTAGAAGAATTTTTTTTGTACTAACATTATTAATCCTTTTTTATATAAAAACACTTGTTGAAGATAAACCAGTACATTTTGAAATTGATTCAGGGTCTGGAATTTCACTTTTATCATTAAATTCTTATAGAAACAATTTCAATATAAAGCTACTGTGTGCGTTAAAATTAAAAACCTGCAATGGGGGCTTAATTCAGCAAGTAGTTAAGGTTACGTTGAAGGTTCAGTTGAATGAGAAAGTTCATAAAAACGAATTTGTTATAGTTTCTATTGAGGCCTTTAATGGGCCAAGATTTAACGAACAAATTAAATATTTCTCTTCAAGTAAACAAACAATCAATGTTTATAAATGGAATCACACGATTTAAATATTCTTACTGATCATATTTGTAACGAATTTTCGGAATTATTTGGTGGTACATTAAGAACATACAAGTTTGATAAAGTTAAATTGAATTTAAGAATAGATGCTAAACCAAAATTTTGTAAATCCTAAAATATTCCATTTTCATAGAGAAGTCGAAGCAGAATTACAAAGAATGAAGCATGAGGGTATAATTACAAAAGTTGAAACCAGCAAATGGGGAATCCGCTAGTTCCCATATTAAAACCAAATGGCAAGTTGCATATTTACGCTGATTATAAAGTTACATTAAACCTTTTTCTGGAGGATCTGTAACATCATATACCTTGTGTAGGCGATTTTTTTCAGGAATTAAAAGGGGGAGGCCATTTTATTCAAAATTAGATTTTTTAGCTGCGTATAATCAATTGGAGGTTGACGAAACAACTAGTTTAATGTTGGCATGGAGCACTCGCAAGGGAATCTATAAAGTGAATAGATTACATCTTGGTATCAAACCTTCTTGTAAACTCTTTCAGAGAGAAGTGGAAAAGGTACTACGAGGTTGCAAAAGGGCAGTAAACCTGCTTGACGATATACAGTCACCAGCGATTCTGTAGAAGAGCACGTTTCTAATTTGCGAGAGGTGTTAACTAGATTAAAACACACTGGTTTTAAATTAAACGTCAATAAGTGCAAATTTTTCAAGTCGGAAATAAATTATTTGAAACATATAATTAGTTCAATGGGGTTGAAAAAGGATCCTAATAGAGTCAAGGCTATGCTTAAAGTGGCCAAGCTCAACAATATCTCAGAAGTAAGAGCTTTTTGTGGAATGATAAATTATTATGTAAAATTTATTCCTAAAATCATGCATTTTAAATCCTTTGCATAATTTACTAAAAATGGTATCAGTTTTAAATGCGATAAATCATGCCATACAGCTCTTACTATAACAAAAGAAGCAGTTTTGTCCAATAAAGTTTTCTAATTTTAATCCAGAGTTGCCGATAATCATGGAAACTGATGCTTCTAATGTAGGCATTAGCTGTATATTGTAGAATGCATAAAATGCTATATAATACAGAAAGACCTGTATGTTTTATATCAAGAACACTTAGTAAGCTGAAGCTAAATATGCTATAATAGATAAGGAAGCTTTGGCCATATAGTAGGGTGTTAGAAAATTATATCCCTATTTAGAAGATATTAATTTTACCTTAAGGTGTGATCATAAACCTTTATTGGCTTTGTTAGGTGAAGATAAAGGGATACCAGCTATGGCAGCTGGCAGGCTGCAGCAATGGGCAGCATATTTATCTAATTTCACATATAAATTAACATACTTAAAATGGAAAAGTAACGTGGTAGTAGATGCTTTGTCACGCTTACCCAATAAATTAAATTTAGAATGGGAAAGCAATGAATATGATTATTTAAATTTTGTCGAAGAGTTTGTACCTATAATGGTGAAACAAATATGTTCTGAAACTAGAAAAGATAGTGTTTTATCTAAAATATTTAACAACACTGAGTATGGGTGACCTGATAATACTGAGGCAGATCTAAAACCGTATTTTGTATGAAAATCTGAGCTTTATATTGACTCAGGTGTTGTCATGTGGGGTTACCAAGTAGTAGTTTCACAAAAATATCAAAATACCTTATTAAAAGAAATACACATTTTACATTTAGATATGAATAAAATGAAAGAAGTGGCTCGATTTTATGGGACCATTTTTAAGTAAGAATTTTTAATCATGACATGCTTATTGTAAATGGCTCGAAGTGTTTGTTATTAATAATACTAATTCATCACCACCATCAAAAAGCTTCGCGAGACTTTTGCACTTTTTGGCATTCCCCATGCAATAGTTTCCGATAATGGAACTCAATTTTGTACTGTAGAATTTGCAGAATATTGTAAAATGAACGGTATTATACATTTAATGTTGCCCATGTGCCATCCATCGAGTAATAGGACTGCAGATAATTCTGTTAAGACCGTTAAAAATGCTCTAAAGAAAATGTTAAATGATAATAAAGAAGAAATCAAGTGCAACTGTGATTTCAAGCTTTCTGTTAGTTCAACTCACTCAACCACTGGAGTTTCTCCTGCAAAATTAATGTTTTCCAGAAATGTTAATACAAAGTTTGATTGATTGTACCCTAGAAACGTTCAAAGTAATTGTTAGAATGTAGAAACATTTCCGGTTGGCAAAGTGTTTGAGGTTGGTGATGCGATTTACTTCAGAGATTACAGTCGACCAAACAAAAAGGGTTGACAGAAGGGAAAGATTGATGAGAAATTAGGAACTTCTGTTTATTTATGTGTTTTGCAAAGTGATGGTCAAATTTACAAGCGTCACTGAGACCAAATAATTAAACAAGGTGATTTTTATGAAAATCAATTAAAGTTAGTAATCAAAGTCACGAGGAGCTTGTAAACTTACCAAAAACTAACTATTTACCTATTGTAATAATGCCAAGTAGTACTACTAAGAATTTAGAAAATACAATAGTGTTAAATAAAGACTCAGATGTAAAAGCAGATCAGACCCGTGATGACGGCAAGGTGAACAATATTACTGATGAAAGAGTACCTCCTAACAGTGGGGAAGAAGACAATGCCTTATAATGTGAAAGCAAATATTCCTCAAGATGTTAAAGTGCATAACTAGAAGTAAATGTGTGGTGAAACTGACCGTTAGGCTAGATTTGTAAAATTAAAATTTTAAGTCTTGTTATTACATTATAGTGATCAAGTGTTAATAATAAGTTAATTTGTTAGATACATGGCTAATAATTTAAGGGGTGAGGTAGTGATGTGAAGTATAGCCTTGGCCTAATACTTTATTAACATGGTAGAACTAGCTTTATTAGTATTATAAAACTATAATGTTATTCAAATGTTACACACATGTACATAGGGAAGTGATGGTTCCTACAAGAATAATGTAATGTTGTGTTGTAAACTTATCCATTATAATTTGTGCATTAAATCTATAATTATCCGGCTGAAATTGGTTTTATTTAGGCGTAGGTTACTACATTTAGTCTGGAGTGTGATTTCTAACACGGTCTCTTGAACAAAGAGTGAAATACATTAATATGAATATATGTTTATTGGTTAAGAAGTTAAGCTAATCTGTATTAGATATGTCAAAAGGGTTAATGGTTACTACAAGAGTGAATATTATATTAACTTAAACTAAAGAAGTTTATAAATTCAATAGTTTATTTCAAGGATAAAATCAACAGCAAGAACTTTAAGTGCTATCGATTAGGAAAATTTCTCGGTAAAATAAGACCTATCAAACTAATATTCAGTAATAAGTAATAAAAAATATTTCAGAAATAAATAAGCATACAGGGAATGGTGAAAGTGATATATTTATTAAATATATCACTTTAGTGCAGGACTATGTTTTCCAAGAGTGCCATTATCGCATGCCTCGTAGGTAGTGTTTGAATTTCTCATTCCTCAGTTTTTACCTTTTCCTTAGGGCACTACAGAAGTCGTTGGCTACGCAAGATGGTATAGAATCTGGATAAGACAGAATCACCAAAGCCTGGTGGTTGGTTCTGCCGCAGGAACCTGTTTTTAACTTTATAACCTGCTAGGGAGTACCAAAATTTGCACAATTGAATCTTAATAATTAACGAAGAGGGTAGGGTGTTTAAATGTAACAACCCATAAACATTTAAATGCAGTACAGGTAAATATGACCCTATGGGGTAGGAACAGGTTTCTGTTAGAGAAAGATCAGCAAAGCAAGATTGTGTTTGGTGAGGTCTATATTCTACCATGCTAAACCAGTGTACTACTATGACTAAGAAAACTAATTACAATCTTCTTAATAATTATTTTGCTTCGGTTAACTGAATTCAAATTTTTAACTTAAATGATGGAGATACTAATGTATGATTTTATTTATAGAGGAATAGATTTATGTTGCTACACCTTTTTGGACTTCACTTCTAATAATAGGAATATGGGATTTTAATCCGAATTTGTAGGTACTATTTCCAATCATTAATTTAAGTAGTATAGATTAGGTTATACACATAAAATTACGGTTTCCAAGTTTCGCACATTGTAGAAGAATAGCCTACAATTTTATTGTATGTATTCTGTCAAACACGGATTATCACATGCCTTTAAGAAAGTATGGATATCGCCCTAACCAATGAAAATGCTGAATGGCAAGCGGGGACAGCGACAAGTTCATGAGAAAGTCACATTTTAAACACTTTATCTTCAACTATCTTACTGTAGCAATGCGAATGGCGATTGCATAAAATGCATTAAAGTTTACCCATGAATTCCTACCTTCCTTTTAATTACCTTAATTATCTTTTGTGTTTCTTAAAGTTGTAGGTTCAAGAGTCAACGTTACTGCGAGAAACTTAAAAACAAACATCCATACCTCACCACCAACATTAGGTTTTCCGAAAAGCATAGAACATAAAGTTATGTTTCATTACGAATATTTATTAAAGTTAAGCTTTTTGTTTGTTTGTAAATTGCCTTTCTTTGTATTTAAATTTGTTCAATTTGCTAATGATGTGACAGCCTGATTTTGTGCATCATGCTGACACTAGGGGTTCTATTAAGTTAAAACTTATTCAGTTTATTGGGACTATTTAAAATCAATTTAAATTTTAGAGATTATTTTATTTTGGATTTTGTAAATACCTTAAGGTCTCTGAATTATAAGTAATGATATTCCAGTAGATATTATTTGTTGGTTCAGGAAATTTCAACTTTTATATTACACACACGTTTATACTATTTCTGTATGCAAATGCCAGGACCTAGAAAGTGTCATGTAGTACAGATGGGAATAACTGCTGAGGGAAGTATTTTCTAGTAATTAATTTACAATTAATTGTAGTCAATCATTTCACTAATGGTTTGGTTGTATATTATCTTACTTAAATATTCTTAGTTTATATTCACGCAATTTGTGAGGTTATGTTACTTGTCACTTTTGAATTTCCTTTCTTAGGGTCATAATTGCTTGTCCTAATTGACATGCTTGTTCTTCAAGGTTTCTTTCAGTGGCGTTACCATTTTCGATTAAGTTGACAGTTACTTCTAAATCATCAAAATAATTTAAGGCATAGGCACATTTATATATTTCTAATTGATAAAGGTAATTCATTATGAGCACAAGGTTGGTTATTTATTTTATATTAATTCCGGTACAATTACGGCTTATCGATCTTTTTAAAAAGTAGTACGCCTATGGCATGCAACGAATTGAAGGTCAAACGTTTTATTACCTTTCGTAAAATGTTAATTTAAATCATCCATCTTTGATTTTGAGATCCCGAGAGGCAGTTGACCGCATGGTGGTTCCGGAACATTCAATGGAATTTATCATGTTTCTTTTATATTTGTCAAACCAATCCGTTAATTTTAGTAAACGAGATTTAACCACTGAATGTTCCAGCTTTTTAAGATAAATATATTTTTATCGGAAACAGATTTTTCTGGATTTGTAACTACTGCAGAGCAAAACAACTTTTACATTAGCACATGGGACTAATTCTCGGCGTTCACCTGGTTCTCTACTAACCTGTTGGATAGTAAATGGTATGTTAACATCTTCAGTTTGGACGCCTTCCGGGAATAATAAGTGGAAGTAGACTAATTGTCTGGGTGGATTTCCTCTGCCATTTGGAAGCACTACGTGGGGAAATTTTCTTCACGAAGCCAGCAAGTCCAGGCTGGATAGGACAGTAAGCAGATCAAGAGGTTAAGCACGTTCAATCAGTCAACAGTTAATTACGGAAAGGTATCTCTCATATTAATATTTGTATATTGATATGTCATGTTGCATCTGATCAATAAGTCATTATAGTTGATTATTTAAAGTTATATATTTGATAATGTTGGGTATTAATATTTCAAGATAATTGTAACAGATTTCAAGGTGTTCTGTAAACTGATTGCATGCAATTGGCCCTATGAACGATATGTTTATTACCCTTGGGATCAACTACCAAACTTTGTAACCGTAAGTAAATAGATATCCTGAGCCATAGTTAACTGTTGTTTTCTCTTGCTAATTACATAGATTCTTAGGGCTAAAGGATCCGCCTGAGAATCAAAGTATTCTGGTAAGAAATACTTTTGTTGTGAAGTTCTCCTGCTATATAACGAGTGGGGAACTCATCATATAAGGTGTAGTGAATCTTTCGTCATAATGATTTGCAATACATTCCTACCAATTAAAAATTTTTTATTTTTGCCAACGATTTAAAATTATGCAATATAATTGAATGCAAGTATGATCAAGCTAGATTGCAAAAGACACAGATATACAAATCAGCTTCGATTAAATATGTCAGAATGTTATGCAATTACGATCAACAGATCTAAAACGGAATTCCATTATCACTTGTATCAATGTATGATAAAGAATATTTTAGTTAAATAAATACTTAAAAGATGTTACGTGCCGAAATCGGCCATAAACATTCATATAGTTTTAATATGCGGGAATTTCGCGCCATAAATTTAAAAGACTTGTTGCGCGTATTTCCGTCACTTCAGAAGTGCGTAGCGCGAATTTCGCGCCGACGCGTGTGACGAAAGAGTAGCGGGAAATTCCCGAAAGACGCGTTGGGACTTGGCTCCGAAACGCGAACAAGAGTAGTTGGTCTGGTATCTTATAGTATCTTTTTATGTAGATTCCCTTTTGCCTTTTGTGATTATCGTTCCTCAAACCTGTTTCTTATCCTACCTCTACATAGCAAGAAGACCAGCAAATTTGGATGCAACCTGGCTTGGGAGATCCACGACCCGAGAACCATCATGAAGTAATCCGGATGCACGCCACCGCCATCATGAAGTAATTCTGAAGGAAGCTTTACCTATTCACGTGAGTACCCCATGGGGGTTTTTATAATATAATTTAGAAATTGGAAAATGTGTTGTAATAATTTGCATATTGTGTGACGTCATTGACAATTGGCGCGTTAATCTCCACATTATGTAATATCGTTACCAACTGTCATTTGTGTCGCATGTACCGCGTTTACGGGACTGTAATAAAGAATCAATCCATGTAATAACTTTAAGTTTTCATTGTTGCTAAAAAAAACTTTTACGAATGAGAAGCGCACGCACATTGTAGCATACTATTATTTTTCTTAAGAGACTGATTTCATTAAAAAATGAAATACTTAAAAGCATCAATTAATTTCTAGTTAGTACAATTGACACAAGTTCCCCAGCATTAAAAAATTTGAAGTTATAATTTCTACCTAATGCCTATAAAATTAGATTGAGTTCAAAGAAGATATTAAAAATTACAATTTCTAATTTATTTCTTTTGGTCTTTGAATTGTTTGTTAATAGTAGTTTATAGTAGAATTTAATAATTTCCATTTAGTTTCCTTCTGTACTTCTAATCCTAGTTAGGTGACACACTCTCTCGTTAAGATCGGTCCTATTTTGCTTACCCTAACGCTCATGTCTCTCCAGGTAGCTAATTTCCCTACCGAAGTTTTAAATTTGCTTTGGTATTTATTCCATCTATTTGAACCATGGGTTCAGTTGACAAGGAGGAATCTCCATCCAACACCTTAACGGCATTTTTGAGGCAGAACTACCTCGTTGAAATTTTTTTTTCAACAATGCACTAGTAAAGTGTCTTACATGTCATTCCAGCCTTTACATGATGTCAATAACAAAAAAGTCAAACGTTTCCGTGCATATAGATAGAAACGCAAATTTTTGTCTACAAGTAGAAATGAATATTTTTTAAAGTAATTAAAATTCATTGTATGTGCATGTCTACAAGCATGCATACATGTGTGAATGTGTTGAGCTGTACTATTACTTGATACTTTTAATCGTTAAAAATTTCAAGGAGGTGAACTACTGCGATACTTCTAACGTTACACAAACACATTTAAAAAATTACTATTTAAATCACAATAATATGTATACCTATTATTATCATGTACAATATTATTATACGAATTTTGAGAATTTTAATCTGTGGTTCTTTCTAAATGAATTAATAAATAAATTCAATAGTGTACAATTTCGCTCATTCCTAGAATTTGAGCCATAAAGATTTTGTCAATCTTTTTATTGCATTTATAAGATTTTTTGTCGGAATATACTATTTATTTCTGGTGAAAACATCTGGAACTGTCCCAAATCTAGGGACAAAGGTGGTGATCGGTCTATCATATATTAATAAAAATGTGAGAATTACCATAATGTTATGAGCTGTTGCCTTAGTAACGGGGTTAATCACGGTAGCTATTGCCTTCTATCAACTAGTTATCTTTTACTTTGAAAAATTATTCTTTAGTTTTTTCCATTTTCAAAACTCATTTACTTTTTCGCAATGAAATAATGAAATCTGCTAAAGTTGTACGAGTTTAGTACAAATGAAGAAAAACTACCGAACAAAGCAGAAAAATAGTCTCCCTGTAACACAAATATTAAGATTAAAAGTCGATCTTGGTTCTCTAAATGCAATTTAACGTACAGAACCATTTTGATAGTTACATATATGATCATAAAGAATTATTCTCACTTTGATACGATATGAGAACTTTCTTTGGTCAAGCAAACTATAATGAATTGAACAAGCTTTATTAGACAGGTAGCCTACATTTCGAAATTATAACATATAGGTTGGGCATGTAGTTAGAAATTGATGGATCTAAATTTGGGAATCATGAATATAATTGTGGACATTATGTAAAGGAATGTTGGGCCTTTGTTGGGGTAGACCGGAACACGAAAAATAATTTTGGTGGCTGTTGAAGATAGAACTGCTAAAACTTTAGTCAGAATTATTAAAGAACGGATCAAACTCGGGACAACAATTGTATCAAATTGTAGGAGGGCTTTGGTCATTTAGAAAATGAAGGCTATATTTATTTAACCACTCTGTTTTGTAGATCTAGATATACGAGTTCATACTAATACAATAGAAAGTACGTGGAGACATGCAAAACGCTTCATGCCTAACTACAACAGAAAAAACAAAATTTTCAAGATATTTAGCACACTATGTTTCTTACGAAATGTAAATCTGACAACATTGACGAACTAACTGAGTTTTTCAAGTATGTAAGTATAATGACTTGGTGTTATAGTTAAGAATTAGTGTTGCTAAAGGGTTAAAGTAGTTCCTTAAATTCGAAGTGAACGAAGCAACCAGGTTTGGATAGCGTTTGGTTAAGTTAACTACAAAATATTTTGATATTGCGGTTCCAAGGTCGAGACGAAGGCAAGGCTAGGAATTAAATTTTCCAAATATTTTGCAGCTTACTTAACCAAATGTAATGCAAGGCAACACTATTATGACAAAGTTGGTTGCCATGTATTCACCTCATATGAAATAGGACTAATTTCCGCAAGAAATGAATAGCATATATGGAACTCAGTGCAAAAAATCTTACAAGATGCAATAAAAAATTTAACAAAATCGCGGTGACCCAAATTGTAGGACGGTTCTTAAAACAGAAAAATATCGATCGAAAGAATTTGTGATATTATGATAAATAATGTTAATGAGTGTCCAATGATTATTGTTGTTGTGGTTGGCTGTATAATCAAACACAAAGTGTAGTAGAACCTGATGTTTGTAAATTCAAAATAAATTCCAAAGAATCATCGACTAATTTTTAAGCGTTTTTTTCAATTCAATTTTAAATAAAAATTTAACTCAAAATTGTAAAATAAAAGATTAAAATGAACATTATCAACGCAAAATACGAAGAAAATATGGTTTAATATATCATCGAGGTTTTGAAAGAAAAATCAACAGAATTACACTCTTCGTGTATAATCATGTGGTAGATATTCCTAGTGCATATGTAATTTATATGGATTCAATCAGATTTTCAGTAAGAATCTTGTGATTGGTTCCACTGATAAAATAAATGTTACCCGTACTATTTCCCGATAGAAATTCGAGGTTGTTGTGATAGTGTTTCTTATTTCCTACATTTTAACTAGAAGCCGCTAGAGAAAGACCTGAGCATGCGGCAAAAATTCATGTAACTTTCGAAACCTTAGATTTTTGTTACTTTTATAACGATCTAAAATTCCCACATGCAATATGAGATTGTCAAATGCTATTCTTCGTAATAAAATGAATTCTATTCCCTTATAAACCATTAACAGTAATCAAATTACTCAAAATAATAAATCCTACTATTACTCAGTGGATGAATTTCTACAGGATGATTTGAATAACGTGATGAATTAGGTTAGCACTATTGGATTTGCATTCTATGCAAATTAGTTTTTAGTGATATTTGATTGTGATATATTTTAATAATATTGTATAAAATTTTAATCAGGTGTTACTAAATTGTATTAAAACTGTAAACTACCATTATGAATGGGTACAAGATAAACTACTACTATTATAACATAACTACCGACATGGGCATAATTAAGGGGATCATTCAGTTCATTCGTTTCCAGCTTTTATATTCAGTTAGTAGATTGACAAGCAACCATTGTCGGGCGAGTAAAAGGTTGAGTAATTCGTAAAGGTAGCTTTAAAATGTAGTGAAACAAATTCCCAAAAGTGAACGTAATTACGGATCTGAGAAAAATGGCATTACATGTGAAAGTGTTCCTAGAGTGAAAGCTTTCTGTCAACACAAGTTGGATTAGTGGATTACTAACAACCCCAATTTTGTCCTGCACGACAAAATCACGTGAGCCTTGTATATGATCATCAAGCTGAAAGTAACAGAATTTTGGTTTTCCACCTACTACATATCTTTGCTATTGTATATTTTATAATTGGTTTTATGAAATTTATTGGTATTAGGATTTTTATGTTAGTGCATGCCTAGTTAAAAGCGTAATGTAAACAAGAAATTGTAATATAGACAAACACCACAATTGTATTTACATAAATTTATGCATACCAGTTAAATTGGTTGGATAATTATAACTGAATAAATTTAAGATATTCATTTTCTTTTAGATGCATGCAAACTTGGCCAATCAGAGCTACATATTAGTTTATTTGTTTTGTGTGTTTGTTAAATATCGTGATATTCATGTCTTGAGAAAATATGTTAGGTAAAGGAATTGGGTGTTTCCTTATTATTTTGTTTATATTAAATTAGTTGGTAAAGAAAAAGTGTACACAAGGCTCCATAAACCTGTTTGAAGAAAGGTGCATACAATTTTAAGAAAAACAGCTAATAGCAAAAAATTAACGGAATCTAGATACTTGACTAACTGGATTTTACTGATCTATGAAAACATAAGTCACCACGACAACCAGTGTCAAACAAAATCACCACATTTAGTGAATTGTTCTCAAACTAACACATGTGAATGAAAATTCAAGTGATTTCAACTTAACAACATGAATCTGTAAATAAAAAGTAGTTTGGTACAATATCATTATGAATGTGCTAAATATGACATAAAAGTTGGATTACGAAGATTTTGTACAAAAATTAGTTTCAGAACACAGATGATCACCCTTTAATTCAATTGGTTCTCTGGTCGTTTGGTGTCGAGTAAATAGATCACTTCTTAAATACGAATAAATGTTATGTGATCAGTTTCTCATGTGCTATTAATAGTACTCTGACGGACTATTTTATTGAAAATGTCATCCTTTGATGAGTTGTGTAACGTTTGGGCATTATGGAAAATAAAAAAATCAAATGAGAAAAGAGGAGAAGTAATTTAAAACAGACAACTTTATTACAATAAATAGGAGTTCTATAAAAAACATAAATTTAGAAACCACAAAAGCATCATTGCATTTCTGTACCATACAATTGAAATGAACCTCCAATTCATCAATTGCATTTTACCGTAGCAAACTACAAATTTGTTTAAAGTTTGGACTCTTAAACCATATGTAATTTGGTGGAAGTTGTACATGAATATTTTTCTTGTTGAAGAGAAACAAACGGTGTCATCAATGCCATATTTTTTGTTTTGCAGTAGATTTCTTATAGGTACCATTTGACGAGTGATTTGATAACAGAGGCAAGTACATGTTTGAATACGTAATTAATTTTGAAACGTTTTTTTTTTATTACAGCTTTCTAAAATATCTTTCCTTCGAGTTTCTACATTCTCTCTAAGGAAGTGTTTCTTCGGTTATCGTTCGTCTGGATGTAGTGGCATCCAAATGTGTGTGTTGATTAATTGTTTTTGCCTACAAACCAGTTAAGCTCTGTGCGGGATTAAAATTCAGCTTAGTCCAATAGCTCTAAGGAAATTTCTTTCATCATTTAGCCATTATACACTAATTTTACTGTGAGCTATTATTTATTTTCTATAGGACATTCCTCTTACATTCTTAAAGCTGCACTTAAATTGTATGGTACCTGATTTCGTTAGCTTGATTAATATCCAGATAGTTTAACATTCCAACGCAAAACTGCAATACTTGTTAGACACCTGTTATATATTCATCTTAAGCTGATCGTGTAAAACATACACAACATTAAAAATTAATACTAAATTCAATTATAAATTACACAATAATTTGTTACTGAGAGTCATTTTTAATACAATTTGCCAACTATCTTAAATGTGGTATGCAAACTTCATTGATAATTTTATTGAAAAAAATTGGAGGTTAATGTTGATGTAGACCACAAAGTTAGTAACGACGAAAAGTTAATTAGTTGTGAAACAGTTGATACGATGGATGCAGTTGGCGTTTCTCGTATTTGTTAAAGACAAGAAATCAATTCAAATGTGTCCCAAAAGTTCATGCCAAGACAAGTACAACACCTAAAATAACAATTTTTATGATAACGGGGTTTCCTCTAGATATATACTAAGCGACTATGTAGTTTTACAAGAAATCTAGAGCACTTGTCAACCAAATCAGATCTTGTAAACGAATCTTGATTAAATATTTCACTTACAATCGCTATCGGTATTACTTCGAGTTATCCAATATCAGAAACAAATATATCCGCATGCTAAAAGTACTGCAGGTGTAAAAAAATAAAGAAAGCTAAACGTAAACAAAACTTGAAGGGTTGAATATAACAATAAATTAAGAGCAGCTATACAAGTAAGAAACACAAACCAGTAACTGTATGCAATTCTAACACTACAAACTAGCAAAACAACAACAAAAAATAGATAAATATATTTAAAAAATAAAAAAAAAAGTAAGAATAAATACTACTCTTTTTCAAGCATCACTTCCTTTTTTAAATACATTTAGGATATATGTAGAAAGTAACGAAAACCAAATTTTTAGTAGGTAGCCTACTACTACATAACTTACCTAACACACGATCTCATTACAGGCACCCAAGTGTGCCATAAGAGACTATCATACGGCTGAATTCCCATACAATTACCTTCTAGAGTCCCACGCTGTTGTGGCTTCTCTAATATATCCTTCCACTGCATAAATACATCTGTGAATTGGTTTGGTGATGTTAGCGGTGTCCAAGTGGCTAACATTGATGTTATCAAAGGACCAATCAATCCAGGAGCCAATTCACCCAGCTGATACAGAAGATATTCTTCTGGATAGTTCATCTAGAAGTATAGTGTTATATGGTAATAATTTAAAGAATAATTAGCATACATGTAAATCTGAAAACAATGCAGCAAACTGTTGCAGCGACAAATTTTCGTCAGGATTAATCAAACGATCAACACTACTAACAACACTTTGCATATTTTTAATCTGTTCAGCCTCATCTTCAAGTGCTTTATTCAATACTTTTTCTTCGTGTTTTAAAGTAACTATTTTATCTTGATTGTATCTTGTACCCCTATCAATATTGACGATGTCCTGGAAAATTACAATGCTTAATACAAAAAAAATTCTGAAAACATTTTTTCACTACACCTCCATCCAGAAATACATTTGATTCCATTTTTTTTTTGTCTAGAAATAGATTTCCGAAATCTTTAAAAATTATACTTTATTGAAGCTTAGCAACAAATACAGTTTACGAAAAAGTTTTAAGAGTCGTTTAAACTGAATTCATATGTCTTGTACATGTTCATAAAACCCAAAATCAAAACATAGAAATTTTGGATGTGCATTTTATAGTTGTTACCTCCATTTACTTTCATGGTTTCTACCATAAACTGGTAGTGAGAAAAAAAAACTTATTCAAAACATTCTAATCCAATTAAAAAAAAGCACGGATCAATTTGTGTACAGGTTTGCAGGCCGGCTGCTTCTGCAATGATTGGATTGCATTGAAAACGCCCAAGTCTAAGATGTTTGTATTGGAACTATTAGGTGCCGTGTAAATAAACCTGTTATTGTATGCTAAGATTCTTTTCCATAAATTTACTTTCTAGATACCGCTTCGAACTTGAGCACTCCATTCTGGTCGGCAACTAGTGTCAACACCTGTACTTGTGACCGATCCAGTACGTTTCTTTAACACTACCGACATGGTAGAGTTCCCCAATACTGTGGCTACCACACTCTTGTGCCGGCCCGGTAATCTATTAACATAAAGGAATAGTGGTTGAGTCCATTGCAGCACGTATTCTAAGCATTGTTTGGACCATCTGTGGGGTTGCGTCTGTGACCAACGGTATAGTTCCCTAGTCATCTCTTTTGCAATCTTTCCAAATCACCTTGGTTTGAGACACATAAAATGGTGCTGCAATATGTTAGGTGTGGATAAACTATTGCTCTATTAAAGTTATTCAAGCAAAAATTGATAGTTTTGCACTAATTCTTCTCAGAAATCCAACCTTTTTGCTTACTTTATTTATAACCATCTGTAGATGCATTTTAAAAGTTAATTTTCGGTCGATTATTACGCCAAGGTATTTAATCTTCTCTACCAGTTCAATATCAGACCCATCTATTTGTACATTCCTATTTTCTGTTTTGCTCACAACCTGTAAAAATCGACTCTGAATTTCAACGTCATCAGGAAGAATTTGTGGGTTTCTTGTTGAATTCAAATTGTTTTGTGAGGAACCTTGGCCATTTTTCATGAATAGAAGTGGGCAACAATTTTCCAATAATCATGTTTTTGTAAATCTTTTTAGCGATATTAGAAATAACTTTCGTTTTAATTGTCTCAGCTGCCAGATTTTTATTGCTCCGTTCAGCAGATTCCGAAAAATCCAAAAGCTGAACATCAACTTTCCCATTTAAAGTTTTTATTTTTGGAATGATTTCAATATGAACGAGCGACAACGGCTAAAAACATCACTTTTATGAGAAAATAATTACTTTTGTATGGCATATACTGTCTTCACCATTTTGCTAATGTAAAACCATTTTTCGTTTACACGAATCCGATCATACATGTTGCCGAATTCAAGTGCTTCTGCATATAAACTTTCCGGTTTCAGCATTGAGAGACAGTATTATATGAATGTTCAATTTTATTGGCATCTGCGAGAAAAGGTTCGACTGCATTTGAGTGTCGTCGCAATACTCCGGATTTCAGCCTAATGTGAACAGTAGATTTTGGTATATTGATAGAAATGGCCGACGAACGAATACTACAGTGATTATTAGATCTGGGTCAACATTTTTGGTTTCCAAACAACGCATCCTTTCTAACATGACAACATCTGTTACGTCTGCATCATACTTGATGCCATATTCGGAATACACTTTTCACAAAAATGTCGAAGATATTGGCAATTGTTTTGAATAAGCCTTGCTTCAATTTGTTATTGTCACTCAAATTAAGTAACGCATAATAAACTGCTTGCCATGTGTTTGGACTTAAATTAGGTCTTTTACGACTGTTTTTAGCCAAAATATTTTAGATATTTCCCATTATTTTTTTAGGTCGAAGCTCTACATCAAGTCTTAAAAATTCTTGTTTCTTAAGCATAAACTTATATTCTAAAAAAACTAAAAAACATTTTACTTGCTGTCAAAACTTAACCTATTAAAAGTGTTTTCCAAATGACAGTCTATTTTTGAAAGCAATGCAGTTTTTTCTTAGTTTTTGAAAAAAATCAAAATCGTACAACTATTTCTGGATGGATTAAGTATTATTCATGCTTATACAACCAAGACATCTTTTATAACATAGAGGTTTGACACAATTAAAATATGTTCACATTAATTTTGCAATAACACCATGTCTACACTATCATCAACGTCATATAACATACTGGAAATAAAAGTCAACATATTTATTTTAAATAGCACAATGTATTGTGTTACATATTTGAATTGTTATCCAATAGCAGATTAATTTAACATAAGGATGTGGATAGAATTATTTAAATGTTTTCTAAACAGAATGTTTATTTGTTACAATTCACATTGGTCAGTTGAAAACCCACATACAATTTGTGAGTGATAGTTTCAGGAGACTTGGCCAATTTAACGCGCATTGTATTATCAAAAAAAATCGAATTCTGTACTTGCCCGTCTAATGACAAAACCTCATCATCATTTTGTTTTCGACCTTACTTAAGTCGGTTAGACGCAGTTCTAACTTCTTTTCTATTCTGTGCTAATCTAAAAAGTTCTGCATACCCTTCACAACCTAAATTTCTAATCATTTGAATAATATAGATTGGCCTAGGTCATCCTATACTCTTCTATCTTTTTCTTAACTACCTGGTTCTATATAGACATTAGCAACCTGATGGTTGTTAAAGAACTCCAACATGTTTACATGATTCCCATTTATCATGAAATGAAATATTACTTGGTTATCCCCTCCAAAAAAGAAAAAGTGTTAAATTATATGTTATGGTAAGACTTAAGCACTGAATCGCTGCCAACATGCCAGACCGCTAATTGTGAGTTATGTCATAGAGACGTTAATTAAGTTATATGTTATGGTAAGGCTTAAGCACTGAATTGCTGCCAAGATGCAAGACCGCTATCTAATTGTGAGTTATGTCATGGTGACGTTTATTAAACTATATGTTATGGTAAGGATTAAGCAACGAAGCACTACCAACATGCCAGACCGCTAACTAACAAAACCTATATTATATAAAACATCAAACTATCTTTTGAGATATTGCAATGCCGGCATTGTGAAATCATCCCAAGAAAAGCAGCCAGGCGAAACATGCTAATTTTCCCTACAATTCCACAGTCTTGAAAAACAACATTAAAATTATAATTGTGGGTGACAGTCAAGACTGTCTGTTAGGCACCATGCTTACAAAACTCTCAGATAAGCTCAAATTAAATTTGGCAGTCTCTTTCCTAAAACCAAATGCCAACTCAAGATCCTGCATAGAATCTCTACCAGTACTCGTGCAGTCTGAGTTATTAGGCAATGATAACTGTATTATTGTCGTCAGTGACACCAATCATATACCTACTGCATCAAAGAAGTGACCGATATAAATGACATAAATGTGAAACTGCAACTTTAACTAACGTGGTGATGACATCGATACCTCACAGATATGATAAGCCTACTATGAACGTCCTAATCAACAAACTCTATACCAACCTCTCGAATAGCATACAGAATTTCACAATAGAAACTTTGTCAAAATTAACAATTTACCTAAAAAAGCGCTTCAGAACCCAAGATGGACTACACCTAAACTCAAAAGATAAACGTCTATTGATGTATAAAGTCATCAAACATATATTTAAAAGAAGTACTTATGTTGGTTTGTCAGATGATTTAAATAATGGTTTAGCAACTGTAAAATCAGGATCAGTAAAGTAGAGATTCGATCAGATTATATCCAAGGAACATCCCATTAGTTTATGGCGATGCAATTTTCAGATAAGATCCAAGGAACGTCCCAATTTTTCAGGATACTTGTCAAATCACCATTGTACTCCATCGCCTAAATCCTCAAAATCTATGCCGGTCCTCTTTAATAAGGCACAAATATATTCAAGCTTCACTTCTCCAAATGCCTATCTCAAACTGCTTATGTCTATAAAAGTGCCTGCTCTTTCACAAATCATCCGACACGTTGGTATGAACGTTCCAAATCAATAGAGCCAAAATGGCTCTATGTTCCTAAACTACGCCACAATATCCAAAACAAACTCCAATCGCCAATGCTAAATCCATTACATTTAACAAGGGCAAAAAATATAATTCTGCATCCCACCAACAAGTAGTGTTCTCCACCTTAATATCCAATCTTTAAACAATTCTGTTGAAGAACTGTCAATCTTTCTACATGCCCAAGAGTACACAAATGCTCTTTGTCTCAACGAACACCATCTAATCGCAGAAAAATGATCTACTCTAAACATCCCAAACTACAAACATTTTCTATTTCTGTAGAGATAATACTCATGGAGGTTTTGCCATATTTGTTAAGTGACCACGTGAGCTAAACAAAAAGCTGTATCCAAACTCCAGCTCCAAACTCTGAGGTCTAATATTTCGAAAACAGGAAGATAAGATTTTACATTTAAATAATCTTGAAGTAATGACAGTTCGTGAACTCTCAGCCACCAAAATTTGTATTGGTTCAATCAAAACTTCAATTCTGACTCTATCGTTCTCCACACTTATCAGTCAAAATATTTTCTCGGCCATTTAGATATCATCCTAAACAAAGCTAGTCCAAATTCTGCCAATATAATACTGACCACAGATTTGAGCACTGACTTAATTGCTAATAGTTGCAAAACTTGGTTACTTTTAATCTTTTAACCTGGTATGGATTATATGTATGCTTCAATGCAGCCACTCGAACAACTCAATCTAGCATTTCATAGATACTATCGTTTCAACCCTTCATTCGATCTCTATCTCGAATAAAACTATTTTACCAGTATCCTTTTCTGACCACTGCGCCCTATGGACATTGACTACAAGCTGCAGTAAAAAACCGACAATAAAAAAATCCAAACCAATCTAAAAGATCCAGTTACTGTAGAATTATTTAAAAATAATTTATCTGCTCAAGTCTAGAACGAGGTGAGCGTACCTTCTGATACAGACAATAACTTCTTATTTATCTTTGATAGCCTTTTTAATACTGACTTCCCCCTTGAAACAAATAAAAGATTTCAGTAATAAACATAAAAAACCCCTTGGATAAATGCTGAAATAAATTCCATTTATGACCAAATTAATCTTTTAAGATCTCTTGAAAACCGCTCTAGCTTCTTCTCCTAAAGAAAACACTAAAATATCTAATATGCAAGGAAAAAATTATAACAACTATCTCAGTGATTCTTATAATAGTACTGAAAGCCTGCTGGAATATCATAAACAAAGAACGTGCATTGATCCATCACCTAGGAGCATTACTGTACTGATAATCCATAACCATTCCATTACTGATCTGATCCAGACCGCCACAGAACTTAATATGTCGTTTCCTGCTAACTCTACTAAATTTAACCCCTCCACACCTAAGTCCTTTTGTTAACAAATCCACCAACAGTTCCTTATTGATGATGAGGAAATTATATACGTAGTCTCTAACCTCAAAAATAAAAACTCTTTCAGGCTTGACGGAATCCCCCCATTTAGTCCAAATGATAATTGCTGAAATAGCCTTTCCTTTAAGTAATATAATTAACAGTTCCTACTAATTCTGGTTGTAATGCGGCTATATTATAATTAAATATAATGTTATTCAAATTTAGTGTGTGTGCATTTGTAGTTGGTGAGATATAAACAGATGGCAAGAAGGGCACGGGCGCGAGAGAGTTAGTCGGTTGTAAAAGCAGAAGTAAAAACGTTCTAGAAAATATATTGCTTTTGTCAGAATTAAAATTGTAAATTTAGTTTTAGTATGTGCAGTTTACGTTTAGACAAGTCAATGTACCAGTGTCGAACTTACGACGCACTGAGTATTATTTTTATTAAATAAACTAACTATAAATAGCGGAGGTATTTATTTCATTTTAGAGCCCATAGCCGAGTGTCCGAATATGGAAAGAGAATCTGAACACAACATGGTTAACTTAAAACAAATTAGTCTTGTCATTTTTCGACAAAATAATTGAAACGATAAATACCAACAAGCTATTTAAATTCCTAATAATAATAAGTTCTTCGACAAATCCCAATGAGGCTTTGTTCGCAATAAATCTATCCAGTCTGCGCTTATGAATCTTTCACTTTTTGTGAGGAACACTATTGATAAGTGTGAATTTGTAACTAACTTGTTATTAGATATAGCTAAGGCTTTCAACAGTGTCTGTCATTCCACTCTGCTTTATAAAGTCATCCGAAAAGTTTCCTCCAATCTACTACGTAACTATTTATCAAACAGGACTTTGTCGGTTGAAATTGTAAATCGCGATGGGAGAGCAGTGTGTTCTCTTTTCCTGCTCATTAGTACCGGCATACCCCAAGGTGGTGTCCTAGACCATGTTTCATTTTTAATACACACTAACGATTTGGCTCCCACGCTTGTCTCCGACAACACAATTGTATTAAATATGCAGACAACACCCTGTACTTACAAATTCGATCTCGACAAACTGACCCAATACAGTAACATAGGCCCGGGCCACATTAGTTTTCGCTCAGCACTGGTTAGATTCAAATAAGGCAAGCCAAAATATGCCAAAAACAAAATTTATAGTGTTATATCCACTAGATCCCGAATCACTCCGTTCATTTCTCTAAATTATGATGGTTCATCGATTCCAATAAAGTGAATTGTAAAATTTCTAGGATTTGTGATTGATGCTTCTTAACTTGGTCTGCTCATGCTGAACAAGTCTGTAAAAAATTTTCGACATCCTACTTCATTCTATGAAAAATTGTACAATTTGTTACAAGCTCCTAGGCATTAGTGTATTAATTTAGGATTAGGGACTTTGTTCGTATAGTTGTTGATGCCATTAACTTATCTTTGCGATCGCAAGCATGCTGACATAACAGTTTGTACCTGGGAACAAGTTCGGTTCCCACCAATACGAGTACAAGTGCATCGAGCTCGGTTGAAGAGGGTAAACGTTTTATGTGAGAAATGCAGCATAGCTCAGAACATTACCGTACGGCCTTCCATGTAGTGCTGACATGTGCTTCGTTCTTGTTCCCACCCTCTTTACCTCGTCCCTATTATCGTATCGTCAAGCATCACCAGCAGAAACACAAACACCACAAGCCACTACAAAATAACAAAGGCAGCAAGAACCGGCTTCCAGAAAAAAACTTCCGCGCCCTGCTAGAATTACGATGGGGGGGTTAAGTATATTTAATTGCCTGGGGTTTTATCGGAAAGTGGTTGCACGTTATAATTTGACGCCCTTTCTAGCAGCTGTTTGCAGTAAAAAAAAGTTAATTAGAATTAGTAATTAGAGGTTTGCTGCTTCAATGTATAAATATAATTATCTAATAAAGCTTTTTTTTTCTACCTATTATCCAAACATATAAATTTCATCATTGTATAGTCCAAAATTAAAAAGAAACTTTAGTTATTCCTTGCCGGATTGCTAGGCACAGCAGAATTTAACTATAAAAAAGACTACATATTGTTTTCCTTTTCTGTTGAATTTAAAATTCCGACTTTTAATTTCTTATTAATTATTTTCTTCTTGAAAGGTTTGTGTAACTTAATATTTTAACTAATCAAGTTTGCAAAGAACGCGGTTATGTGGCACTAAGTTTTTGTGTGAAATTTCATTTTTGAGCTACCTGAAAATGTTTAGATTTCTAATATTAATTTGATATGTTTTAGTTATATTTGGAATTTAGTTGTTTCCGAGTATCTGCGTGGTGATAAAAGTTTTATCTTATCGTTTAAGACCAATCTGTTTTAACAGGTGCATTCTCTTCTCTCTACTTCCTCTTTAGAATGCTTACTGTTTTCTTATCCCGCTATCTCGGTTTTAAATCATAATTTTTCTTTTGGTGGACCTGCCTTAAGTTCTGAGACAACCGCCCATCACATAAGAGTGGTGTTCCCCCACTCCGGGCTACTGACTACATTTTTGCTGGTCGAGTAGTGCTTTGCTATCCACCATTTTTTCTATCACTTTTGCTCAATGCGAGCCCTTCCTATTATCTCTTCTATCTAGGTTGCCACATATCTCCTAACATCCCATTTCCCTTTTTTATCATCCCTTATTCCCATTCTCTTCTTTTATTTTCGAAGCATAGTTAGGGGTTGTTATTTTACAACATTGGGCCGTAGGTCTGTAGAACATTCGTATGGCTGTGCATCGACATTGTCTACCGTTGATATATGGGGAGAGTGAAAAGTTATCGTTTCAGCTCTGCTAGTATTCCTAATTGACACCTGGCACAGAGATTGCACTCCCGAATGAATTGGTCCCACATGCCATTCGAGAGATCAAGCCTGCTTCATGGAGCTTCGCCCTTCTGGAGGGCATGTGTAAGACACTCCCAATTTTAAGTTCCTACGGGATTACTCTACTTCCTCGAGGGTTCCCACTTTCTTGTTATTATATTTATAGGACGTGCAATGTGCCTCGAGAATCCCCCGAACCAAAATTAGGTTTTACCTTTTTAAAAAAAAAATTTTCTTTTATCGTAGCCTAAGTTTTTAGGTTAAATCATAAATGTCAAGTACCTGTCGTTTTTTATAGTGTCTTAAGAATTTTATTTTACAGACATTATGCAACCATGATTGGTTAATTATCTAGTAACTTGAAAATATGTTGGAGACCTGATCGTACCTTAATTAACATTCTAACTCAGATGGTTAGATGTTTATCGTTCTCTTTGCAATTATCTCTGGGATGTTATTTTTACCTCGCCTTTACCGATCTTTTTCGTAAAAAAAAAAACCTTAAAAAATTACTTTATTGTTCCGAACCCTTGATATTCAGGAACAAAAGTAGGACATTATCGTTGGGTGAAGAAGCAAACTTGCACCCGAGGATTGTACTTGATGAAATAGTGTTAAGGAATTAAGTATTATAAATGTAGTAGCATTGGTTAATTTGTCAACTTAACGTAACAGCTGGCACATTATATTTTGCTAAAGCTAGTAAAAATTTGTTTAGCTTTAGAAAATGTCTTTAAGGAGACAGATGAAATTTGCATGCATTCATAAAGGAATGTGATAGGGCAACTTTTGTAATTAGCTTTATAATGTGGTAATAAGTATGTGAGTCTCATGTCCCCAACGAAATTTTTGCGATCGGTGAGGCGGCAAATAAGACCTGTGTGTGGTAAGCTCGAGTAAGCCTTACAATCGGGTGACTGTTCAATTCAGTTTCCTGGTATAGCAACTTTTCTTTCTTTATAAATTTGAGTGCACTAAATATATGTGTTCAGTTAAATTTGCATTAAAATAGTATTTCAAATCATTTCTATACAAATTACAAATATTAAGTTAAAAATGACTAACGTTTCAAATGCTCCGTTGGCACCTGCAGAAGTAACTAAAGTTCAGCATTATTCTGTTCATCGTCACAAACAAATAAATCGCTTGAAAGGTATTTCAAGAGTTGCAGATAAAGCTGAACAGGATCCACATTTTCTAAGTTGTTAAAAAATCGTTCTGCTTTATGTAGGCTGCAGTGAATTTTAGCTTATACTATACGATTTATCGAGTTGCAAGAAAGTTTCCCCACATACAATTCACTGACATTGTCCTCTAATGAACTCCGTTATGCAATACTTTTGCTTGCAAAACATGCAACAATTTTTTTTTTGAAAAACTTACCTGTTTAAAGAATGGTACTTGTTTACTGAAGACTCGACAAATTGTGTCCCTTTGTAGACTCTCGAGATCTACTCTTCCTTGGGGTGATTTTCTAAAAGGTGCCCTATATTGTTCCCCAGTCGCTCCAATTTTACTTCTTTATTAATCAATCACAATCATTTTAAATTTCTGCACGCGTCATCAATCAGTGCAATGTATACTTTCACAAGAGTTTTGGATCCTAGATTGTAAACGGGCTGTACGTCGCATTCTTTCAAATTTCAGTGACATCAACTACGTTAGCTCCTTTAAAATTATTATGAGACAGCATCGCCCGTGCAAATTCCTCAAAACCATGTTTGTCTCTTGGAGTGTTTCGTCACAAAAGTCATTCATTTGAAACTGGCATCTGATTGGTCAGTCAAGTGTTTTCTCAAAGCTCTAAAAAGATTTATAGCAAGAAGGGGGTCGTTGCCTGGTCTTATACAGCGATCAGAGTACAAATTCTGTGGATGCCCATAAGGAACTGAATAGTTTATTTGCCTACGTCGCAGTGCATGAGAATATTAAGTGGAATTTTAATGTTCCTTCTGGACATAAACTTCAGTGGTCTTTGGTAGACTTGGATAAAAACTGTTAAAACACATTTAAATTTAACGTGGGTATAACTTGCGATCAGTGCTTTACATACAAAGAATTTCCTAGGGTTTTAATGCAAGCTGAGGTTGTGGTAAACTTACACCCTTTAGTTCCATTGAGCACTAACCCAAATGATTTGGAGCCCCCACCCCAATCACCATCATTTTTAAAGATGGAAAATCCCACCGCTTTCCTCAACGTTAACATCTTTCCCGATGCCAGTAAATCTATAACATACACGAGCATTTTTTGGGAGAGATGGTTTCGTGAATGCCTGAATACTCTCCAGCCACACAAATGGTATAATGATTATCCATCCCTACCATACTTCAGTATTAATTCACGATAAAAATTTACCCCTCCTGAAGTAGTGTTGTGATCAGGTAGTAAAAAGTTTTCCTGGAGGAGTGGATAGAACAGTTCGTGCTGTGTGTGTCCATACTACAACTGGCATTCTTCAGCGGCTGGCATAAAAATGGTGACCGCTTCAAATAACATAATTTGCAAAATACATCGTACTTTGGGTGGGCTTGATGCTTATTAAAATTTAAATATTCAAGAGTAAAACTACAACGCCAAATTTACACTTTGTTTATCATTTTAATTTATTCTGGTTATCAAGCCACTTTTCAGAGCCGTCTTTAACTTATGAACTCTTCATTATAATAGTTCTCAAAGAACAATTTATTTTTAAGTTTGTTTTTGAAATCGAGTACGTAAACGTTACAATTTTATTCTTGTCTTGTGAGTGTAGAAATTAGGTGTTTCCAGACAGCATTGCTGCTGGGAAGAACCCAGAATACCGATTAGTTTGCCAACTAAAGATCACTGGAACCACTCTTCATCAACACAAATTCAGGTAGGTGGTAATGTATAATATCAAGTCCCGTTTTCTCTCCATGCTGCTAATGTTTTTTTTAAATTTTATTTGTGTGCTCCAGTTATACTGCTTCCACTCTTTATGGAATTTAATTTTTTTTTATAACTTTAATGCTAACATTTGAAAAATAAAAAGGAAAATGCAGGTTTCCACTATATTTATAGGGCACTCTTGTTGTGGACAATCTTGTCCAATTTGGAAAAATAGTCTATTACCTAGTTCAATTGCAAAATAATTAAATGGTCCCAATTAATAGTCTCTGGGGTGTATTCTGTAGCAAACATGTTAAAATTAACCGGGCGATAAAATTTTTAATTTTAACATACTTTTAATCAAAGTGGTATTCAGTACACCAAACATTAACAGCCCCTTAAAAATATTTAATTTTAACAGTTTGTTAAAAAGTACCTATAAGATTTGCAGTATAAGGCAAAAAGAAGTTAAAAGAGCAAAAACGCGACCGTGCTATAAAAAACCAAATGCATATGCAAGTAAAATTAATAGAAGCTAGCATAGAACTAGCATATGTCGGTAATGCTTCTAAAGAAGATAGTCATAAGTGCAAAGATAAATGGACGGAAATAACAAGTATATTAAACGCTGGTCCCAAACACAGTGCTAAGCAACGGCAAAGTGTATGTCAGGCTAGTTGTTTGTAGCATCGTTGTTAGAAATAATTTGTATAAGTGCTTGCTGATCTAAAAACAAATGTCCATAGAAAAGCAAGGAGTCTACGAGGAGAACAGCAAGCTACTGGGTGTAGATGATCAAATTCTAAACTGTTGACAGAATTAGAAGAGAGAGAGTGCTGGCATTAATTAACCGAATTGTCATCGATGGTGCACCTACCAGAAATGTGTAGAAGCTAATAATTTAATAAGTAGAGAAGTATGCACCTTATTATATTTATTTTCAATGTTACATTCAAACCTTGTAGATGTGGAGATTGCCAGATGCCAGATCTTCAAGAACGTGTGGCTATTAGAATTGTAGAAACACCTACATCTGGGGTAAATATGCCACAGCGTAAGTTCCGTCACCGCCCATCGCCTTGGTCAGTGATGGGTATAGCAGACTTGGTCTGTAGCAATAACAACATTGCTAAAGCGCTGAATAATATTGCTAGGGCAATAAGGGAAACAGAAAAAAGACAATTTTAGGTTTACGATTATTTGTAACGAATTAAATTAGGTTAGGCATAGCTACTAAATTATGATTTCTTATTAGTATTATTTAGATTATTGTTGGTAAATAGTTAATGTTAGCAGCAATATTTTAAGTTTAGTTTTAGTTGTAGTTTTCGACGTATATATAAGATAAACTTTTTGTTCGGAAATTCTTTCGTAAAATAAATGAGTTAATTTTGTGGTTTGTAGTAATAAAATTTATTGAAAACAGTGTGTACTAGTATGATAATGGATGAACAAAAAGCCTAAAACAATATTTATACAAATGTAGGCTTATCGTTGACCAAAAAAAGTGTGTTATTCTCAAACTTTTAGCAGCACCTCTTCCAAAATAGTTTTCAAATGCGATATCATTGTCGTTATAGTTGTCATTTCCCAGTTCATCAAATTCAACATCATCAGGTAACTGAACATTGAAATGAATGGCAATATTATGTAGCAAACCACATGTATAGATTATATCTGCGGCCTTATCCGGACTATAGTAAAGTGTTCGGTGTTTTAATAGGCATCTAAACCGACCCTTTAGTGCACCATTAACTTGCTCTATTGTTCTGGCACTTGAGATATGATGGTTGAATCTACCCTCTGGTGAATCGGCAGGAAAGTTTCCTAGATGTTTTACCATTAATCATGGTAATAAAGGACATCCTTCATCACCTATTTCGTGATAGTTCAAACAAATATTCTCTTTCTAAATGCCAGTTGATATTTGACATTCTCCATATCTCTGCATCATGAGTAGATACTGGAAATCATGCATTCATATTAATAATTTCTTTATTTGCATTGCATATAATTTGCACATTATTACTATAATACTCTTTTCTGCTGTAGTATGGGTCAGCTGGATACAAGCGGTGCAATGCAGGTGGAGATATTATCACAATGTCAAGGAAATTGTAGCGGTTTTGAAATGTATTTATGTTGGAATTGATTGCTTCACGTTGGCGTGGAAAAACAATCTATTCATTAAGAACATTATTAATTAATTCAATGACCAATTATATGGATCTGCTCAATGTAGGTTGACTCACGTTTAACACATTATTTGCACCAGAATCTAGTTGATAACTTCCATGCCCACAGAAGTGTATTATACATATTTTAAAGTGCTTAGGTATAGCTGTACTTCTTTCCTCATTTCGTATACGAGGAGAAAGAGTGTTTATAATATATTGGGCTGCAATCTTATTAATACGAAATAATTTTAAAAATTGCCTTTCACATAATTCAAAAGGGTTACTTTCATCTCTCAATTTTCTGTTACGTAGCCGGGAATGATTTCTACAAATTATGCATAATGAAATTGTTTTAATGAAAAATATTTACGTTCTTAAGTATTCCTCTATGTCATTAATAATAATGCTGCATATCCACCTACAAAAGCCATCTTGTCACAAATTAACACAATTTTTATTTATTAAAACCACCCAGGTCCCCTAGCTTTAACAATGTATTCTTAACAGGGCAATAAACAAGAGCCTGTTAAAAATATAATACAGTTGTAGTTACAGAATACCATATTGGTTAAATAAGCTGTTAAATTTTAACATGGCTGTTAAAATTAACAGATTCCTTACAGAATACACCCCTCTAAGTCATTGATAATTTTGTTATAATTACATTTTCTAAAATCTAATATTGTTAAGCCTGACAGGATTAATCCATGGATAAGAAATGAGAATTTTAACGAGTTTGTGGAAAACTTTTTCCGGGTAGTAAGAATTTATCACTTGCAATTATTTTATTGATTATTTGGCCGTTACAAAGAACAAGGATCTAATCTTCCTAATCCAAATCAGTTCGTTTCTCGTTCAAATAAATCGACTTTTGCGCTGTGCTTGAATTGCTAGATGTCTTACTGCCATGACTCAAAACAGTTTTGTTTAATCACATTACTATCTCATCACATGTTACTTCTGTAGCTCTCTGAATATCGCTTTGATAAAAATAATTGTGCGTTAATTTGCATCCTACCTTTAAACAGAAAATATGTTACCTTTAAAGAACTAAAGTCGTCTACATCTTATTTAAAACAGGAAGATCCTCCAGCCGCAATTCTTGGACCACTACTTTTCATCATTTATATAAATGATCTACCTCCCATACTAATAACAAGCACTGATTTTGTTGACAAATCTACCAATTTATTACTACATCTATTATCCATGAAAAATTGTGGACTTCTTGGTTTCAGACAAATAAACTAATAATCAATGCCGCCAAAACTCAAAAATAGCTTTATATCTACAAGAGAGCACAATTTTGCAAATCCGAAATCTATAAAAAAATATCTTGAACCTTTTCTAGGTACGAATTTAGATTGGAAAAATCATGTTGACCATCAGTCAAAAACTAAACCCTACATTAAATCCACATTAGTTTCGATAGACATACTTAAAAAAAGCATATAATGCATTATTGCATTCAATGATGTCTGTCAGTGAAATATATTCTCATGTTAAGACATAATAAAGATAATTTGTGCCTTAGAATGCACAGAATTCAAAAGACTCCAATGCTAATTATTACTTTATCAAATTTTTTAATGTTTCCTTCTCATTTAAATTCTACCTCCAACTTATAAAAATAAAATAAAAACTTTTTGATCACTAATGCCTTCCATTCTACTAACATAGAATTTTATTGATGATATTATCCGTCCTTAGTGTCAGTTTCTCATACTAGACCTTTTATAAATTATTAACGAGCACCATAGTGGGTGTTTCTATTTCTTGTACTAATAATTATGAATATTTGTATGGTGTATCTTATTAGCAATTAAAGTATTTTAATTGCAACAACTGACTATTGTAAAAAATTGAGAAATTTTAACACATGAATATATTTATCTTTCTTATTAATAAAAAAAAGAGTTTGTTAACTTAAGTCAACCACAAGAAAAGATATATAAAAGTATTATTGTGAGACAGTCGAAGTTAAAAAAAAGAAGATACGGTTAACCACATAATAGTATTATTGTGACTCTGTTAAAGTAAAAGAAAAAAGATAATGTTAAGAATATCACACAATTCTAAGCAGCATTTTTTAATGCATGTATCGTTACCCTGTGTTAAGCCAAAAGTAATTAATGAAAAGTGCATATTTGTATTGAAGGTGTTGAACAAATAGTGTTCCCAATCATTTCAATTTTGAACGAATCTGAACATAGAGGTTAGAAAACATGTACAATTAGTTGAATGTTCTTGTTTGAAATAAAAAACAATTACCTGCTCACACATATTCACTAATAAATCTAAATTATGCTGAATTTCAGGTAACGCAAAATTCGTGCACTTCTTACGAATAACATCTTCATAATGTTCAACACCAGCAGGAGCTTTTAAACCACTAAGTGCATGATATCCACTTAAAACTCTCTGTTGTGGTCCAGTCATGTCAATTACTTTAACCTTGGTTAGTTCACTAAAATATTTTTATTAGTAATTGCAGTGCCTGACTAATTTTTAAGATTATCGTGTTATATTTGTACCTGCCCGGTCCTGAAATATAAGCTCCTGGACGTTTACCTTTTTCGATAACATCATCGACTGTCCTATAGTAGTATCGTTGCTTGTTTTTATTGGAAATTCCTTTTTTCCATTTTAATTGTGGTTCCTCAACATCAACTACTTCGATAACTTGTTCCTGTTAAAATAAAATATTATTAATTTGCATGGTATCCCACTAAGCAGTAGCGTATACTGGGTAATCTTGAAATTTGTGCAGACATTTCAACAGTTATAATACTTATTGAACGATGTCCGAAAATTCCACTTGCTTATATAGCAGACACCATGACAAAAGACATATATGTCATAGGTTTCTACCATAATTCACAATATACCTTCAAAATTCTTTAAAAAGTGAACCAGTGCATGCAATAAAGATAGAAATGTAAACAGTACGTAGAAATATGTTACCGTCCCTCTATAAAAACGACACAGACGTATGAGCATGTATGTTGCTAAAAAAATATTTAACTGATCTAACTGGAATAATTTGACTAGAATGTTAATCTGTCAAATTTATATAATATTAATAACCTTGGTACAGTAAACCTTTACATTTGTGTTTTAACCCACACATTATTTACATCATTAACCCTACACTGCGCAAATTTTTTTCGTTGCTGGAATTATTTTTTTTAATGTATTATTTGCCTGTGAATATGGGAAAATAATATTTTATATTTGATATATATATATATATATATATATATATATATATATTGTTACTATCGCCCTTCGCCAGATGTACTATGATCAATTGCCTGCTAATCGCCACTTCTCTGTGCCTTTAAAATAATTTAAAATTAACACAATTATATTTATGCCTCGACTAGCTCAGTGATACCCCGCACAGAGTGAACGACAATATGATAACAGAGAATTTTTACTCACTCCTCTCCAACACTCAATATCTCCGCATAAGACAAACTAAATTTACCAAAAATTTGTATAATGAAATAAATAAGATTACAATTTACAAATCTGTGCCCTTTTTAATATAATTTGCTTTTTATAAAACTTTTTAATCAAATTTAAATAAATATTTCTATCGAATTTTAGCTCTTTACGAAGCTTATAACTTTTTACCTTTTTATAGCAATTAAAGCCAGCAAAAAAATGTATTTTTACCACGAATAGTTTTGTTGAACGTTCAAAGAAATATCCCCTTTCTTACTCATACTTTTACGTACCAACCAAATTTTTGTTGACCTTTTACACAAAATATTTAAATTACACGCATCTTTTAAACTCACTTCTTAATACACCAATTATGTAAAATTATAAATGTAACATACTATAAATTGAAAAGATAACCCTGACATATTCTCATGTTGTTCTCGCTGGAGCTTCCTGGCCCAAATCGGTCGTTTGTTCCATAGCATGGAGTCCTAAACCAGCAGCTGAGCATGTTGACCCAGTACTTTGAAATATTTAGTAGCAACTCGGAGTTGTCTGCCCAACGATTTGAAGTATTAACCCAGTAGCTTGATTTTTTTACCAGTAACTTAGAATATTAATGTCGTGATTTGGAGCCCTAAATTAATAAATTGCAAAGATTTTATTTATTAATTATTTCTAGACTTACGTTTATATCAACAGCAGAATTTTATAAACACTTATTTCAATGCACACTTTACTATTTATCACTTGAAATTATTAATTTATGTTACTTTCAATTTAACGTTCACTAAATTTTATTTACGTAATAATCTTCTTTCAACTATTACAGTCAGCGCGTCGATTATGGAATGAATGTCCTTTATCTGCTTAGGTTAGTTTTATAGACAAATTCCTTCCCAAATGTTGCACGCGTCCTCATTGGTTGAGAGCCAGCTATCGGATGTTTGTCCATGGAAAATGCGTTTCTATGTTTATCTGTTAGGTTTTATTAAATATTGCATTTTATATACGTTCGAATTTGCACATACATTGGAATCTTGTAATGGGATTCGTTAACAAATGGTATTTCACGTACCTTCCAAGCTGCACGTATATCATAATTTTAATATCCATACTTTAATTACATATGTTCGCTTTATTACGTATGGCAATTTATATACATTCCAAACTGCACGTACTACATCGCTTCAATATCTATACTTTATTTACATGCGCTTATTGACTACTTTACACAATTGAAAAAAAATTTTCATTTCACGTTTATTTGCCTTCAAATATGTTGAATTTTTAATTTGTTTTTAAGCTTACAAATGTTTTAATGTTGTAAAAATGATTGGACTGCTTTCCCCAATTATCTTTAATGAATGTGGTGAAGTTATTACTGAATGAACTTCCTTTGATTAATTGTGGCTTGTTATTGATTTTATACAGGGCGATTTATATTTGCTTTTACATAATGCATGAATTATATACATTTTATGATTTAAATATTTGGTTTTCATGATTTTTATCTAAATGAATTTGATGGTCAACGCCTATTTAAGCATATAGCATATAAGAGGGACAAAAAGGCACATACACTACTTAATTTTCAATAAATATGTTAAAATGACAATGCGAGGAAGTTTTAATTCAGATATTAATCTTTAAGCAATTTTGTTACTATTTAATTCTGAGAAACATCTCATTGTAGCAGATGAACAAATCCAAAATAGTTATTTTTATGTAATAAAGCATTGTCATACCATACATAAAAATAACTATTTTGGAATCGTGCAACTGCTACACTAAGGTCTTTCTCTGAATTTAATAGTAACAAAATTGCTTAAAGATTAATTTCTGAATTAAAACTGCTTTGCCTTGTCATTTTAGCATATCTATTGAAAATTAAGTCGTTTATGTGCCTTTTTATTCCTCTTATATGCTGTAAATAAGCTTTGACCGTCAAATTCACTTATACACGTGAGAATGGGTCACGATAGGTCATTGAAACCCAAATTTTACAAATAAATCCCACTAAAATATAATAGAATCAGGAAAAATATAAATTTCTGTCAATTCATGGTTACACCCTGTAAAATACAAGCGTACTTTTATTCATTAAAGTGCCATGCAAAAAAACAACTTGCGCAGATATAAATAATCACCCTGTATTATATAAGTGTATTGTAAATACATAGCAAGTAACATAAGTTGTATATGTAAAAATAATTAATTGTAAGATACCGTAAAACGCATTCAATGCGAATGCACATCAATCACTTTAAGATAAATACAAAGCCATTTATTTTCACTTAATTATCAATACATTTTTGATAAAAAATACTTTTCATTTGCTGTAAATAGCATAGAATAGCATTAGCTTTATGCAGTTTGCTTAAGAAACTACAATCAACGTGGATTTTAAACCCCAATTTTAATAAACTTTGTGTACGGAAACACAAAAGCAAATATTTTTATAAAACGCAAACCCTTTTGCATTAAAAAGCAAATAAAGTTTAAATTAATTACCCTGTAGATTACAGAAATTTATTTTAAATAAAGAATTTTCTAGAATATTACGAATATAAAGAGACGAGTCATCGGTATTTAGAACTACGTAAAATCTAATTAATAAATGAAACATTTTATTCCAAGAAGTGGGCCGATCATTGAAAAACCCACAAAATCCAAGAAATATCCGATAAAATTGATTACCTTTCGCATTAGTATGCGATGCCACAATAATAGTATATGTGAAACAAGGACAAACAGCGCACATCACGAGTAACTGGAACAAGATTAAAAAATAATTACGTCGCCACCGAGGCGCCAGATTCTGCACTTTATATTACTTTGACACACGAATGTTTTTATGCTGAGAGTTTTTCTGTGAATCCTTGCATCATAATGTTCCATACACATCTAGTAGGTTCTAGAAAATGGATAATCGTGTATATGAGGAAGCGTTTATTAAAAACGGGGATTCATTCATTAGATTCATTCATTTGATTGATTCAATTCTTGATTGCGATCATGATATGTTATTTAAGTCGCAAGCTATTGCTTTGCGAAGATGATATTTGAAGTATGCAGTAAGCATACCTTAATTTAATAATTATTACGTGGGCACAATGAATATAGAAATGAAGTTTTAAAATGTAAATTACAAAAAAAATGGAATTTATTAATTACAATCAAGAGGGAAAATTCTTCAAAATGACACTATTTTAAAAATTTTACTAAAAGGAAGATTTAACCAAAAGAATGTACTTTGGTAACTACTGTTTGAAATGAGGATTTTAAATATGGAAAATCTTGAAAGCTGATTTGACAATTAAAATAAGATATTTTATTACTAGGAGAGTTTACGTGGATTATGCAAGTATTACTTTTAGATTTAATTTTAACAGATATTGAAGTATTTATATCTAATTTAAGGTAAAATAATAAGTGTTTATCATATATTTTTTTGTAAAGGATTTTTACCAGAAAATTTGTGATCAGAGTTCAAAATACTCTGGCCTTTTAATAGTTCATCTGTCAAGGTTATAGTTTGAACGTAGTTTATAACCATTCGTTTCTTACAATCATTGATTTGGTTCACGAGTACTTAAGCTCGTCAAGGGAAGTTGCTATTTTCGATAATACCATCTGATAGTAATTTCTCAACCTGGGCTTTGATAAAGGCCGTCTCTTCTGTGAAATGCTCAATAGACCTAACAGCAGTAGGTCGACAATCAGAAGAGAGATTTGTCAAAATTTGGACTTGTGGCACTTTAGCTTGAACAAGACTACATATTCTGAATGGTGGATCTGATCCTCCAAACATTAATTCTAACGTATTATGTAATTTTAAAAAATCGTGACCAATTACGACGTCTGCACATAAATTTTTAAGAACCAAGAGACATGTTTTTGTAGGTATGTCCTTGATTGCATAAATTCGCTAATCAACGTCTGTCCACTTTAGCAGAGTTTAACGATGCCATATTAATTTGTTCATTTGAAGGTGTTATTTGGAGGGCACAACACTTGGCAAGAGAAAGATCAACACAGCTAGAAGTACTCCCAGTATCAATAAGGCAGTTAGCAGCGAAATTATTACGTTTAATAGAGACAATAGTTTTGTCTAATCCTGATTTAGTAACAGCTGATATGAGTACTAGACAACTATTAGTATCCTCCAAGGGGCAGTATTCCGTAGAGTAGAAAGCACGTTTTCAATTTTTCTTGTGGGATCACTTTGTAATGAGAAGCGCCTGAAACTTATAGGCTTATTCCACAAAATACAACGTAATACTTTTATAATTGATAATAATATCAAGCTGACACTTCGGAGCATACGTGATTACTGAAACCACAAAATGACAGGCAGTTTCATCACTACACACTTAAAATGTCAAGTGTATAAAAATCGACAAATTAATCTACAAGAATTAGAAGCATGAATAGTTGAAGAAATTAGTCGTATCACAAATGATTCAGAACACAAAGACATTTCATTGATCGATTACATCATCGTCAAGTTGTAAACAGAGCACAATTTGAACATTTTTTGTAGTGTCAGTAAAACTTCAAATAGTTTTCAAAGACATCTCAATTTTGTGTTATCAGCTTTTATTATTTTTTGTAATGCATTCTTAAAAATGAAAGGATATGTTAATATTTCTGAAGGTAATTTTTTTATTCTGCATCGGAAAATGTAAAAATATAATGAGTGTTTAACCCTCAATAAGTCGAGGTGTTAAAAATAATCTAACGATATTTTATTCTCTACACACTTTTTCTATAAATTTTGATATATTGTTTACAGGCTTTAAGAATACCTCCTATTTGTTGCCATGTATCATCTACTCGTATAAGGGCAAAGTGGGGATGATTGGATTATGTTCTGGCATATAATGTTAGTATAAATCTAACACGCGACCAATTAGGTAGTCTTAAGGTGTTATATAAAAACTGACGACGCGACAGTTTGCATGTGTGAATTTTCTTTTGTATTGCAAATATTTTTGGTAAGTTTTTGATTACTATATTTTATTACAAAATATTTTTATTATTTTCATATCGTGCCAACTGAATAGATCTCAGAACTCTATGGGATACTTATGTTGTAAGTGTATCTGATAAAGAAACGTGGTTCGGTTCGGTAATAAAAATCCGCAATATTTATTTTTGAACTTCTCTAAAATCTATAGTAATTGTCATTGTCATTGATTTACTGTATGTGTCTTTATATAGATATGGCTTCACCAGAACCAAAGCAAAATGGCTTAAATGGTTCCAAGAAATTCCTTCAGATAATGAATTTAGTTCTGATGTGGATGACGATGCCTCTGAACATAGTAACCATAATACAGAATCTGAGCAATCCTCTAACTATGACGACTTTTCTCAATCTTCTGACAACCATTCCACAAATGGTGCCGCAATTTATTGCCAAAAATGGTGTTTAGTGGTTAAAACAAAAAAAGTTCGTTGCAACCAAAACACGCAAACACAATATAATAACAAAACTGCCTGGGGTTATAGGCCAATCCAAACACGGAAAGAAAATTATAGATTGCTGGAAAATATTTTTTACATCGGATATGCTTGATGCTATTGTTTCTTTCACAAATCAAAAGCTTGATGAAATGCGAGTTACTTACCAATGCCCGCGAGATTGTTTACCTACGGACCAGGTTGAAATATTGGCTTTTTTGGGTTTGCTGTATTTGGAATTCCGTTATTCGATGAAACAAATTTCAACAATTGGCGTTTTCGGGTTGAAAATGCGCTTGATGAGAAAGGGTTGTCCAAATATATCAAAAAAAACTTTGGATGAGTTATTGAAAGGCGTCATGGCAGAAGAAGATCGAATGGTTTTTGTAAATAATCAGAAGAAATGCAAAACTATTATCGTACAAAGTGTTCATGATTGCCAGGTGGAAAACATTAAAGGAAAATCATCAGCAAACGAAATGATGGATGGTCTGGCCAAACATATTTGAGCATAAAAGTATTGCAAATCAACTTTTGTTACGGCGTCAATTGCTCACAATGAAGTACAATCAGTGTCAAGATATGACTGAACACATTTTGAATTTTGATCATAAAATTCGTGATCTAAAATCTTCTGGTGCCAAATTGGAAGAATTAGATATTGTATGTCATTTACTCGTTACTTTACCAACTGCCTATGATGGATTGGTCACAGCAATTGAAACAATGGATCCAGACAAAATAAAAATGGATTTTGTGAAAAGTCGTTTACTGGACGAATACAACAAAAGAAAACCGGGAGGTTGTGAAAAAGTGACAAATGCAGACATGCATACTAATGTTAAGTGTTTTGGCTGTGGTCAGATAGGCCATTTGAAATCTGGTTGCCCTAAATACCAGAAACAGAAAAGAAAGAAGAAATTTTCGAATAAAAGTACTGAAATAAGTGCAAATACGATCGAAACTGATTCAACGCCAGTGATGCTTACTGTAGTCACTGAACCTGTATACAAAGATTCGTGCATAGACATGAAAACTGTATATAGTGCAAAGGCAATGCGACAAAATGACTCGTCAAAAATTCGTTTTATTATCGACTCTGGTGCTACTGAGCATATGGCAAATGACAAATCAGTATTTGAAGAATTGCAAGGCATTGATGGTGTACAAATTTCTGTTGCAAAGCGGAATGCAAATTTGTGTGCAAAGCAGAAGGGTGACATTCAAATAAAAATTTTTTACAACGGTGACTGCAAAACAAAAGTCATCAAGGATGTACTATTGATGAAGGATTTGAAATGCAATTTGTTATCGGTGAAAAGTTTAACAAAGCAAGGATTTCGTGTTATCTTTGAAGGCGATTTTGTTTATGCACAATACAAGGATAAAACAGTATTTGTAGCGCATTCTTCTGGAAGGTTATATGAAGTAGATTTTCATGTTGTACATAATGCATTTGCTGGTTTAACAGATCAAAAGATTTTGATTTATTTGTCACAAATATTTTGGTATTATCGACTAGGTCATTTGAACTACAATGACATGAAAAGAATGGTTGATCGAAATATGGTTGATAGCTTGAATAAAGTAAAAATAAACATTGACCATAAATTTTGTGAATCGTGCATAATGGGCAAACAAGCTAGATTGCCATTTCCAGAGAAAAAACAATGTCGTTCAAATCGATTATTACTGTTGATGTACAGTGACGTTTGTGGGCCGATGTCAATTCAAGCATATGATGGTTCAAAATATTTTGTTACTTTTACTGATGATTTCTCAAGAGTTTCTGCTGTTTACACCATTTGACAAAAAGAGTGAAGTCTTTGAAAAATTCAAAGATTTTATTGCATCATCAGAATCTTTGCATGGCGTTAAAGTTGCAAAGTTAAAGGTGGACAATGGTGGCGAATATATTTCCAATGAGTTTAAAAACTGTTGTCGGAAGAAGGGTATTCCACTGGACTATATAGTACCAGATAATCTTGAAATGAATTCTGTATTGAAACGTTTAAATCGAACTTTGTTTGAAAAAGTTCAATCAATGCTGAATGCTAGTGGTTTAAAGAAGAAATTTTGGTCAGAGGCGGTTTTGGCAGCGAATTATCTGAAGAATCGATGTTCGACCAGTGCCTTTGGTAAACAATTTCAAAACAAGACACCGTCTGTGGTATAAGGTCAAACCAAATTTGTCAAATCTTCGTATTTGTTGGGGATTATGGAATTTACTAAGATGTGAAGTTACTTCGCGTTTGTGCCAAGAACTACTTTTGTGGCAGAGGCGCTGATATTTCACTGCATGCTTCGTTTCCAGAATTCATTCGCGTTTAACATGTCTGAGGGATTAGCTCGTGACAGCTGATACCCATTCATTCTAATGTATTTTACTTAAATTTTCAATCATATTCAGTTATAATAAATGTATTCCACGTTCAAGCATTCTTTACAATTTCTATCTTAGCAAGAAACAAGTTTTCAGTTGTATTGTTAAGTTGGTCCTAAGAGTTAATACTACAACGAATACACGTACAGCAGATTCACAGCAAAGATGTACAATTATACAAAGATATCCCAAACAGTATTTTTGGTTCCGTTTGTTACAATTTTGTTCCGGATTCCAAACGATCGAAGCTTGATGCAAAATCGGCAAAATGTATTATGTTGGGTTATGCTTCAAATTGTTCATATCGATTATGGAATACTGAAACAAATAAATTGATAATTGAACGAAATGTGATTTTCAACGAGCAATCTGTTATGAACCGAAATAACAATTAATAATTGTATGATTGGGAAGATACAGAGGCGGTTGACAATCCAAAGGATGGTGACATTGTTAATGACGGTAAAACATTCCATAACGTAAATATAGACATCGGTGATCTTGAAGAAAATATTCACGATACAAGTTTGAATCGTATTGATGATGACGAGATACTAGGCTTACGACGCAGTACTAGAGTACGACGACCACCTGAAAGATTTGGTGATTGGCAGGAAGCAGCACATTTTGCTTCATCGGCACAGCAGTATGTTGACAATGATCCAAAGACGATCAGTAAAGCATAACAATTAACTGATTGGAAAGATTGGCAACAAGCGATTAATAAAGAATACTCATCACTAATTAAAAATGATACATGGACTGTGTGTGATTTGCCTAATGGAAGAAAGCCTATATCATGCAAATGGGGTTTTTAATTAAAACGAAAATCTAACGGAGCCATTGACAAATACAAGGCACGTTTGGTGGCGAGAGGTTTTTTTTTACAAAGAAGCGGTTTTGATTATAACGAAACATATGCTCTGGTGGCAAAATTGGCAACATTACGCACACTATTATCCACAGCTGCCCAACATGATATGAATGTTCATCAGATGGATATTAAAGGAGCATTTTTAAATGGTGAATTGTCTGAAGAGATATATATGGAATTGCCTGAAGGATTTGAAATTGATAATAAAGTATGCAAACTAGATTGTGCGTTATACGGTTTGAAACAAGCTTCACGAGCTTAGAATGAAAAATTCAATTATTTCATGCTGAAGATTGGTTTCAAACATTGCGTATCGAATCAATGTCTTTATATCAAGGTAGAGAATGGTATGATGTACTATATTTTGCTGTATGTCGATGACCTGTTGATCTATTGCAAAGATGAAAAAAAAATTAAGGTCATCAAAGGATTATTAAACAATCAATTTGAGATGACTGATATTGGAAAGGTTGACACTTTTCTTAGAATGAACATTAAGCAAAACATTGAACAAGGTACAATAATTTTGAATCAAATGCAAAATTTAAAGAAAGTTTTGATTAAATTTGGCATGGATCAATGTAAAAGTGTCGATACACCAAAAGAAGTTGGTTTGGATTTAAGGAAAGGAGACCCAAACAAATTGCCTGATGTTCCATACAGGAAACTAATTGGTTGTCTAACATATGCAACTCTCACAACTCGACCAGATTTATGTACAGCTACAAACTACTTCAGTAAGTTCCAAAGTTGCTATACAGTTCAACATTTTATTCGGGAATCGATCGCCAATCATGAAGTGAAGCTGTTTTTCAAACCCAGCACTGATCAACTAGCTGACATAATGACGGATACTGTTTTGTAAACATCGAGAAAATTTGAATTTGTTTTAAAAATTAATTTTGAATTTAAGTAGGTGTACAGCAATATTTATTGAAATTAAGAGGCGGTATTGAAATTGTACAATAGTAAACTGTGCATATTTTAATTTCATTACTTTAAAACTGATCACACCGCTTGTTTTGACAATCCTGTCGCAATAATATAATAAAAGCTTTTCATTACAAAAACATTTGTGTTTTACTTTTTATTTGCTTAATTTAATTCACAGATGCGCGGCTCTTGCTTCAAGTGATTATTCCATTAAAACCAAGGTGTAGCTACTGCCCAGTTCGAAAAAACAGATTTTCTCAGCATAAATGTGAGAGCTGCAAAACTGATTTGCCAGGAACACACTGCTTCAACAATTTATATGTCAGAAATGCAAAGACTCCGAAGTAGACAGTGAATAACATTTATTTTAAATACTCCCTGTATTTTAGTTTATTAAAAAAACAATATTTTAGTGTAATATGCAACTTTAGACAATAAAATGAGTTTTACTTTCAAAAATTTTACTGTTAGGAGAAATCTATATGTGCGACAGCGTTAGATAAAATCTATATGTGCGACCAATGGCGAGAAAAAGAAACGTGTGATCAATGGAGGGTTAAGTTAAAAAAAAAAAAAAAAAAGTGATAGAATTTCCGGTTAAACAGAAAGTAAGACATAAATAAATTTATTAATTTTAGTCACATATCCGTACTTGTAGTAAATATAAGGTACATCTCTCAATCTGCGGTTTAAAAAAAAACTGATAACCCTATTTTGCAGCTTCAGTCAAACTCGCTTGCAATCAAGTCGTTTTATTTATTTATTAATTTTTTTGAGAACATTCTGAAGACTGCAAATTTACGTGATATTTAAAAAGCATGCACTTGAATGGTCTTTTAACTTTTTAGTTTAATACAATAAGTTTCTGAAAACTCATACAAAAACATACCTTTATTAATATAGGAGTACTTGAAATACTGGCAGAGTTTTCTGGTCCATAAGCACCTATTGCGCCACGTCCTTTTCTAAGATGTGCTTCAACAGGAGCAGAAATGCCCTGTAAATCTTTCCCTAAACCCTTTCCAGGTTTATAACCCATTTGTAACAATAATTTAGCACCGATTCCTTTTGTGTGCCTTTCCCAATTTCCTACACCCTTTTTTATTAACGATGAGTTTGTTTGCGCATTTGCTTTTCGTAGTCCTGCAATATCGGCAGTTATTTCGGTAACAGTAGACTGCGTTTCTGGTATCTTCTTAGCAAAACCTAAAGTTTAGATAATTTATACGAACGGACAGGTTGTTACTACCTTTCTTTGTTGACTGTTCATTTTCTGAATCACTCGAATACTCGGTTTTAAATAGAACTTTTTGTTCTGATTCATCGTCGCTGTAATCATTCTCCACTTTTACAATTTTTTTGTCTTTCTTTCCAGATTGTTGAATACCACCTGCGACAAATCCTATAGGATTGCTGTAATTATGTTTTGGTTTGGAAGTTTTAAAGGACGGTCTCTCTTCTTCATCATTGTCACTGTCATCTGCCCATATTCCTGCAGATCAAATAAATTATAGCATATAGAGCGGAGAAACACACATACATACCATAAATCTGTTGTTGTTTGGTTAAACCTCGTCGTTTTCTAGGGTTAAATTCATTTTCTAAATCATAATCAGTGATTTCAAATTTTTCATATTCGTTATCTGACATGACTAAGAATTATTTTCAAAACATAAAATAAATTCGCTAAAAGTTTGCAATATTAGTTTTTATACGCCTACAGTAAAAAACGACATAACGCCATCTTGCAAATTTGCCATCTGTGAAACAGGAACAAAAAGTAGTGTGTAGAAAGGACAAACTAATAATTTGTAAAGGGTAAAACATTTAATCCACTAGTCCCATACTAATTCGACTAATCGATTATTTTTAGATTGTCATTCAGAACTTCAAAATAGAAAAGAAACAATTAATCGAATACAAATCGATCAATTTAATTAAATTTTAACTTTGAACGACTTTAAAAATCAAAGCAGTTATAAAAAAATGTCGAAAGCGATGTAAATTGAACTATTGGGTTTGTTTAATTTATATACATGTTTAGGTTAATGAAGAAACCCTTAAATTTAGAACATTTAGTTCCTATAGTTACAAAAAACTGCCAGTCAGAAGATTTGTTGAGAATAACTAGAAAGCGAAGTTTAAAAATAGTAAAATATATTGTTTTCTCAAAAAAATTCCCGTCCAAAGAAGATGTTACTTGCTTAATTTATTGTTGTACGAACGAATTTTGATTCACAACTTTATAGGTCTCCGACACTTTATTGGATTTTTTAATTTAGAGAACTTGAAGAGAAGGAAAGAAAAACATAATAAAAGCCTGAAAAACAATTTTTGATCAGAGTTTCAGTTTAAGAAGACAAACAAATAATTTGTTTGTTTGAATATTAATGCTTGAGATAAATGTGTTGTATTAAAGCGCTAAACTGTGTTATAATAAAATAAAAGAAATATCGTCGCTTCGATATAAAAGTCGCTAGAAAGGTACAAACGCGGCATTGTACTTCATAGGTAGGAAGTGGAGCAAATTTTACAAAACAGCCCTTCTATTTCTTTATTACCGTCACTTGAAATAACTGTACATATTACACATGTTTATTACGATTCCGATCATATATTTGCACCGTTATAATAATGTAATGTTTAAACACATTATAAAGCGGCAGTATCAGTGCAGAATCAGTTACGTCTATTAAAGATTATTTACAATTAATACTAAGAGTTAACATAAAAGCAAATTACAAAACAAATAATAAATAAAAGTTTGTATAGCTCAAAAGCTATAACGGAGATTAAATGTATTTTAGTTAAATTACGTTTTGCGATAATCCTTGCACTAAAACAGAGATACCTTGTACGCTTCGCATGCAATGTACTTGATGTAGTATAGGTCTAAGATCATTCCAAGAGCCAAAGTTATCTATGTGGGTTCCAAGCTGGGATGGTGTCGTTAGAGCTTTTGTAAATACAGTCCAAATATTTACACAGAGAATCACTAAAACGTGCTGAGAACCCTAATGTTCTGTACGTAAACAAGACGGGTGTGAAAATCTCTTTGATAAGAGGAGTTTTTTCGGGAAACTTGATCAGTCAACGACTTCAATATATTTGTCTAACATAGAACTCCAAATATGACAGATAGTTGCTACGTGCCGAAAATCGGCCGTAAACATTCCCAAATTTAGTTTTAATTTGAAAGCGATTTCGCGCAAATAATTTAAAAAGACTTGTGCGCGTATCTCTGTCACTTCAGACAGTGCGTTTGCGCAAAGGATTACGCAGACGCGGAGTGTAAAAAGATGGGGAATGATTACCGACACATTAGGACTGGTTAGCTAGACGTCGACGAGTGTAGTTATCTTTGTGCCTTTTTGTCTTCTTTTTCAGAGAATGTAGGTTTCCTTTTATCTACCTGACTATCGTACCTTTTCCTGTATTCCTGTCGCTCTCTACAAATAGGAAAAAGAAGACAAATTAAATTTGGATTCAACCTGGGGCCAGAAAGATCACCCACGCCCTCAATGCTTCCCGATACCAGCTGTCACCATGATTGGTAATGCTGTAAGGAGTTCTACAATTACGTGCGTACCTATCTCGTTTTATTTGCATGTGATGTAGTCATTTTAAACATATGACGTAATACCTTATTTGCGCGTCATTTGGCAAATATTAACTTGTGCTGCCAACTGACGTAGCGGTTCGCGTACCGTACCGCTGGGGTTATAATATAGTGACAGACGTAGTTACTATTTGATAAGCGAGATTTGCGGTCTACTTTACGTCCTGTAGCGCACCGTGTTAGATCCATCTACTGAATCAAAATGGCTTTACATAGAAACGACCAATCATTATGTTCCCTTGTATTTTGCATTTTCCGTTGCATAAAAGAATACTTTTACTAAATAAATACGTGATTATTCCCAGACACTAACTTTGGTTAATGAAATTATACACTTGAAATTTCGGACAACAAAATAATATATTGTATACAGCCGACCTACAGCTAACAGCTAATTTTGTGTTAAAAAATTTAGTAAATTGTTTTCTGTATAAATAGAATGATAAATATTCAAAAAGGTATGTTATTAGTTCGCTTTACTTGTTACGTCTGCTGCCACTTACAAAATATGTCTAAAAATATACCCATTGTTATTTTAACCAGGAATTTATACACAGCTGTCTGGAATTTTTGTTTCTGAATTCTTTTGTATCCATACATTTTATGATAATACGTTCAACACTTTGATTTATTGTAATTAAGTACTTTGGTAAGATTGTGAATTGAAAAACCACAGAAACTTATTACGCGAGTTAGGTTTTGGGCCTTGGGAGCTGCTTTTTTAATAAGTCTTCTTCCAAAACCCTTTCAACGATATTTATTTAAACTGAATTACAATATTATTTATTTTATTACAAGTTCCTGGATCAAAAATATTCTAAGTTGAAGTTACTATTTTAATCAAACTAAATTACGGCGAGTAGCTGAACTAACAACAATGTTAAAGTTGAGAAGCTCAAAACTGACTGACCCTCTTGGGGTGTCCAGGGTATTTATGTTGTCCCTGCCCCTCACATTTCTCGTGTGAACTGCAGAGCTCATGTCTGCTAATTTCTGTATTCATTTATACAAAACAAAGTAACAATCTTAATTCTAATAATTGCGGTTTTATAACCGACTGTGACCTGCACCTGCAGTATCACGCTGCGTCTGGAATACATTGTATTCACATCCGTTCTCACAACTTGCTTGTGAACTTTCATTAACCTTTTCTTTATACATCTTTGAATTACGTTTCTTAAGTTTCTTAATAGTTTCATTTAATTACATATATATTCTAATTTGGGGGATATGTAACTCGCGTTAAAAATCACTCCATACAATATTTTAGTGAATAATTAATTATAGGAAAATTTTATATAATTGATATAGGTATAGTCCATTTGTTGTAACTTTAGGATGACGTCAATGTGGTAATAAAGTGTTGGCAATTGTATGCAAATGAATACCCTCAGATTTGCGCTTAAAAAGTAATATCATTTAGCACAATAATGGTTGGCAGTTTTTTACAATGTAGTCATCAAAACCTCTTGCAAATCGAAGCATTTGTCATTCAACATCTGCTATTGGGAATATTCGTATATCTTTAATGAAATAGAATTTAAACTAACATTAGCAATGCAGCATTTTATCCTGTTGCAACGTCATCTTAAAGTTAAAGCACTGACTATATATTACACATAGTTGTGTAATATAATTTCAGAAATTAGAAAGTTACTCATGTTAAACATAATCTTTGTGTTCCCTAGCAACGTTTTATGGAAATTAGGCCTTTATTATCGTGTAAGTTGGTGGTAAAGCTGATTCTCACAATTCGTAATAGATATGTTATGTCGTTTTCCCGAACATTCAGGACGTCGAACTATAAGAGAAATTGGTAGTCGCCATGATTTATTCTTAACGTGACTCTCTTATCTTTAACTACTTGTGCGAGAGTGCATTATAGAATGTGGTGAAGGTTAACCTGTTAATTTCCTAACCACATCCCTATATCGTTCCTTGTCTTGTTTTTGTGTATATAGAAAAGAAAGAAATTAACTACTCCATCACAGGAATATGACCTAAAACGGCAACCACACCAATGACGTACAACCCTGAAATAAAAGAACAATTATCCGTTACCAAGCTTGCTAATACGTATTAATTAGAAGGTAAGCAGAGTTATTAATTAATTTACATTGTTAATTTGAAACGTAAATTATGCTTGTATGTAAATTCGGTGTAATCTAGTACGCCCTCTGAGTAAGCACACGAGTAACTAATACCTTTGTTTGAACTAATAATAATCCTTTGCGCTAGTCTTTGAAAAAAATTAAAACCTAGCTTTTGGATTTCACGCTGTTCTTTCGTATATGGTAAATCTTGTTATTACAATTTTAATAGGAATATTCTAATTTACACAAAGATTTAGTGTATGTAATATAATTTACATACCTAATTGCAGGTTTTACCACTTTGTTCTTTTTTGGACGAAGTAATATTCATTTTTTAAGGTGTACTTAAAGTAATTTCATATTAAGGCTACTATTATTATATACCTTACCTTGTAGGGTATTCTCTAAGTCAACGTCATAGTGCGTTAGTATATCTCTTCCTTTTTATAATATCATTTTATGAAATTATAAGAGTTGATGTGTAATAACTATTTCTGAAATAGAACAATTATTAAAATAACATTGCGCTTTCGACTTATATACATCTAACAAGCATTTTTTAAATTGGAAGGGTATACACTTTAAGCAGATTTTAAAATGTAACCTATTGATTGTTAGAAAATCCATTTTTACTAAATAAATGTTGTTTAGGTAACTCTAATATTTTCCGCTATTACTTCTGCAAATAAAAACCCTAGGAAAAAGGATCTAATCAGATAGAATTATAGTTTTACAATCAGCTAAAGATATGACAAGAAGTACTTATGCTGTTGATAACAAAATTAGTATTTAAGCGTATATTTTAAAAATAATGATCCCGTTTTACATTTTATTACTAAAGAAAACTACCTAAAATGCAGTTGTATATGGCAATTAAAGTTATACCTTATGAATGGTCGATTTTAAGAAAATTCAAATAATAAACCTTATAGATTGAACATGTTTCTAAAATAAAATAACCGTAGATTCATATTAATGTAGACAAAGCCTGCAATTCAATAAACGTTAAAACTTGAACTATTTTTAATATAAGATTATGAACATTATTCTATAGTGCTTAAAAAACCAATTCCAATATTTGTGAGATACTATCACTCTGCATTTATATTTCAATGCAGAGTAAGTTCGTTAATATACAACTCATCTCTAACGTGTTTACATTGTCATTACACTTCAAATGCGCTACTCTAACGTATAACTATTTAACCTCACATTCAAGGAATTGAATGTCATCATTAAAATTAAGTTCAAGTTAAACTTGCTTTGTAATTGACACTGTTTATAATCCTAAGAATCAATTAAATTTGTGAAAATGGTACGTAAATTATTTAAGCCAAATTCTCGTTTAATATTCTTTATTTCACTAGAGTTTTGAACTACCTTCGGTGAAAGTTAAACCTCAATATCCTGAAAATGTTGCATTTGATACTGGAAGCTATGGCGTTCCTGAATTAATGAAGCATGGTTTTACTGATGCTGCGTCTTCTGGGTCCTTACATCCACTTGCACCTACTGAATTAAATGTAAGTAGTTCAAAAATTTGTGTAAATATTTAAGTAATTTTTGCAGTATAATAAAAATCGTGAAACTTTAAACATGACTGTTTTACGCAATACACAAGGTCTGCATGCACCACTGCGATTACAAATGGAACTAAACGCTGCTGCAAAAATAGGGCGACTACCATTTTTACACTCGTCAAATATTATGTATGATTGTTTAACCGGAGATGACTTAATAATTACTCCAGGGGATTTATATAATGTTCCAGAGTTTAGGGAAGTTTCTGGCCAACCTCATGCTGTGGTTGAAAAATCATTAGGTTTATTATAGATTGCTTTATTATTTTAATATGTATACACTTTGAAATACAATCCAGAAATGTTTTAAAATTTTCTGAGCAGCCATGGCGAATATCCCTGAGGAAGCTGGAGGTTTTGGCGTCCTAATTGGAAAGCATCTTCAGAGGGTATTGTTATAGGGTGTTATGAATTGCAAGTCTAGGTGGTAGGGCTTCGTTTTCAGGTAGGTGCAGGTATTTGTGACAATACAAATTTTTAGAGCGACTTCAGGGGGAAACAAATTTCCATTTTGACGACCCAACGATGGGGTTCGAAGGTTTTCGGAGTAAGCTTCACAAAATTATATATATAACTTAAAAGAGAAGTAAGTTTAATGCGTCCTAAATTTATACAAAGTAAAAAAGAATTAATTCGTTTTTACTTTGTATAAATTTAAGACGCATTAAACTTATTTTTCTTTTAAATTATATATATATATATTGCTGTGAAACCTCTTGAATTACCTGGTCTGTTGATTTTCTTCTGTTAATCGCCTCGGCTGCTCCTCTAGATAGCTTTCATCCTCATTAAAAAAAAAACAACACATTCCTACCAAAAACATCAACGTTAACTCTATTTACATCAATATTCAGAATACATTAAAATTTCAAAATTAAAACTCAGCATAAATTTCAGTTTTAAAAAGAATTTCAAGATTAATTTTATTATCATTTTAATGTGCATCCAAAACTAAAGTCCTTGTTGGATGCCTACTAATTAATATAACAATATAAGCAGACCGGAGTCTGAGTATAAAGGAGCATCTACCACCCCTTTACGTTAATTAACCAGGTTCGTCTAATTGAGCTCAAAGACATACCCAAATTTTCATCATATTACCGAACATCAAACTAAATACCCTTTCTACTTCAACAAGCAAATTTCATCTTAAAATTAAAATTTTATGGTTAGTACAATTTCACTAATGTCCATTTAAAGTAAATCAATTATAAAGTTATTCAACACACACAAAATGTCAAACAAAATAGTATAATTTACCTGAAGGTTACTGTCCTCGTAGCTTCAAAGTACATCGTCCCTTTAGTTAATCACACCATTCCAACAGGATTATATTTACGGCTTCTAATTCTCAACGCTTTTAAAATTTTCTCCATCACCATTTATTTAAAGTTGTTTCTGGGCTTTTCGAACTCATCTATGTATATCTGACCCTTGTTTCGTGGATCCAGACACGTATTTGAACCATTTAATTATTAACACCCCGAAAAATAGCAAATAACTTCATACTTCTTTCACCAATATACGCCAAAACTGCCTACTTTTGTGTATACATTTGTCGTTGTAAATTTTGCTAATTGGTACAGTGAAACTAAATTTTATTACCTTGTATCTAAGTGCACTGAAGTACATTCATGTTAGCACGTAAATAACAAACTATTTTGAATCACAAAATATACGAGCAAACTTTAAATTATTTAATCAAACTAAAATGCACTGTTTAACATCTTCAATCAAGTCGCGTATGCACGAGCTTTTAACGCATCGAATCGTCAAAAGTCTAAGAGTCTAAGAGGGCTTGTTTATATTCATCTCGGTATATATAGCAAAAAGCCGGCACGTCGCTTTTGTCCTCAAAACGGGTAATTCTAAGGAATTCCTCATTCTATGTTTCCAGTCTGTCGCTCGCGCGTCGATTTTTACGAATTTTCACTCGCCCCATTTAAATCTCAGAAAATTTCCACACGCATAAGCATGTCCGAGAAAAACTAATTAATTTTGTGCAGAAATTGTTGTTCTACCTCTGATATATGCATCCTATTTTTAACCAATCGCAACCCCATGACGTTGCTTAAATCCCGCCTTTTACAATATGTGTCTTTGCTTGACGCATTTTCTCTTTCCTTCTCTACCGTGTTCTTATTGGAGCAACTTGATATTCTTTATTATCGATTATTTTAGTCCACATGGAGTGTGAAATAACCCAGTTTTAGCAATTCTCGTAACTATTATGCGACGTTTTCCCCAAGATTCTTTGAAACATTAATTATCTGCAAAATTTACGCCGAATGTGATATTTAAACTACGCAGGTGTTCAAAATAATATTAATTCTCAGAGCTTTTTAAATAAACCCTGTTTTGTATTTAGTGCTAAAGCATCTGACCGTTTCCAATATTCTTAGACTCGACATGTTTATCTACACAAATTAAACTGAAATTGCCTTTTAAAAAACATCCTACTTCTAACTAACACTTCTAGGATTTGCATTATTGGGTTTTTACAAGTTTCTATAGATATTATATGTTACTAACGGTTTAATTAACTCCAATTAAAATTGATTTCTATCCTTTCATTTTTAGCGAATACAACTTAAATATTAATTATTATATGTACACTTTGTTTTACTACCGGTTACTTAAAATAGGGTTAATTAATATAAACTTTGCACGTAATTTCTCTTTGTTTAGGAATAATTACATTACACGTAAAGCTTTTTAATACTGTTTCTTTTGATATAAAGCGTCTTGTACATGATTTTAAATTTCTTATTTTTACTGAAACGACCGAATTTATTTATGCTTCATGGTTTTAATAAAGCGTATTATTTAATAAAATTCCTTATACACGGTGATTAAAATTATTTGATGTGATTATTTAATTTTCTACCCTGGTCTAAATATGAGTAATATATATATATATATATATATATATATATATATATAAATTGTCGTGCATCTCGGGTTAATCCTCGTTAACAAATATATTTTCGAAAATTTTATAAAATTTTCAAAACTCGAAAATTCACAAATTAAATAATACAAAGAAAATATTTCTTACCCGTTTTCCTCTCTTCCTCGGTTGAATGGCCTTCTTCAACTGTTTCCGGCTAGCTCATTTGGACCTCCACTTGGATATCTATAGTCACTCTCATATTCTATCATTCACGCACACTCCCAATAAAACCACAAAATACAACAAACATAGAATCTTTTATTTATTACTATTTACAAAAGAAATTCAATGTTGTCCATATTTCATTGTTCACGTTACACTTCAGTAAATTTTATTTTGTAATGTCCTGTATTCTATTTTTAAAAACATCAAACACATAAAATGTACCTGGAGTAAATGGGCCTTGAATAATACCTACTCTAAAATTCCTTCTTTATAATTTATTTCTCTATTTATTTTTTTAATCTAAGTAAACTCTGGGGTAGGGTGAGCTCATAATAACCCAGCTAATTTTGCATAATGTATGCCCTTCTACTTTGCACTAAAAAAAACAAAGCCATGTATTCTTCACAAAAATTTCACGTTCTGATGGAACGTTTAAAAGCTTTAAAGACACCTTCAAATTTCTAGTTGAATACCATAATAAAGTTATTTACATGTATTATGTTCAATATGAAAATAATCCACACTACCTTGAAAAACACTCTCATACGTCACCCAATATTTACAGTTTATAAGAATCACAATTTCAAATCGTTACCTGGAAATTTCTAGAAGATCCTCGCTCTGTAGATGATGGTAGTTATTTCTTCTATCTGGTCTGCAGGCCGTTTCTAGCTGTTACTAGACGAACTCCATTTCAATTCCATTTAAATTATACGTCTTTCACAAATATTTATTGTAATCTACGTTACTTAATGTCCCGACTTGAGTTGGTTAAAAATTATAGGTGATACCTTAATTAAAATTATAATCTCGGCACTAACCGCGTACTAATCAAGAGGCTACCACTATGAAATATAATTTAAATAATTTCATAATACTTACAACTCGTGTTAACTATCATACGTTGTTTTGGGACGTTCGAAATAATAAGGGCGTTCATAATGTTCTCGTAACCTATTTATATCTTTAGATTGCCACCTCCTGGCCACGTTTAATCGAAATCACCTGCTCACAACAACACATTCCCACAATTTTGCACTCACCCCGATTTTCAAATCCGCGAATTTCAGTACGTCGTTATACTATTTTAAGAAAATTATGCTATTCTATCCTCGTGTTCATATCAAGTCAAACTAACATATCGACCAATCGTAGACCCACTGACGTTTCTCAAATCCCTCCTATACCACTGTTGTCTCATGCTTATGCGTTTGCTCTGTCTCCTTCTAACCTTGCTTGAGTGGTAGAAAATCAATATTCTTGTTTGTGCGCTGTCTACCACACGTGGACTTTCTACGTGATTTAACTAACCCCTCATTAGCATTTCCAGAGAATCTAAGCGACGGTTTATCCAATATTCTCTGTAATCGTTTGCTATCTACAACATTTTAAGTAGAACTTGACATTTAGAAAATACGCAGGTGTTCAATCGTATCGTTTTAAATAACACTTCTACGAGTTGAATTTTCCACGTATTTCAACCCTCCCGATATATTTGTTTGTTAGCAATGCGTCTCACCTTGGTATTATTGGGTTTTTACACCCTTTTATGCATATTATATATCAATAATCGTTCAATTAAATTCAATTTAATTAATAAATAAATGGCATTGGCTTCTACCATTTAATTTTTTTTTTTGCAAACCTACTAAATATTTATCATTATTTGCAAAATTTTGTTAATACCTGATACTTAAAAATGAATTAATTAACTAATATACTTTCGCACGTAAATTCTGGTTGTTCCTTTATACAGGGTGTTTTGAAATTGCTTCGTTTATATTTATTTTTGATCTTTTAAAACCACTATAATATATATAATAAATGCAATAACGGGTTTATTGGTCCAATTTTTTAAATCAAACTCCTTGTTTTTTCGCCAAGCTTTCGATTTATTTTTTAAATCTTCATCAAGGTCCTATATAAGAGAAGTTACGAACATCAACTATACTAAGAAATTACAAATACTTACAAAACATGAGTACTAAATAGTTTATAAATAAATAAATATGCATTGAGCAGATTTAGGGTTTAGCTGACACATTTATAATACAACACTAGAAATTCCTACATTTAAAATTTTTAAACAAACATTTAACGGCCATCATTAAGGTAAAACAGGTATGTTAGACACATTTGTCACAGAATAAATTATCATGTACCAGTTCAACATGAACCAGACCTACTGTATAATTGGGAAATAAATAATTTAAATTATAAATTCATTAGATCTGACATGCTCTTTAAACAATTAATGAAAACCAACAAAAGAAAAACTATAACGAATAATATACTACTGTTATATATTCGCTGCCGCACTTTTATGTACTGGCTGCCATTACTATGTACCGAGTTCCCGTTGGAATCAGGTTGAGTTGCATATTCGTTGTATTACAGACCGATACTTTACGCTTATTGCCCTAGCTACTATTATGCAATAAATACTCGAAGGTCATAATAGATCTTTATTACAATTACCGTAACATTGTGAAGTAATATTAATACATTGTTGAACTGCTATATTTTTCCCTGTTCACCACGTCGACCCGCGATAAACATAATAATAATACGTCGTGGCACCCCTCACCAAAGGCTGTGTCTCAACTCACAGATACTACATAATAAGTATAACATGAGAACAATTAATTATTGTGAACAATACAAATACTTCAATACATAACATCACTCTCCCCTAAGCTGAAATTTTCTAGTTCAACTATTTACGATATTTTCACAAATTAACTCTACCACAGGATTCACTGTTCACTTACACTACGTAATCTTTCAACCACTCTGGTTGCTTCCGTTCCCAAACTGGTCGGGCTTCTATAACTGTTGTGTCCATCGGCTTAACCGGTGAATTCCTCTACAATCATTTCCGGTTCCCTTAACACTCTCTTTTCTTCCCTTTCCTGTCCTTTAATTTCCTCACCTGTTCTGTTCCTAATTTGGTCTACATGTCTGGTTAATGCTTGATACAGTTTTATACAAGTAGGAACCCTTCTTCTCAGTAATCGTAGACTGTATCCAGTTTCTATCTTGATTATATGCCTTAACATATACATTTTGACCTTCTGAAAAAGTACGTTTAGGAGATATTAATTCCTCCTGTAACCATCTCTGAGGATTTAGTAAGTCAAGAGCTGATCTAAGTGTTCTACCCATCAACATTTCAGCAGGTGTCTTGCCTGTAGCAACTGACGATGTATTTCTTAATCGTAGAAGAAGTTTTGGCAATTCCAGTGCAATGTTCTGCGTAGGTATCTTTTTTAAGTTTGTTTTAATTGTACCTACGGTTCGTTCTGCTTGGCCATTACTGCTGGGATGATACGGTGCAGTAGTTAAATGACGAATGCCATTTTGACGAATAAAAGTCTTGAATTCTTCTGAGGTAAATGATGTACCATTGTCCGAGACAATGAATTCAGGCAACTCATGTGTTGCAAATATTAGTCGCAGCGCATTTACCGTTGCTGTCGAACTTACCGAATTTACCGGTATCACCTCCATCCACTTGGAGTAAGAATCGACTACTATTAGATAATTTTTTCCATAATACGGACCTAAGTAATCACGTGAATTCTAGACCATTTTCGATTTGACTGATTCCATGATGAGTTAATTTCATGAGACGGATCTTTGCGAGTTTGCTGGCAAATAACACATTGATGAACAACAGACTCGATTTCGGAATTAATACCAGGCCACCAAACATGACTTCTAGCAATTGATTTCATTGCCACTATTCCAGGGTGACAATCGTGCAACATTTGTAACACAGTCACTTGTATTGCTGTTGGAACGATCACTCGATGACCCCAAAGTATACAGCCTCGTTCTAATGACAATTCAGACCAGATTCTTTTATAGGAATTTAGTTCCGGTGGTATTGAATTTGGTAATCCCACCAACAGATAATTTTTTACTTTCTTCAGGACTGCATCTTTATCAGTCATAACTACTATTTCTGCCGCTGTAACCGGTGTTTTCACATAAGTGTTTTCTAGAAAAAATACTTCAGGCAAATCAGGTAGTTCCTCTTCAGTCATTGCTAATGGTAATCGACTCAGACCACCTGCATTTTTTATTTTTGATCCAGGACAGTAAATTAATTCATATGAATAATTAGCAAGAATTAAACACCATCTTAACAGTCTAGGTGAAATGGTTTCTGGTACATTTTTGTCAGCACCTAAAATTCCTAACAATGGATGATGATCCGTTTTAATAGTTACACGGCGACCCTAAATAAATTGGTGAAATTTTCGGAGACCGAACATTATTCCTAAGGCTTCTCGGTCTAACTGTGAATAATTTCTTTCTGTTTTGTTCAGGGTTCTAGAACCAAATGCTACTGGTTTTTCGTAACCATACTTATCTACCACTGATAAAACACAACCTACTCCATAGGGTGATGCATCGTAAGTCAGTAGTAATTTTTTTTCAGGATCAAAATGTTCCAGCATGAGATTTGATTTCAAAAGCTTTTTACAATTTTCAAAAACTTCTTTCTCTTGCAAACCAAATTTCCATTTTTGATTTTTATCTAATAAACGGTGAAGCGGTTCAGCCACTTCAGCTCGATTTTTCAGAAACATATTATAAAAATTTAACAATCCCAGAAACGCTTGTAACTGTTCTTTATTTTTGGGTTCCGGTGCTGCATGAATTGCTGCAACTTTCTCTTCTGAAGGACTTATGCCCTAGCTAGAAATAACAAGTCCCAAAAATTGTAATTCTGTTACCCTGAATAGACATTTTTCTTTCTTTAATTTAAGTCTTATTTCACGTAATCTGCTAAATACATTAGATAACCTTGCGTTATGTTCCTCCGGCGACTGTCCAAAAACTAAAATATCATCTAGGAATATAAGTACTCTTGGCAAATCACCTAACGTTTGCTCCATAAACTTTTGAAATAAACCAGGGGCTGATGAAAGTCCAAACGGTAACCTATTTACTCGAAATAGCCCTTTTCTGTTTTGTTAAGAATCAAGCCCTAGTAGGAGAATAATGTTTTGTAAAAAGAACCACGACCAATCCTCATAAGCTCTACCCAAGGAATAGACCCCTAGCATAGTCGGAAGATATTTGCGTTCCATCATTTTAAGGAAATCCCTCCTTAAAGGTCACAGGTTACTTTAATTATACAATTAACCCCCACCAGAAAGACCCAATAAGTTATACATTTACGGTAGGAACACTTTTCTCCAAATTAAAAGACATAACTCCAATGCTGAACAATTCTAATGTAGTGTACTCCATTCCATGTGGAGATTGTAACCAAATCTACATAGGCCACACCTCACAATGGCTGCGGAGTAGAATTGTTCAGCATAAAAGTGACTGTAAAATTTCTAAAAATTCCTGTGCTTTAGCGCTCCATACCGAACAAACTGGTCACATGCCTAAATTTGGACTTAGTTAAAATGAAGTGTAAACTAAAAATTTAAAAAATTGAGAAAGGTTAAAAGAGAGGGATGGGATCTAGGTAAGCTTAATGATAGTAGGGTAAAAGAGGAATATAAACAAGTATTAGATAATAAGAGCAAAGAGATAGCTGTAGGAGGGAGCGTAGAAAATAGATGGAAAGAAATAAAACTGACTGTACATGATACAGCAACACAGACTATAGGTAAGAAAAAAATAGAAGCGAGAAAACCCTGGGTAACAAAGGAGATATTAGATTTAATAGAGAATAGAAGAAAGCTTAAACCTTTCAGAGAAGTGGATAGTGAAAATAAGCAAAAATATAATACAGTTAGAAATAAGATAGTACATGAGTGTAGAAAAGCTAGAAATAAATGGATGGAGGAGAATTGTAAGGGAATACAAGATGATTTGAGAGTAGGTAAGACAGACAGGGCTTACAGAGTAGATAAAAAGTTTTTTGGGGAAGATAGGAAAAAATATAATGGTATTAGAGACGAGAATAATGAGCTTCTAATAAATAAAGTTGAGGTAGCTGATAGATGGAAAAGATATTTAGAAGATTTATATAAGGGAGACGATATGGATGAGTTAGAGAACGACCAAGAAGAGGATGTAGAAATAGGGTTCTCAATATTAAGAGAGGAATTTGATAGAGCTGTTCGAATCTTAAATTAAATAAAGCGCCAGGGATAGACGATATTCCGCAGAATTAATAAAATATGCAAGTCAGAAAACTTTAGACAGATTATATGAACTAATAAATGTAATATATGACACAGGTGAGGTTCCAATAGATTTCAAAAAAAATATTATTATCCCAATCCCAAAAAGTCAGGAGCTGATAGGTGTGAGAATTTTAGAACAGTTAGTTTAACGTCTCATGCTTCCAAAATACTAGCAATAATAATTAAAAATAGAGTAGAAGCTTTGACTGAGAATTATTTAGGCGAAGACCAATATGGTTTTCGTAAAGACAGAGGGACTAGAGAACCGATACTAATGATTAGGGTAATTATCGAAAAAGGTTACAAAAAATAAAAGACTCATTTCGCGTTTGTAGATTTAGAAAAGCATTTGATAGGGTTAATTGGATTGTTATGTTCAGGGTTTTGCAAAAATAGGAATCTCTCATAGGGATAGAAAATTATTTACAGTCTATATAAAACCAAAGCGTAGTAATTAGATTTGATGAAATAGAAAAGGAAGCTAAGATTAGAAATGGTGTTAGACAGGGTTGTATACTGTCTCCCTTGATTTTTAATGTTTATATTGAGAAAGCTTTAAACTTAGCCAGAGAGAGAAAAGAGATAGGTATTAGTGTACAGGGACAGAAAATAGACATGTTACGTTTGCAGATGATATAGCCATTATAGCAGAGTCTAGAAAAGAGTTAGGAGAGTTTTTAAATATTTTAGATGAGATACTACGGAGTAGCTATAGTATGAGAATTAACTCAGTAAAGACAAAGATAATGACAAGTGAGTTACAGTCTAGTTCTAAACCAAAATTAAAAATAGGTAATACCGAGTTAGAGGAGGTAGATGAATTTTGCTATTTAGGTAGTATAATTACAAAGGATGGACGTAGCAGAAGGGATATAGTAGCTAGAATAGCTCAAGCTAGAAAAATGTTTTTAAAAAAGAAAGACTTACTAATAGCTAATAGTATTAGTTTAGATAATAGAAAAAGTTTCTTAAAGTCGTACGTATGGAGCGTTCTACTATACGGTAGTGAGGCTTGGACAATTAAAGAGGTAGATAAGAAAAAGATAGAAGCTTTTGAAACTTGGTGTTATAGGAGAATGTTAAAGATTAGTTGGACAGATAGAGTAACAAACGAGGAAGTTTATAGAAGGATAGGTGAGGATCCCTGTATGTGGAAACAATTGAAGGTCAGGAGAGATAGAATGATAGGGCACCAGTTAAGACATGAGGGACTATTTAGTAAATTCTTAGATTATAGACTACCAAATAAAAATAGAGTAGGAAGGCCTAGACAAAGCTATATTAGTCAAATTATTAGAGATTTAGGTTGTGAAGGGTATGTAGACCTTTTTAGACTAGCACAGAATAGAAAAGAAGTTAGAGCTGCGTCAAACCGACCTTAAGTAAGGTCGAAAACAATATGATGATGAGCTATTTTAGACAAAGAAGTCGGGTACAAAGGCAGACTTTTCCTGGAAATTTTATTCGTTATAGTTTTTCTTTTGTTGGTTTTTATTAATTGTTTAAAGAGCGTGTCGGATCTAATGAATTTATAATTTAAATTATTTATTTCCCAATTATACAGTAGGCCTGGTTCATGTTGAACTGGTACGTGATAATTTATTCTGTGACAAATGTGTCTAACATACCTGTTTTACTTTAATGATGGCCGTTAAATGTTTGTTTAAAAATTTTAAATGTAGGAATTATAGTGTTGTATTATAAATGTGTCAGCTATACCCTAAATCCACATATTTATTTATTTATTTATAAACTATTTAGTACTCATGTTTTGTAAGTATTTGTAATTTCTTAGTATAGTTGATGTTCGTAACTTCTCTTATATAGGACGCTGATGAAGATTTAAAAAATAAATCGAAAGCTTGGCGCAAAAATAAGGAGTTTGATTTAAAAAATTGGACCAATAAACCCGTTATTGCATTTATTATAATTAAATCCTTGGTCGTTATCTACGAACAATTATTATATATATATATATATATATATATATATATATATATATATATATATATAGTGAATAAGATGAAATAATAACTTAGACTTTTATGCAAAGTCCAAATGATCATTTCAAATCGAGCTAGTAATTGAAAGATGGAAAATATAAGGTCTTGGACAGGACTTGAACCTGTATCCTGGTTTTGCCGGAATCATGCGTTTACCAATTACGCCACCGAAACCGATGACACAATTGGGAAATTTACAAATTTAAATCGTGTACACAACTATACATAAACCTAACTTTCAATTACGTTTGGATTTATGTGGTTTGTGGTTGTTTTGTCGAATGTCAAATCGTTCTTAAAAAGCTTGGTTTAAATTAATTATTGCTTTATTTTATTCAAGTGGACTAAGACAATGTTATTAAATAACATTGATTCAGACAACGATAATCAAATACACTTTGACTGTATTGATTATTTGAATATTGAACTTTGTTAATGCCGACCTTCAACGAGGAATTTATTTGTTAGGTTCAACCATATATTATAACCTGATACCAGTTGTTCTTATCAACAAGATATAAAATGTATTATACACATTACATCGATCTTGTTTGGTGCAGCATATACTTTGTGCAAGTCTCAGAAGAGGCCCGCCCTATTGTAATTTTCATGGAGTGGTCGTGAAAATAAAGTTAATTATACAAATTAGTTTGGGGCACCCTTTTCTCATCCAGGAGAATTTTATAAAGAGTATTAGAGAAATTTCCTGGCTTAAGAAATTTATTTTGTGGAAGACATTTAGCACTTGGTCAGTACTTAGTTACCAGTAAGGATTGAAATCTAAAATATAAAACTTTTTAGCATTATTGATTATTGGTCGTGTGACTTGTCGGGGTTACAAATAATTGGGTTGATTATTATAAAGTGGAACCACTTAGAAAAGTGTAAGTAATTACAGCAATAACCTTCAAATTTTAATTTGTGTGTACAGGGTTCTTTGGTACGGAGTATTCTTTGGTACGGAGTGTTCTCTCGATACGGAATATTCTTTATGCGTGGAAGATTCTTTATTTTTGTTGGGAATCATATGGAGCTTCCTGTCCAACGTTGTATCTGGTGATACAAGATCAGACTCATCTTGCAGCAAACTGGTTTGGTCGTTGAGGACGCAATCCAGCAGACTTGGACATCTGGCACTTTTATCACAGGTTTTTATTGATTAAGACCCATATGGTTGTTTGTCTATTTAAATGTTTTTTTTGTGCATATTGTGCATGTTTAATCAATTTGTTTTGGGGGAATGTACTATAGTACCAAAATATATATACTTTAATGATTAATTGAGTAAAACAGGGTTTAGGGAATTTATATTTTATATGATAGTCACTTACAATATTAAATTACATATCTACTTGTATGCAGTAAGGTCTAGCTTTCAGCAGATGCTTGGACCACTCTCTTTTTTTTGTATTATTACACTTCTATCGGTGATACATTTATATGGTGATAGATAGTTCTTAAAAGTCGGTAATACAGTTACCAAAGTTCATAAGATACATCGCGCAAGCGCAATGAATAAGCGAGTGACGCCTCTAGCGGAGGGCAGCGCGAACCCCTTTTACAGGTTTCGCGTGGCCAACTACCATGACATCATCTATGCCCCAAATTATATTGCGTAATAAACGGAAATATAAAAATTAAACAATGAAAGATAAAAGCGAATAATTTTAACAAACAAAATACTCACATAAGATATCCGGCTACATCCCGGAGGGATTAAAGATGGTGATTCCTCCGGAGCTGCTAGCGGGGCATGGTTATCAGGGTCGTGGAGTCCAGTTTGCCGAAGGTTGCTGATTACCTACCTATGCAGGGAATGACTGAAAAAAGGTATAAGGTACGACAAACAAA